>JAAKBH010000019.1:0-600000 GCA_019776075.1 Amaranthus palmeri
ATATATATATATATATATAGAGTATAAATTATATATATAATAATCCTATATATTATATATATATCTATATATATATATATATTATATATATATATATTCGAATTTACTCAATTTAACCATAAATAAATATTAATTAAAGAGAAATTAAATAGCAGAAATATTGGTCAAAATCAACTACCAATGTCATTTTTCTGTAGTAAATAGATGTGTTCCATTTGGCAAAGTGTCTTTACTTGTGACACTTGACATTTTCAAAGTTTTGTAGTACTCCTATAATGTATATGATAGGTGAATTTTCCAAATCTTTAGTTGACAGTATGTTTAATTAAAAGGAAAAATTACCCAAAATAATACGACCTTTCACTGATTTCCCAAGAATAATACGAACTTTCAATTAACCACTAATAATACGAACTTTGACATGCATTTTCCGCTGGCATACATGACCTGTTTATAACCAGTAGTACAGTTCTTTTTTTGACCGTTGCTCAGCAGGTTTCATCTCGTATTATTGGTGATTAATTGAAAGTTCGTACTACCGGTTGAAACCTGCTGAGCAACGGTCAAAAAAAGACCTGTACTACCTGTTATAAACAAGTCATATATGCGAGCGGAAAATGCATGTCAAAGTTCGTATTATTGGTGGTTAATTGAAAGTTCGTATTATTCTTGGAAAATCAGTGAAAGGTTGTATTATTCTAGGTAATTTTTCCTAATTAAAAATGTTTTTGAGAATGCCACATGAAACTTTTCATTTTTTTGTTAAAATTATGATTATTCAATGTGGCAAATCTTTATGAGGATGTCACATGAAATTTTACAATTCATTTAGTTAAAAATATATTTGTTTGGTCAAAAAGAAGCTTTGAAAATGGTTATAAACAATAAGTGGGTTTATGTTAGGTTGATAAAATAAAATCAACTTTACATTATTTAGTTTAATAAATAAAGAAATTAATTAATTTGATTACTCGATATGGCAAATTTTTGTAAGGATGTCACGTAAAATTTTCCATTTGTATTAGTTAATAGTATGATTGTTGGGTCACAAGGAAGCTTTGAAGATGTTATAAACAATTGGTTAATTTAATTTAGTTAAATAAAATAAAATTCACTATACCTTATTTAGTTTGATAAATATAGCAATTAATTAGATTGATTATTCCAATTGTGAGGATGTATGGAATTTTTCGGTTCTTTTAGTTAATGGTATGATTTAGTTTAATAAATATAGAAATTAATTAAATTGATTATTCCAATTGTGGGGATGCCACATAGAATTTTCCGGTTCATTTAGTTAATAGTATGATTATTTCATGTGATAAATATTTGTGATGATGTCCTATATATGAAAGTTTTTAATTCTTTTAGTTAATATTATGATGGAATTTTCCAATTATTTTAGTTAATAGTATGATTGCTTAGCTTGGTCACAAAAAAACTTTGAAGGTGTTTATAAACAATTGATAAATTTATTTAAGTTTAATAAAAAGTCAGTTTTATCTTAGCTTATTTAGTTTAATTAATATAGCAATTAATTAATTTGATTATTTTATGTGGCAAATCATTGTGAGGATGTGACATGGAATTTTCTAATTCATTTAGCTATTAGTATGATTGAAGGATATAGCAATTTTAGAGATGATCGTTGGGATATTAGAAGAATTTCTAGTGGCAAGTTCGTTTGGAGCCAATTAAACTGTCTTATTTCCATTATAAATAAAAAGTGGCTGAGCTATTGATTGATGAATAGTGATTTTGCTTATTCAACTACACTCCATCATCCATGTGAGTGATTCGATGTATGTTAGGTTATTTTATTGTTTTTGGATGTAGAATGGTTTGTAGCTTTGTCATTTGCATTTGGTGCTACATATGTCATGGATTGCATGTGTTTTTGCATGTAGGATATTTGTGGCTTTGTAATGTGCACTTGGGCCTACACATGTCATGGATTGCATGTGTTTTTGCCTACACTGTCCCTATGAATTTGGAGCAGTTTTTATTTTCGTCCGTCACACTTAAATTGCAGCATTTTTATTTTTGGACTATGGCCCACCACTTTCTTTTAATCTCATTTATGCATTTTAACTCTCTTTTAATTTCATCCACACAATTCATTCTCTTTCTTCATTTATTACCACTTTCTTAATTCTCACCATTGTTCTCTTTGCTACTATCTTATAGGGACGGAGGGAGTATAGTTTTTGCATGTAAGTTGAATATATGCCGATCCTGATTGGCTCATTCAAAGGATTATCCCCGCTCCAACGATTGAGACTTCCAGTCACCAAATCAATTTCAATTATAGCCAAGTTCTGAATTTTTAGATTCTAATTAAAAATATCAGTGTTTGATTATTTACTTTCTATTATCATCTGTCTTTTCTTAGCTAATCTTGTTCATTCTTTTCTTGCAGTTAGGCTGGATCATGCAGACCTGACTTCACATACAAATGCAGTGAAGGTTGATCCATGTTTTATTGATTTATATTGCTTATTCTATCTGAAGGTTGTGTTGAGTTTAGTAATATTCTGGTCTATTCTCTTGTGAAGGCAACTGCATATTTGATGTTCAAGCAAAGTGGATTCAAGTTTCTTGGAGCATGCAATCTCCATGATCTAAAGACATGTAGCTAGGGATTTGGAAATGACACAGATTATATCCTTGAACACCAGCAGATAGTTTGCATTGTTAAATGACCTTCAAGAACAAAATAACCAACAAATGTTATTTGTAGTTTTTGATACTAATATTACTTAAGTCTTATGTACATTATAGATGGTTTATAGTAGTACAATTTGATAAGAAAATTTGTTAAATTAAGCTGGACTTATTGTCAATGCCAGCACATTGACGGGGAGACACGAGGTGCACACACTTCATAAGCCAAGGAGATATATAACATCCCAAAACCATATGGCAATGGGAAGAAGGTCTCCAATAACTTATAAAGTGTGCAAACCATTTCTAATTTGTCAATGTGGGATAACTCATCCCAACACCCCCTCACATGCCTCGTCAAGTTCGCATGTGGGAGTAATCAATTAGGGTAGGAACACCATTCTTTTCGAACCTACCATTTTCAAATTTTTGATCGAACCATCGGCTCAGATTTCATGATAGAATTTAGAAAATGGGCCTGGGCAACCCAAACAAGGAGGAGAAGAAGTAGACCACACATGAACCCAAAGAAGGTTCACTATTAAAACCAATTGGTAATAGTAGGAGTTACTCCTTGATTATATAAAGTGATGCATAATCTTCTCTTTCTCCGATGTGGAACAACTCACATGTGGGTAACATTGGGCACTTCAACAAAATTGAATAGAAGTCCTTGAACAATTGTAAATCTAACAGTCTATTTGTGTGAGTTCTTTGTAATACAAGTTTCTTTATTTCTTAATGTCTAAGGTACAAAATTGCAAATAATCAACAATATTACAATGCCTGAATAGTGAAGAATCAGGTTACACTTTTCAAACTCGAGTGATGAACATTAATATCATCAAGATGAGTTGCTTGCAGTGCGTAGGACACAGTTATATGGCATTATCGGGATGCAGATTTCTTGTTCCTTCGCCTTCTTACACCTACCAGAACATTCCTCATAGTACCAACTACAGTTCACTACCTCTGGAAGCTCATTGGGTGCTTGTTTGGTGTCACTAGTTTTAAACACTGTTGGTGGATATGTGGAGTCTTCATCAGAAGGTTGATCAATCTCAATTGTTTATTATATTGATTCTGAAAATCAGGAGGTTCTTTTTCTTGTCAATCCTTATTTTGAGGCTGTTTATTTGAAATTCAGTAAAGTTGGTAAAAAACGAAGTTTGAGACTGTTTATTTGAAATTCAGTAAACGTTAATGTTGTTGGTAAATGATCCTTTAGTTAATAGTATGATTGCTTATCTTGGTCACAAAAAAGCTTTGAAGGTTGTATTAATCAATTGATGGATTTATTTTAGTTTAATAAATAAAATCAACTTTACCTTAGCTTATTTAGTTTAATGAATATAGCAATTAATTAATTTGATTATCAAATCATTGTGAGAATATGACTTGAAATTTTTCAAATTTTTTAGTTATTAGTATGATTGAAGGATATAGCAATTTTCGAGAGGATCGTTGGGATTTTGGAAGAAAATCTAATGGCAAGTTCATTTGGGGCCAATTAAACTGCCTTATGATTAAAAATTCATGGATAATGTAATCTTTTTATGATCCAAAGATTTGTAGCTGAGGAAGGACTTGGACAGGACACTGCTTGAAAATTTGAAACATATAAGCCAACAAATATTGAAAACTAGAATAACAATCAACTTTTAAAAATAATTTCCAAAGTAAGCATTTTTTACACGAAGTTGTGGTCAGGATGAGTTCGTTGTTAATAGCAGCGGGCAAATAATAAAAGGTCAAATTCATTAAAACAATGGGTCGTAGTTATTAACAGCGGGCGATAGTAAACACTAAATTTTACTAGTCAATATTTGTCCGCTATTAATAACAGCGGCTCATTGTTTGACTGACTTCCACCTTATTTTTGAACAAATCCTCCATTATTTAACTTTTGATTGACTATCGCCGCGGATAATAACAGCGGCCCCTTACTAAACTGATTCAAAAAGTCAGCTCAGTAATTGACCGCTGCTACTAAGAGCGGCCGAAAACTGAGCTGACTTTTTTTACTCAGTGTAATAATGGGTCGACGTTATCAAGTGCGAACATTACCAAGGTACAGGTTTGGATAAAAACTGCTTACTTTGGGAAATATTTTCAAAAGTTGCCTATTATTCGATTTCTTATATTTTTGCTTATTTGATTCAAATTTTCGCGCTTATTACCACAAAAACATCAAGAACAAATGAACTCTGAATTGCTTATCAGTTCTACATAGAAAATATGTTCTCTTTTGTGCTATACAATACAATTTTGTAATATTGCTTGAATTCCTAATGAATTAAGAAAGAAATCATTCGGGTTAAACAATTGTTGAATTTGTGGCCTTTAATGTACATTTTCTTAGTATAAAATTAAGAAATAAGTATCCTAATAATTAAGTGTAACTACTAAAATATAAATAAGATAAATTATGGAGATTAATAAATTCAATTATGAATAATTTGAGAAAAATAAGCTTTTTTTACTAAAAAAATCCTTAAATAAGCTTGAGTAAATTTTACTTTCTAAAATAAGTGTCTCATATTCCAACCCCTTTGTATGATAATATTCACTTTTACTATGATTACTAAACTGAGCCAAAAAAGTTAATCAAGCAATTGCTCATTGTTACTAACAAGGGGCGATTGTTGGGTTGACTTTTTTGACTCAATTCGCTGTCGTAGACTTTGAATGTTAATGTTCCACTATTAGTAACAATGGGTTAGTGTTTTCCCATATACCTTGATCTAAGCTTTTGTTCGCATATAGCCCCATTGTTAGTAACAACGACGATTACTTAAACTGAGTCAAAAATAGCTCAATAATCGTTCATTGTTAGTTGTTTGGACTAAGAGGCGCTTATTTTGGGAAATTTTATTTCCCAAGCTTACTTTAAGGAATTTTTTACGAAAAAAAAAAACATTTTGTTTAGATTTTCTTCAGTTATGTATGTGTCTGAACCCTTTTTTAATTATTTGGATCAAAAGAGGATCCAAATCCAGATAGTTGCTGGAAAAAGCCTCCTGCAAGACACTTTGGAATATTGATCTCGACAAGTAGCCCAAAGGTCTTAACTTGAGGAAAAGGATAAGCAATCATAAAAATATTTCCTAAAATCGGAACTATTTATTAAAAATTAGATAGTGACACTACAAGAACTAACCTAGAATCATGATATAATTGACATACATAAGTCACAAGGAGTTAGGAAGGGGAAAGGGGTTCACCTTCTTAGGAAAAGATCGACTTTGTATTTAATGCACAGCCTCACCAAGGATGTACGTTATTCTCAATAACGATAGTCGACTTTACACGAATCACCAAGGATGTACGTTATTCTCAATAACGATAATATCAAAAAGGGTTAAAACAGATATTTCATGGGACAATAAAAGGCTGACAACTACATTAAGCTTAAGGGTATGAAAAGTAACTTTAGACATCAAATACCATTTATTTGATCTTGAATAGTGCAAGCAATTACTCTTTAAAACTATGTAAACTAGAACTAATATTTTTTGAAAACGAATTGCATTAAGTTAAGACAATCATTCTCTCCTTAATAAGCTCATTTATTTTATAAGACAAAACAAGTAGTTGATACATTTCTTAGACCTCACGCCACAAACGCAAGCCATAATGTTAGTCTTCCAAGCTCAAAGCCACTGTGCACTTGAGCAAGGGTTTATTAGGCAATCATTTGGATCATTCACTAGCTTAGGCGTTGAACATGGTCTCTAGAAAACCATTATAGCCCTCCTAACACTTATTACTTGCGCAGGTTAAAGAGCATTTGAGGTGATCTTATTGCAAGGTTGGCAAGTTAGCTAGGACAAACCCTAAACCCAACTCAATCTTTTCTAAGACAAACTCTGGACTAATACAGACCTAGAAGGAGAGCCAACATTTCTTTCTTAGCCATAAATCTCTCTAAGAACTTTCACTAAAAAATGCCTAACAACAGTTCAAAATGCCATGGTAAAAAAAAAACTACCCACTCAGATGTTAGTGGAAATTATCATCAAGGAGAATTAAACCCACACTCTAGGTTAAACAGACTTAGGGACCACAGATTTGCTCAATGGAAGCAGTCCACTCTCAAAAGAAGTCTGAATAAGTCTGCAAAGGCAAAGCACCTCCCATTCTCATGCTAGAATCGAACAAAGCGTGAGAGTACAAACTCTGTCTAGAGAGCAGGAGATAATCACTACTACTCTCCAAACTGACCGAGAATGTTATCGTAATTTTGGCCACTGCTTTGGCCAATGTGATCACCACTAATAAAAGAGAGGTTGCTCCATTTATGAGGGCCAATGATCAATACGAGCAAGGTATATTCCCTTCCAAGGATTTGAAGAAGGGGTAGATGAATCATATGAACCTGAGAACAAGTAAGATGAACAAAAAAGCGAGTCACAAGAGCGTCACTTTTAGAGAAATATTGTAAGACAGAGGGAGGCAGTCTCAACCCAACATGATAATATGATAAAGACAACACAAAGAGATGAGTATTGTTGGTACCAAACTCCCACCAAATAGTGAACTTTCACTATGGTAAGGACGTACTTACAAAAAGGGTAGATAGAAACAGTTTACTACCAAACTAACTCACCAGCATCCACCAAAGAGTCAAGAAAGAAGAAAAGCCTTCTGTCTTGAGAAGACTAGGGAAGGTCCCCAACCAATGAGGAGGAGTATGGAACAGAGAGTGACCCTAACAGCCAACATTGTCCTTCTTACATGACTATGTTACCTACATCCTCCTTCTTCAAAGTAACATGGCATGTACGACACTTGATCAAACTCATCTCCACGACTAGGAGATTTGGCACTTGCTTAAACAGAGGGGGAAACTCCTTGTTCTTTTGGATTATCCAAAGTCTTTGATTACTTCACAACCTAGACATTCACTAGATACAACAAATGCAATTACACTGAGAAGCAAAAATGACTTTAATTGTGCAGTCTTACCGGCTGATGATGGGTTGCCCACTCAATAAGTTATGTTACGGGGTCAAATTATTATCCCGCAATTTATTTAGTCAAATCATAACCGCCAATAACTTTCCAAAATAACTACCCACTAACCGGCTATAACCTCTCCGAAAATAACCTCCTACCATTATAAATAGAGGTTACGTACATTATTTGCAAAAAACTATGTTTTCATCTTCCTACCAATATTCCATAAAAATACACCGCTCTCCTTACGATCGACATGTAACCAAATATCCTTTAAGTGATCTGAACTCATTCTGTTGTTCTGTTTTCATTAATTATCATATATTCATTACTTTCGGTTTACCGATCTGACTTGAGCGTCAGAGGGGTTTTCCGGGAAACCACCCCCGAGCAAGGCTAACGTTGTATTGCAGGATTTGTGGTCTCATCATCGGAAGGATCAAGCATATTAATAATCATCCCCGATCACACCTATCTCTAGGTATTTTTAAGTGTCTTTTGCACTTCCTCGTTTCATTACCGAAACAGTTTGGCGCCGTCTGTGGGGATAACAAACATAAAAGTCATGTCCCTCCTAAATAAAAATACAATCAACTCTCGTACAAATCAACCCAAATTGCCATATTTAATTATGTGTTTCTTCTCTAATTTTGTTTTGCTAGATTGAGATCCACTACTTTTACCCATTTAGTTAGTTGAATTTTGTTGCGATATAGAAGATGTTCCTATGTATGAAATCTTTGTCAATTAAAAAAAATTAATTATTAATTTTTCAATGTTATCTTCAGGGTGTGTACGCTCCAAAATATCGGTGAAAAATATCATCTCATTCTTTATCATCCTTGTTTATCTCGCTAAAACTCTTAATACGAGAACCAATCTACACATTTACTTGTACCTTCTGGATCAAGGCTTATGGTTTTTATAATTCCCAATTACGATGGAAAGTACACTCCAAGAATTCCAATGATGAATAATCGACGCTTTTCTTGTTGGTGAAGAGTCCACAATTTTCGAATTAATTAGTTGGAAGCTAATTTCGTTGGTTTATTAACCGTGATTTTAGAAGGTGTCTTGTTCACTCTTAATTTTATTTGGAATGATAATTCGACTAGATTTAGCAAGCATTTTATGATGTTGTTCAGAGTAATTTTCAAAGCCCTGAGTGAATAGTTCCTGATTTGTGAATATTGAAGGTCGGTTTGATGCACTTTCTTAAAGGATTATTAAATCCGTATAATGTTTCCAAACCAAATTCAATTGACTAAAAAATTCAGTCTCAATGTTGATGCACTATTAATGGATTAGATGACTCGTAGAAAGTTTCCAAACTAGCTACAGGTAAGTGGTTTCGTTCTAAAAAATTAGTCCATGTATTGCCCAAATCAATGCATTGGCTGGTTTCGGGTATGATGTCGAATCCCCGGAAAACACCTACAATGACGACTGTATCGGCTGGATCCGGGTACGATCTGACAGTGGTTCAAACTATTTACATCAGATCCCTGAAAAACTAACATTCAATGTAATGGCTGGATCCGGGTATGATCTGATAGTGGTTCAAACTCTCTACATCGGATCCCTAGAAAACAACCTATATTGACTGTAGTGGTTGGATCCGGGTACGATCTGATAATGGTTCAAAGTTCAAACCATCCACCCTTGAAAGAACCATCATAGGTGACTTGATACATGGAGCAATATCATCATCGTCGCCTTCTAATGAAATGCTACATGAAGGATACAAGTCTTTGATTAGTATTGCCGAGTGAAGAATATATTGTATTAATCTGATGATGATCATATGGTTATACTTACTTTTATTTATCAACGCATATCGGGTGATTCTTTAGTTGTATTCATGGGTCAGTGATCAAGTATGATATCGGCACACATTGGAAGAATATTATATTATTTCTACGTGGTAATTAAATACTTCACCATTTTTATTATATTGGATCTTACTTATATGGGGTTTCCAGCGAAGAATATATAAAGTCATCCGAGCTTTCATCTAGTTTGAAAGTTTTGTTATTATTCAAGTCCAAGCCATGGGCCTTATTATTCATATTATGAAGTCATCTGAACTTTCACCTAATATGAAAGTCATTATTATTATCGAAATTCCAAAACGGGGGCTTTATTTATCATATTATGGAATCATCAAAGCTTTCACTTTAAGTCGTATTCTTATTTAAGTCCCAAAATGATTGATTTTGGGCGATATTTTCTCAGTATTCATCAATGTTATCACCTAGTAGCTTGATAACTCGATCACTTATTCAGTACTCAGTATTCAGTATTCAGTATTTCGTATTCAGTATTCATCAATGTTCAAACGATTCACCTAGTTTGATTCCTTATCTAAGTCCCAGGTGATTGACGACTAGGCAATGCGGACCTATGTCGGATCAATATTCAGCAATGCGGACCTATGTCCGATCAATATTCATCAACGCAGACCTATGTCCGATCAATATTCTTTTTCGAAGGATTCACATAGTATGATTCCTTATCTAAGTCCCAGGTGATTAACTACTAGACCATATCATTATATCACGTTCGAATATCAAATCATTTTATCGGGCTCTAAGGCCAAATATTTATTATTCATGGGGCTTCAACCAAACATGGACTCATCGAGGCAAGAATTCAAAGTTTATTTTAGTTGGACCTTATTGTATGGTTTCTTTCGAACATTTAATGGGATCGCATCACAAATATATTTATTTTCCGCATAAAGACTGATGCCCTCGCTACATAAAATTACCTCCTCTATCACTCTTCATGCGTGGGGCTAATGTTGCAGGGTCAAATTATTATCTCGCAATTTATTTAGTCAAATCTTAACCGCCCAATAACTTTCCAAAATAACTACCCAATAACGACTATAACCTCTCCGAAAAAAACCTCCTTTTACCATTATAAATAGAGATTACGTACACTATTTGCAAAAAACTATGTTTTCATCTTCCTACCAATATTCCATAAAAATACGCCGCTCTCCTTACGATCGACATGTAACCAAATATCCTTTAATTGATCTGAACTCAACCTAAAATCCGTTATTCTGTTTTCATTAATTATCATATATTCATTACTTTTGGTTTCCCGATCTGACTTGAGCATCGGAGGGGTTTTCCGGGAAACCACCCCCGGGCAAGGCTAACGTTGTATTGCAGGATTTGAGGTCTCATCATCAGAAGGATCAAGCATATTAATAACCGTCCCAGATTACACCTATCTACAGGTATTTTTAAGTGTCTTTTGCACTTCCTCCTTTCAGTACCGAAACAAGTGGAAAACGAAAAGGTTAGGGAGGAAGAGATTAATTGGCAATAGTTCTTCAAACGTGCCATGTGAAACCTGTGAAGAATCAACTGACAAAAAGGAAGTTCAAGTGGACATCACTATAATCGTTGCATCTAACTTCATTTTCTCAATACCCAAAGGAATTAAGTCCAATTTATTTTTGAACAAAATTAGATAAATTTAAACAAATATAAAAATTATGTTGAGCTTATATTACCAATTTTATACTTTGAATACAATTCACTAATACATTGCACTAGTAAAATTAGTTTAACAAAGTGAACAATTACAAAATTCCTTCTAACTATACAAGTTATCAATAAATTTTTTTATGTACATAAACATCATTTTTCTTTCTATTTTGGCTCTCTAACAACTATACAAAGAATTGGAAGGAGACAATTACCCATGTTATGATTTTTTGAATGATCAAAGTAAATATAAAGAGACATAAATATCATCTACCATCCATTGGATCAGGGCCGCCATTGAGCAAGGGTAAGGCCTGCCTACGCCCAGAACCCCTCATAAATTTTAGTTTTTTCATTAGTGCTAAGGTTCGAACTTTTTTATGTATATAATAATTTAAGGCTTTATAAATAAACTTTCGTCCCAAGCCCCAAAAAACTAGAGCCGACCCTGCATTGGATCATAACAAATCACAAAATTATGTAAGATTGACTATTAGTCTCACTATCCGAAGGAGCTTTACGGTGCACATTATTTTTCTTATTATTCTTATTATGTCTTTGATTTGCATGGTTGGCCCCACAAACGATAGTAAACTCAAACCCATATGCCTTACCAAAACACTTGAACAGTCTTCCACCTTCCGTTTTTGAACGTCGATGATGTCTACGCTCATGTCGTAAGCCTTCACCTACTAGATTATTACCTCTCCCTCCTACAATCGTCGATGGCTTATTCAACTCCATTTTCCACCGTTCGATCTTTGTCATCATCCCTTCTTCACTATTCTCATCCGCCCATTGTAATATGGAGCTCCCATCATCATCATGATGGGCTGCCGCCTTATTACCACCACGAACTCGATTTTTATAAATCATCGTCGGAGGCATGTATAACCCTTTAGCCACCGCCTCCGCCACCACGGAGGCAGATGGGCCCACATCCGAGTTACAAATTGAAGATCCACCACCTAAGCTTGATGCCGGGCCTTGTCCCGAGTAAGGCTCGGGTCCCTTCCGGGTTGGATCGGATACCCGAGAATCATTATCCATAGTGGTCCATGACCGTTCACTTTTGACCCGACGTAATACAATATTTCCTTCGTGTTCGGGTTTGGGTCGGGTTGTTTTTTTATTCTCTTCTTGGGGATTAACAATCGAAAGCGGCATGCTTCGCCTGTGGTTTTCTAACACAGACACAGAAACATTAAGGATTCCTTGGGGCCGACCCGATGGGCGACGGATTTGGAGAGCAACTGAACGACGGGTAGACCCGATTGGAACCGAAGCGGGCAATATGTTCGCGATCGCTACCCGAACTGACCCGATAAGAGTGTCACGGAGCCAAGCTTGACAGTAAATTTCAATCTCAATGAATGAAGATTCAGAGGAGAGTAATCTGGGTGTGACCCGGAAAACGAATCGGTCATTCCATTCGGGGCAGTTATTACCATTATGGTCAATCCGGGTTGTTTGTTTTCGGGCCGGGTTGATCCACCCAACGACGTAGGTGTGCATAGATTTACCCATTGATGCAAGATCTCGAGCTGAAAGTACATTGATTTGCAATAATTGAAAGGATTCTGTCATTGTTATTAAATAAATTATTGAATTTGATTTAGTTTGTCAAATTCAATAATAAATTAAAACAAAATAAGCTAATTAATTACTGGGTAGATTAAATTATAATCTATCTTGACCTCTTCTTCCATCATTCAATATTGATCGATCTTCTTGTTGCCATTGTTAAGCTATCATAAATTTTTAATAGAGATCTTAAAAAGCTACAATGAGATAAGAGATGATCAATAAGATGATGGTAAGAGAGGAAAAGAAATTTTGGTAGGCAATGCAAAAAGATGTAATATGTTTAATTTGTTTTTAATACTCATCCTCAATTCTCTCATTAATTTGCTTGGATTAAAGTTAATAGAAAATGAAAATACTATTTTAAATTCTAAAATAGAATGCATCTATAAATGCGTTCAATTTTTATGTAAATTTTTGAACGATTTTATGCCTAACTAAATGTTTAGGTTTTAAGTTTTACTTTATTTATTTTTTGTTTTTTTATTTTTTTATTTTTTATTTTTTTTATTATCTTCAATAAAAAAAGGTATTAAGTTTTATTAATTCATAAAAATTTTATGGTAAATATTAACTATGCTGGTACAATATTTTATAAAACACCGACCAAACCTCTAATTGCTAGCATTTGTTATAAATGGCAAGTAAGTGATCGTATTCATTTAGACCTTTTTTGTACGTATAGTCAATTGATATTTTTATTGTTAAAATTGAAAAATGTCCAGAAAATGAAAAACCAAAAAAACAGAATTCTAGAGAGAAATAGGTGCAATGGGTCAGCCCATTTGTGGTCTTAGAATAAGACGGTCTTATAAAAGTTTTTGTATTTACTAATTTATTTTAGATGACTTATATTGGTTTGGCCCAAATTATAATTATTTTAAATAAAATAAAAAAATAAAGACAAATTCTTTAATAAGACCTTTTCACCATGAGACGACTTAATATACGCTGATGTAACTTTTAATTTTTAAACTTAATTAAAAAACTGTTTTTATTTAGTTAACTGTTCTATAAGTTTAACTTTGGGCTGCTTGTATGGGCAGTACAAGAAAATTTCATTAACAATTTTAAGAAATTAATAAATTTCAACAAAGCTTTTCTAAGTTGATCCTTTTTAAGTATGTTTCACGATGAGACGGTTTCCTACAAGATGAGTTATATTATTATTATAAGCCCGATTCCAAATTGATATAATCAAATCAAAGAGTATAAACAAATTATTGTTAGAGACGATCTCTTCAAGAGATGCATTAGATATATGGGCTAAAAAGCCCACTTAATATAAATTAATGAGCAAATAAGAATGTGAGCTTCTTATTTTGAGGTCATGTTTTTTAGGGACGTTACCTCACGATAGTAACTGAAGAGTATATAAACAGGTTGAAATTATATTGAGTCCTATCACTCAATCGTGGAAACCCTAACTTTTTACAAATTTTGTGTTGTAAGACTTGTTTGGAGGTTAGTTCTATTCTCAAATCCCTATGCACTTAAGTTACTATTGATTCTTTTTGTTTAGCAAAAAAGTTAGTACCGATTTTCGCGCAAACGTTTAATTTTTTTAACGTGGAGTGTATTAGAATAATTTGTATTCTCCATTAACCAGCTTCACAGTTTATCATCATCAGAATTTATCAAGAAAACCTAAGAATTCCTCCATTGATTGTTGATTGTTCAGTGACCTTGTTTGATCCTTGCTACTGTTAGTGGAAATTTCTCCCTCCAATTTCGGTAATTTGTTTTGTTAATTTTGCATGCAATATGCCAGTCTAATGCATTTTTATATTGTGACTATAATGCGGATTGGGTTTTGGCAACAAAATATTTCAAAGATTGTATATTTAATCATATGGGCATGAGTTTTGATAAGAGTTGTCCATACCAGCGTTTGAGGTTTCGAGTTTAATATCTCCGATCATATTAATTTCGAATTTTGAGTGTATGTCTTGACACTTTAATTTTAATTTTTGGATACGATTTGTTTGGGTTGGATTGGGTATATTCGGCTCTTGTTAATTTTTGACAGCTTTAATTTTGATCAAAGGTGGTCCTTTTTTAGTGTAAAATTCAATTTAGGATTGGTGAGAAGCACTTGTTTGGATGTAAATTTACAGGAGATAATTGTTAAAATAATTAATATTAGTTATATTTTATTGGATACAAGGACCTGGGTTCAGAGCTCCTGGATAGGTCCTACTGTTATCCTTTTGGGTTTGTGTCGTGTTGTAAAAGAGGTTGTGGGAGATAAAAAGTGACCTGGAGGTCAAAGCAATAAGTATATGGTAGAAATGGGTTTTAACCAACTTGGTTGTCGGGATTAAGGTTTTGGCATTGTTATTCTTTATCTGTAATTTTTTATGTTACTTTCTTTAGACTAAACTACTACTATAACCTAGTTTGAAAATGATTGTTGATTGTTAATTATTGGGTGGCTCTCCTGACTTTCTTGTGGGCTTTGGTGTTTTTAAATAGTGCTTATTCGTCCTCTTTGGTTGTGCGGGATATGAATATGATTTTGGCAGGTAGTTGGATTATTCATATCGGGTACCCAACTATCCAGCTACTCGAAAATCTGAGTATCTGGTAGACGGTCAGAACACCGGGTACCTGGTTTTATCATATTTGTTTGCAGTGGCGGACTTATGTTTGGGCACACGGGGTCACGTGCCCCTAGGCGTTTTTTTAAAAACAATTTAAAGTAGACTTTTTTATTGGTCAGTGTGAAATGTAAAATTAATATGAAAGTCGTTTGATCATAAATACTTACTCATTTTAGTAATTTTATCTTATTTATTAATTTTGTCCCATTTTTCTTATGGTATTTCGTATTTAAAATTTTAGCAAGTCTTGTATGAGACCGTGTCACTGTGAGATCGGCCCATACAAGCAGCTCATTGTATGAGAAGCTTTTTCAAAAATTTTTTAGGCTGACCCAATTGAGATTGTCTCACAGAGAGACGACGTTAATAAAGAACGTGCACTATAATAGATCAATTTACTATTTATTTACATCATGCATATTATTTTTGGAGTATAACTTTTTTTCTAATTACATTATTTTGAATAAAGTGGAATGAACTTAATAAATAAATTCAAATTGTTATTAATTCAAGTAATGCATATGATTAAGATAGATGTTAATTACTAGTATTTTTTATTCGAAAACGCTATTTAATTACGAGAAACTTTTTCAAGTATAAAATAACAATTTTGATAAATTTATTGTGATTCTACTTGTCATTTTTTCAAATTGAAAAATATTAGTTGTTAATTTTATAAATAAAACAACGCTAAAATTTTATACGTTAGTTGGTGCCCCCTAAGACTACGAACCCTGAATCCGCCACTGTTTGTTTGTATTGGAAGATTTTATTAGGAGAATTTTAATGTAGTGGGATTTATTATGGAAAAATATGATAATTTGTGGTGTATTAAATGTTAACTATTAACTATTTATAAGAAAAATAGAACTACTAATTGGTTGGGGATTAAGAAATCAAAGGATAGAATTTTTGACAATGACGGTTTAGCGAGTACTATTTGGCTAGCAACATTAGAAATCAAAGGGTATGAGATGGTAAATTATGTTCCAATTCCGCCTCATAAACATTATACTTCTCTACTTTTTCATAAAGAACATTGAGTTTCTTCAATATTTAAGAACATTACATATATAATGTGTACGTTGATAGATTTTCCAAACATTCCTCATTGACTTTCAAAATTCAATTTTTGTTGTGGTGGTCTTCTTATTTATGAAGAATAGGCAGAGATAGGCCAAGTATGAGGCATTTATGATAGATGTGGATATTCCTAGTTTGTATGAGTGTTGCGATAGAGTAACATGTATCGGGCTTAAATCACCGATTTAAGCTTTTATTGAGTTGGTGATAGAGTATATAGTTTATAGTTTATAGTTTAATTAGCCTCTTGCCATGGTATTAAAAGCCAACTTGATGATGTAACATAAAATAACTGGTTTGAATCTCATCCATTGTTATTTCAAGTTTGATATTTAACCCAAGGTATGAGAAGGAAGGGTCTGTGCAACATCAAAACTTCTAACCCAAATGTTTCTTGTATTAAGACGCGTGATAGAGTATATACCATATCTTTGGCTTCAACCATCAACTTAAACTTTTAGTTGAATTACAACCTTAACATTTAGAAATGTACCTAGGAGGTTAGGTATGGTATGCGTATATGATTTTTACCTGACATTGGTGATGAGTAAGTAAGACTTGAAAATTTTAGGTAGGAACGCGTATGCGGCTAATCAGTGCATCAACTCCACTTAATTTCCATCTCCATTTATGAATGAGTATTAGATGATCTTTTAGTGTTGACTGAACAAAATATGTAGACCTTGTCTTCTAAAGAGGAGCTCTAGACAAGATGTTAGGTTACCTTATTTATCAATGAGGTTTTTGTAGTGAGACTCATGTTGCATATCAGAACCCTATGATGTTAGATGCCAAACTTCAATGATCCTAAGTATGGTATTTTAGAAGTTATTGGAGTTGCATACATTGTGACAGTGCACTATAAAATTATTTTTTGTTCTCATATTTCAAATGGCAAATTGGAAACGACCTCTACTTTTACACTGGTAACCTTGTCCAATCCAACTCTTCAAGGTCCTAACTTGACCAAGATAGAAGTCTATTTCGGAGCCATTTAGTGGCATTGATGCATTTGAACCTCATTGTTTCTCATCTATTCAAAATTGTTGTTTTGCCTTATTATTGAGCTTTGTTTGTTCTAGTCATTTTTTCTACCCTTTCTCTTTGTTTACTCATCCCGATTAGCTTGTATGCTTTGAAGGAACATAGAAACAACTGTCCTATCCTCATAGGTCTGGTCAAGATGCTTGGAATGATGGAAATTCTTGGCTTCATGTATTTAAAATTTGATACTTTGCTATTTGTTTGATATTTCTCTAAGATGTTGTAATTAAGTATCCATTCTAAAGAATGGTGTTAACCTCTTCTGTATTTGAGTACCCATATAAGGAATTTTAGCTTCTGTTGCAGTTAAGTACCCATTATGTAATGTTAACTTCTGCTGTTGTCTCTACTAAGGTTAAGCAAATGCTAGCATTTTTAGTCCGGTCTTGGTAGGAATCTTTGCCATTGCCATCCATTTTCCATTTGAAAACAAACTTTTGTATATGAATATGTCACGAGGCAGGGAGCTAAAGGTATTTAATGAAGATATGATTTTGTGTATTATTTAGTAAAGGTAATGTCAACTCGTAGACTGTAGTAGATGACCAAGATTCACCAACATTTAATGTTAAATCACAATCTTATATTGCATTTTGTTGGTTTCCTGTTAGATCTTGGCCTTTTGAGATACTAAATTCTACAAAGCTAAAAAATCAAGTTCACCTACGTTGTGAGTCATATTACTGTTGTTCCCTTATTTATTTAATTGTTTTGCATCCACCTGCTTTTGGTTATAGATTAATCTAACGTGTGCGGCATGAATCACCCTCCAGGTGTTGCTTTATGTGTTGCTGCTTGATTACCCATTTTAAACAATTTTAGCCTTCCTTCAGTTTTAGTTCTCTGCGACCTTGATCTTTAAAATTAGACTAATGATTAACTTCAGGTGAAGTGTCTTTTGTCTTTTGGTGCCAACATGAATTGTATTTCTATTGCTCATCAACTTAGTGATAAGCAGGGGTGTTGAAAACCGGGTACCGGATCGACTCGGATCGGAAAATTCGGGTACCCGGTTTTTCGGGTACCTAAAATTGCGATCCGGTTCCGACCCGGTTTAAACCGGGTACCCAAAATCCGGATACCGGTTTAAACCGGGTCGGAAACCGAATACCCGGTTTTATTAGAATGTTTTTTATTTTTTTATTTTTTTATTTTTTTGTCGTTTTGTCGTTCAACCATACGTTTGTTTATCTCTATAACCACTTAAAATATATTTTTTTATATAAAATTCAAATACAAACTCCATAAAAATCTTTAACATAATTAGTCATAAAAGATTAATTAAGAAAATGAAAGAATAATATTATTGTTCATGGGCTTAAGTAAGAACAATTATAAAATTCAAATACTAACTCTTCAAAAATATTCAATCGAAGGTTAGCTGAAGAGATATTATGATCATTTTATTTACGGAAGAAAGTAAAAAACAAATAATGAAAGAAAACCGGATACCGGGTACCCGGGTACCCGGTTTTCAAAAAATCATGATCCGGATCCGGTATCCGGTTTTAAAACCGGGTACCCGACCAGGATTATACGGTTTTAAAAATCGGATGCCGGATAATTCGGGCCAAAATAATCGGATCGGGTTATTATGAACACCCATAGTGATAAGAATCCTCTCTTAAAGACGTTGCTTTATTTTACATTTCTTTAACATGAAACCGTGATTGGGAGTCCACATTTGTTCCAAGACCTTCTACTTGTATCTCATCTCACATCTGTTTTCACATGAGTCTAAGTGAACTATGATACTTGTTGACATTCAGATGAGATTTATAGAAAAGCTTTGTAGTAAAGGAAGAATAAGTAATTGCAAATGCAGATTTGAATTTATGGTTGCATAGATGACAAATTGACAATACTCTCCTTTATGTGTGTGAATTGCTGTCTTTCTTCCCTCCCATAACCCTGATCATAGTTTTCTTATGACCGGGATACACTGGGTATGATGATGATGGTTGCATAGATGACAAAGAAACCTAACTCCTGTTTTCTGGTTGATCAAACACTTTTAGTTAAAAAATGCGGGATCCGAAAGTTGGTATCGCTTTTAATGCAATGAATGCCTTGGGTATTTCCCCTGGGAGAGTGAAACCTGTACTCAAGCAACTTTTAAAACTATATGACAAGCATTGGGAATTCATCGAAGCTGACAATTATCGTGTTCTTGTAGAGGCTATACTTGACAACAAGGAGGATACAGAAGACAAGGTTCTCTTTCAATTTTATTCTATTGGCTAAATTAGTTTGCTTTAGTGAATAACTTTTGTTTTGATTTTCTGATTGATATCTTTTGACTGAACGCGTTGAAATAGACAGATGGGGTGAAGAGGAAAGAGTCGATGAGTTTTGATGTGTCTGAACAGCCACAGAAAAAATTGCACATGGTTCCAAAAGAGGATAAGGCACCATCCATTGTAGGTAAAGGTGAAATGTCAATTCTTTGTAAAGATGAAATTCCTTCAATTCCTTGCTCTATAGTAAGACCAAATACTTTAGATTCGAGTTTAGTAAGTAATGCACAAGTCGAACCTGGATTTTGGTGTTCCATGCAAAAAGGGAAAGGCCAACCTTCTTCTGTTATGATTGCTTCTACCGAGAATTTCACATCAGAAAGAGGATCAAGTTCATCATACTCTAAGTTCCCCATAGATGAATCTGACTCTCTTTTAATTCCTTATAGAGGATGTTCTTCAGGTACCTGTCCTTTTCCACATGCTCAAA
Organism: Amaranthus palmeri; assembly: GCA_019776075.1. Taxonomy (NCBI): domain Eukaryota; kingdom Viridiplantae; phylum Streptophyta; class Magnoliopsida; order Caryophyllales; family Amaranthaceae; genus Amaranthus; species Amaranthus palmeri. The sequence goes on from JAAKBH010000019.1 coordinate 20,168, forward strand.
TCTAACCAGGAGTAATTTTTGTAAAGGCCGTATATTCTTGCTGACAAACTGCTGCTGTTTCTTCAAGTTCTACCAGATTTAATGGAGGGCTCGAAGTTATCTCAATGTGTGGATTATGAAAACAAATTTGACATTGTTTCACTACCCTCAGGGGAGGTGAAACTCTGTTGTATCTTTAGACTTGGAAAAGTGACTCCTCAGACACCTGATTTTGATGCAGTTATAAATTTAGTTGAAAAGCAGTTTTTGAGATCACATACAATCGTCGGGCCACCTTTTTCATTGAAGTCTCTGCTGATAGACATTTGTACAACTGCACTTCAAGTGATCAGTCAAGAAGGATCAATGGCACCAAATACTAAAACCTCACGGGTTTTCCAAAATGGTTTAATGCGTCATCCTAATCAAGTTTATGTTGAAGATATTACGAAAGGTGAAGAGAATGTCAAGATTTCATTAGTAGATGAGCGTGGAAATATGAAACTTCCTGAGTTCTTCTACATACCAAGAAATATAATTTACCAAAAGGCAATTGTAAATATTTCATTGGCTCGGATTTCAGATGAGGATTGTTGTCCTGGTTGTTCCGGGGATTGTCTTTCTTCACAAGTGCCTTGTGCATGTGCCCGTGTGACGAATGGTGAATTTGCCTACACAAATGATGGGCTTTTAAAGTCAGAGTTCTTAACAGCGTGTTGTTCGGAGAATCAGTTCATCTATTGCCAAGATTGTCCGATTGAGAGGATTAAGAATCAGAGCAAGCCTGCAAAATGCTCAGGTCATTCTGTCAGGAAATTCATTAAAGAATGTTGGAGTAAATGTGGCTGCAGCATGCAATGTGGTAATCGTGTAGTCCAGCGAGGGATTACCCGCAACTTGCAGGTGAGACTCGACGAATAAGTTTTTTGTTCGAATTAAACAATTATTGCAATTTCTTACCAAAAGTTACTACGGTTAGCTTTCCTTTTAGATTTTGATATTTCTTGTCCACAATATGTTACCCTGGATGAGACAGTATAAAGCCAATACTACCAATCGGTCAAACAATGTAAATGAACAAAGCTAATTATGTTGCAAAACAAGACTGCTTTATTTCGCATCAGCCGCATCGTAAAGGTTTTCAAAGAAAATAATCGCGATATTTCCCTCTTTGTTAAGGTGTATAAAATAGAATGTTTTGGCTGTTACAAGGGGTATCTTATGGTTAGGGCTACTATTGGCGTTAGGATAACCGCACCACTTTCATTACTGCATCATTGTGTCGCTACGACCATTGTGACTGTTACCGCATTTTTGCTTTATGAAGCCAACAAGCAGTTTTTTCTTTTTTTTTTTTGCTTCATAGTTTCCTTTTAGTATGTATGATGGATTGAAATGATGGCCTATGAATTTCAACTTAGCACAAACAAATGCATGCACACAAAGTGTCTGCGTATGTTTTTTTGTTCATTTTACAGTGTTCTTTATTTTTTAACTTAAAACAAACAAATTCATGCAAACTTGTCACCAAGATACAACTGACTAATAATGTTTAGTATCCCTGCTTCTATTTTAACGCTTTGTGTTTCAGGTTTTCAAGACAACGGAAGGGAAAGGATGGGGCTTGCGGACCCTAGAAGACTTGCCTAGGGGTGCCTTCATATGCGAGTATGTTGGTGAGGTTGTAACAAACACAGAATTAGATGAGAGGAATAGAGGAAGTAGGGGCAAGGAGAGGCATACATATCCTGTTCAACTTGATGCGGACTGGGGTTCGGAAAGTATTTTGAACGATGATTATGCACTTTGTTTGGATGCTACGACATATGGAAATGTTGCGCGTTTTATCAATCACAGGTAATACTCTTTACTCTCTGAGTATGAATATGATGCATATAGTAGATGGCTTTTGGTTTTTTCACTATTGGATAGTTTCTCATTGGCGTTTGGTTTTTTGACCCGTTTTTCTCTAATAAACAAGTAACAGCCAAAACTAGTTAAACCATATATCTTGATCAACAGCCAACAACTAACAACAAATTTCCAAACACCCCTTGTATTGTGAAGTTAATCTAACCACATGTGTAAAATGTTAAACATAAGCATTTTGAAGCTATATATGAAATATGTTATAGGACAAACAGAAGAGCTCGCACAAAAGACTAGCCTCTTAGGTGAAAGAGCCCATTTGTCTATAAATCCCACCCCAATTACACTTTACATTCGATATGGGACAAGTCCCAAACCTTGCAATAAAAAGAGGTTTCAAAAAGAAAAATGAACTTTCTAATATACATTAACAAAGACACTAATGATATAGAAATATAGCAACAATATGTATAATAAAGACCCTTTTAAGTTGGGAATCTTGAGTAATTGCTCAATTTGCTCATGCCTTTTAACTAGAGTGTTCATTCGGGTCATTGGGTTGATTTCGGAACAGGTGTTTCGGGTCGGTTAAAAAACGGTTTTTGTGTTCACATTGGTTTTTACATAATTGTAGATCTATTTTTAAGTCGGATTAAATCGAGTTCGGTTATAAAATCGGGTGTCTATCGGATCTGTATTGAACACCTCTACGGCTCTACCTTTAACTACACAGTAGGTTCTACATTGTATTTATATTTATTTTCGGGGATATTTAAATATATTTGTTTCAGATGTAATGATGCCAATTTGATTGGAATTCCTGTTGAAGTGGAGACTGCGGATCACCATTACTATCACGTACGACACTTGTCAACTTTCACAAACCTTATTGATATTCCTGATTCAACCACATTTTACATAGATTTGTTGTATTTTTGTTATTTGGCAGCTTGCTTTTTTTACTACACGAGATGTCAAAGCCTTTCAAGAGCTATCTTGGGTGAGTTGCTTCATCTTGCCCTATTGTTGTACTTGTACTCCTATTCAATCATACTCCCTCTGTCCCTCTCAATTTACACCTTTTTTTTATTTTAGTTTGTCCAATTTATTTTACACGCTTTTCTTTTTTCGCAATGACTCCATTTTTTTTCTAATTAAATCTCATCCACAAACTTATTTTTTCTCTCCATCTTAACCACTTATCATTCATTTGTTTTTTGTCTTATTCTTCAACCTGATTTTACATTCCACTAAATTTCATCCAAAATAACTTAGGCGCATTTTTATAGGCACGGTATTTTGAATATGTGACTGCACAAACAAGGTAAGTATGTGCAATTTGTACGGTTGAGGGGTGGTGACTTATTTTTTCTCTCCATCTTAACCACTTATCATTCATTTGTTTTTTGTCTTATTCGATTTTTATAGGCACGGTATTTTGAATATGTTACTTGACTTGACTGCACTAAATTTCATCCAAAATAATCTAGTGACATAAGATTAGAAATCAAGGCATGCAAAGGTGTAAAGATTGGAAGAAAATTGATCACCTCGTTTCTTTTTGTTTGCTTATTTTACTTTTTGTATATTTTTTAAAGCAAATTTTTATCTATATATCTCAAAATCGGGATCATTCAAGGTTAATCTTGGTAAGATATTATTGAAAAATGAGTGAAAAGTTGAATTATTCTAAAAATATTTTCCTTAATCCTCTTTCAAAAGCTGCCTTAGGTTTACTTTCTCTTTAAAATTATAGTCGAAAATTAAAGAATAAGTACTCATTTCAATACTCTTGTTTTTAAGATAAGAATTCAAAATAAAACAATTAATTAAAGGAAAATTTAACTAGAATAATCCAACGTATTTGTGATTTTCCTACAATAATATCATCTATTGATTAACCATGAATAATCCCAACTTTAAGGGGTATTTGACTAGAGTAAACTTGTGTAACTCGATGACCTGTTAATCTGTTATAGTAGATAATTCACCAAAATAGTAAACTGAAAATTAATTTAAAATTCAGAAACTCTCCTGTTAGACCGTCTTATCGATACAACTGGCCCAAGCCCAATAAGTTTTTTAGAATATTCTGACATACTTATTTTAAGACTTATAAGGACAATTTTAGACTTAAAAATTCAATTTTAAAACTTAAAGGCCAATTTCAAAGTTTTTAATATTAACATCAATGTTTGAGTCTTATACTTTAAAGTTGAAATGAAAATTTTAAGTCTAGCAATTGGTCTTTTATTTAAGTCTTAAATTTGGTTTTTTTATTATTGAAATTGAACTTTTAAGTCTTGAAGCTGTCAAATTCCATGATTAAAATGTCAATTTTAAATCATTGAAATTGTTATTTTAATTCTTTGAATTAGTCTTTTAACTTTTAAAATTGACATTTTTATTTGTAAAAGAGGTAAAAAAAAATATATGCAATTTGGCCAGCCCAATAAGAGGCGTCTCACCCAAGTTTTTGTGTTTAAAATTAGAGATTAATTTTGAAATTTTACATAAAAAATTCTTAATTATAAAAAAAATCATAAATTTTTTTGAACATTTTTCAAAAATATTTTTTTCAACATTTTTTTAATTTATCGTTTTTTTAAAAAATAAAACTTGTTATAGCAAGGCATCTGGTCACCGGGTTTACTCTAGGAAAATACCCCTCAAATTTAGGATTATTCATAGCTAATCAATAGATGGGATTATTGTAGAAAAATCAAAAATAGTTTGAACTATTCTAGGTAATTTTTCCTTAACTAAATATAAAATCTTTATTTAAATTTATAAAATGGTTAGTAATTAAAGAGTTCGTTTTAGTCATATGTCCCTAAGGCTAGTCAAAGGTAATTAGCATGTCATCTCTGATCTTGAACTTCTCCCTTCTCCATCTTGAACTTCCTCACTAATCCTGATTTTATTTTACTAACTTAACATTGTTATTAATATTTATACAAACTACAAAGTGCTCTTGGCGAATGGTAATGGAGAATTATTGATCATTATCTTATTACTCCCTCCGTTCCTTTTTGATTTTTCACTTTGGGTTTTTCACAAATATTAAGAAAGAAGGAATCTTTAGTGGTAGTGGGTATTATTTTAATTATATACTGGTGGAAAGTAATGATTGTATTGGAATTATGAGAGAAAAAATAATTAAATAGTAGTGTGAAGTAATGATTGTATTGGAAGTATGAGAGAGAAAATAACTAAATAGTAATGTGAAGTAAGGAAAGTGGGGTTTTAAGGGGTAAAAGTGAGATGAAAACTTTCCAAAAATAGAAAGTATTCTAAGTGGAAGAACTTTTGAAACTACTCGTTATAGTAAGGTGGAATAACATAAAGGAACGGAGGGAGTATCTTATAGCTGATATTGAGGGTTCAGTATGACAAGCGGGCAAGTGATCATTGAAATTATGGTTTTGTCTAGGGTGTTCAATGGACCGGGCCTCCATTTTGAGCCCTTATTCTGCCTGTTTTTACAAGGGCTTTATAAGGGCTGAGTCAAAAATGGGTCGGGCCAAAAACGGACTATACTATAATTAAAATGAAGTGGGCTACAAAAGGGTGCAATAAGGGCCGAAATGGACCTTTGTAATATAGCAGTTCATGGGCGGGCTTGGGCAGGTAGCGGATCGGGTAACACCTAAAAATTCTACCCGCGGGCTGAAATATTCAAAAGCCCATTCGCGGGAATATTTTTTTGTCGCTACCCGCCCATTTTTAAAGCGGGCGGGACTCGCGGGTAGGCGGGTATTTTTATATAAAAACTTAAAACGTAAAACATATTATAAAGTTACGTTTTAGAAGAACAAAAAAAATATAATACATTATCTAAAATACTCTAAATATGTATAAAGTCTCAAAATAGTCAAACTACATGAATATTGAATATAAACGGTGGAGTCGGCTACTTGTTCGAACTTTGATAGTCGATTGCTTGAATGCTTTGAGGGTAAATATTAAAGTCTAAAAGAAGTAAACCTTATGGCTAGTAGAAAAGTAATAAACTAAAGTTGGGTATGGGTTATGTAATAGTAATAGTTTAATATTTAATAAAAATAATTATTTAATAAATAATATATTAAACTAAGCTGGCTGGCGGGTACACCCGTGGGTAATTTTTTGGTGTCGCTACCCGCCCGTTTATCTTGGCGGGCGGGCAGGCATTACCCGTCCAAAATTTAAATTTTTTTTGAAAAACGTTGTTCATGCCTGCCCGTTTTTCGAGCCGGATTGGACGGGCCTAGAGAGTAGCCCGCCCATGAACAGTTCTACTTTGTAAATAGTATATTTAGTGTATAATTTAAATATTATAAATGACAATGTCAATAAAATTATTAATTTTTTTCAACCTAATTATTATAAATGATATTTTAATTGTTATAAATTGATAAATGAGGATTACAATAGTTTTTAGTAGTAAAAATGGGCCGGACCGGGCTTTAAAAGCCCGACCATTTAAAGCTTATATATTAATTTTAAAGGGCCTTTATTCGGCCTAGCCCATTTTTTTAAGCCCGGTCCGACACTTATTCGACCCATTGAACACCCCTAGTCATGTCTAGTTCATCTGAATTTTACTAATTAAAACATTAAAAATGTATTTTTAGTGGTTAAATTGATTTTGATTGATTTTATTTATTCAAATTGATGTTTAGTCAATAAAATTATACGGATTGTTGTGAAAGACGATTCTAAAAGATACCGTCTCTAATGGACCGGCTCATTAGTAAGTTTTTATCACATGAAATGTAGGTTTTTGTCATATAATATATTGATATGTAGGTTTTAATCCTATGAAATGTAGGTTTTTATCATATAATATGTAGGTTTATATCCTATGATATGTAGAGTGTATGTATATATAATGTAGGTATATATCATATTAATTGTAGGTTTTATCATATCAAAATGCCTACGTTAGTATGTAAAATTACCCACTAAAATTAGTTGAAGTGCCAACTAAAACTAGTTCAAAATACCTACCAAAAATAATAATTGGTGTTTGTTAAATTCGTGCGCATAGTAGGTGTTTTTGGTAGTTGTCTCGCAAAGAAACAATATCTAACTAACTTTTAGTTTTTGAAATTGATTCTTAATTGTTGGAATTGAATTTTACTAATGGTATGTTTGGTAACTTGGAATTCATTTTCAAATATTGAAATGTTCTAAATACTATGTTTGGCAAATCATGAATTTGCAAATGTTGGAATTGGATTTATTCCATGGAGTTCCTACAGCAATGTAAAATAGGTCAAATATCAAAATTTTTGCAAATTTCATGTATATAAGTCTCATTTACAATTCTTGAATTTGAATACCAAATTTAAATTTTCTATTTTCAAATTAATTCTATGTTCCCAAAATCTGCATAATAGAAATTTATTTTGACTATACTCCGTCTTATATAGGATTATGGGATTGACTTTGAAGATGAACATCATCCCATCAAGGCATTTCGATGCCGTTGTGGAAGTGCAAGTTGTCGAGATAAGAGTCGAAAAGGTTAGCTCGAGATTTCTTGTTACAAGTTTCTTCGGTCGTTGACATATATAATACTTTATTCTATTCTAATGAACTGTTCTATTTATTTTTTGGCACTATTCATCAATGTTTCATTCTCTATTTATAATTTATAATAGGAGGGAGTACGACTACTCCATACGACAATACTAAGTGTTTATCCCAAAATATATTTTAATGCCAAATATATGAACTAAAAACAAAATGAAGGAAATCGTCAAAATCATGTTTTCCGTTCATTGTTATCTAAAACTTTATGGTCCTACACAAATTCTTATGAGAGACTGATGGTCCTATTAATGTAGATAGAATATGTCTTTATTTACCCATTAAGTATTGTTTAGAAACAAGTATTTCGTTTCAAATTATGAATTTCATTTATGAAATCATAAATGAAAATTTTGAACATGACAAGGTTTGGATAGTTATTTTCATATTTTCAACTTTCACTACTTCAAAAACAATAGTAGAATTTAATCTAAATCTAAATTAAAATTTTTTTTAATTTTACAAATAAATTTGAGTGAATTCCAAAATTTCAAATAAAATTATTACTCCCTCCTATTCTTCCAATTAGTCCCATTTGACTTTTCACTAATTTTTAGGTGAGTCAAATGGGACCATTTAAAAAGGAGAGAGAAAGGATAGTAAGTGAATTGTTAGTGGTTTTTCATTAGATTTATTGTAATAAGGTAGTGTGAGTAAGGGTAATAAGGTCAAAAATACATACTATAAATAGAAATGGGACTAATAGAGTAACTTAACCCTATTTAGAAATGGGACTAATAGGGAGAATAGGAGGGAGTATTTTATTTCCATATTTCCATACATGACATAAGTTTTAAAAGGACGGGGCACTATTAAATGTTAACGGTGCCAAGTGCCTAGGCTCTAGCGGCAAACAAAGGCTACTGGCTAGACGCTGGGTGTAAATTACTTCCTCCGTTTCTTTTTTATTGTTCACTTTCCTTATTTGGTCAATTCACTCTAATTGTTCACTTTCTATTTTTGGTAAAGAATTTTTACCTAAATACAGCCAACTACTTTAACTTGTATTATTTAAAATACTCCACCTACCACCTTTTCAATTATTATAATCACTTAAAATACATCACTGTCATTTTTCTTAATTTGCGTGCCCGCTAGAAAATGGATAATAAGAAGTGGTGGAGGGAGTATTAAATTAGAACAAAGTCAAATGAGATGAAATAGAAAAAGGATAAGAGAAAATAAATAATTAAATTAGAAGCTAAGATCTGAGATTTGAAAGGCTCCTTCAAAGGGTATGATCTAAAGGCACTCATAAAAGTACTCAAACATGATATGAGGTTCTTGCTCAAGTCAATTTTAATATGTGACTTCCATGATCTGTTTGGTCTTTGACGACTTCTTTTCCCCTCCACTATGTTATTTTCTACCCTTCTCATGGGATCCTCGACAATTCTTCAAACATGTCCAAGCCATCACAAGATATTTTCATGCATCTTCGTAGACAATGAAGCAACCCTTGGTTCGGTTTTTCTCTATACTCTTGGTTTCTAATTCTATCAAATCTTTTGTGCCTGTACATCCATCTAAACATATGCATATCTGCTACTTCCATCTTTTGCTCATGTATCTTCTTAATGGGCCCACATTTCGTACCGTACAACGATGTGAGTTTAATTGCTACTTGATAGAATTTGCCTTTTAGTCTGACCGGGACCTTATGACATAACACTCGGGTAGCTGCTTAGCTGCTCTCTACTTATGTCATCCATGTATCCGATGAGTTACATCTTCACATATCCTTCCGTTACTCTGGATAACCGACCCCACATGCGACCATATCTTCTTTTATGGTCACCTCGGCTCCCTTACTTGCTCTATCACATTGAAATTGCTTCTCAAATATTTTGTTTAAGTGCGGCTTATACGTAACCCTTTGCCTTCTAAAATCACCACCACTCTAATTTGATACCTCCTTGATAGATGCTTTTACTAGCACAATATTATCATAAAAAACATGCAGCACGGTACAATTTCTCATAGATTTGAATATCTCGTCCTACTTTTATTGGGAAAGAGCCCAACAAGTATCTGAATGTTAAGCGAGACTTCATCATATATGTCTCATATTGACTCAATGAACCTCTACGAAATCCCTTTAGACTTGAAACTATCTTAGAAGATGTCACGTGGTACGCTATCATAAGTGTTTTCCAAATCAATAAACACCAAATATAAATCCTTCGTACATTCCGTATACTTTCTTCATAACATTCAAAAGGTTAGTCAATCATCGATTGTCTTGTTCTCCTAAAGACCTCTAAACTTTTATAGGGATGTTATGATGTCCGACTGGCTTAGCTCTTCCCATATTTTTGTTGTTTTTCCTACTTAATTCGTAGTTGTCTCACTACCTAGCCCATACTCTTGTCGCCGTGGTTCATCGTGGTCTCACTTTTTCCCTCTTGAAGTCCCCACGGTTAAGTAGTTGAGAAAAATATTGTCATCACTTCATTTTGATATCCTTTTGTCTCAACAAACCTTGACAATCCTCATCCTTCATGTACTTGTTACCCTTGGATTTCTTCCGCAACTTGTCTAATGCTATCAATAGGGATGGGCACGGGTCTTGGACCCTAAGGGTCTAGACCCGACCCGACCCTAATTTTAAGGGTCTTGGTCCTCCTTTTTTTGGACCCTATGGGTCCGGGTTGAATCTGGGTCCATGACCTTAGGGTCCGGGTTCGGGTCCGGGTCTTCGCTTCTGAGACCCAGATTCGACCCAGATCCGACCCATGTACCCATTTACATCTTTTATAAAAAAAATTATATATTAGATATTATGTTTATGTAATTGCTTGATTTGAAATTTTGTTATATTTTTTAACATTGCGTTATTTTGAACTTTATCAGTTCATGTAATTTAAAATTTGGTCGTTGTATCAATACTTTAAAAATTATAGACTTGATAAATATTTCGTTATAAGAACTTGAATATTGAAAAAATTTCATATGTTTCGCTCAATTAGTATAAAGTATTAGAAGATCCTCGTTAGTCGAAAATGTTTAAATAATTTATGCAAATGGTCGAAAATTGCACTTCATCATATACTTTTTAAAAAATTTTAGGAAAAATAATAAAATTATGTTGGACCGAGATTCCGACTCTAGACCCGCCAGACCCTGAGGGTCTGGGTTCGGGTCCAAAATTTTTAGACCCTACAAATCCGGATCCGGATCTGGGTCCAATAAATAAATTAGGGTCTGGATCTGGGTCTTGTTGGACCCGACCCAAATCCGACCCATGCCCATTCCTAACTATCAACCTTAGTTCCCTACATTCGATTTGCAACGTATAAGCAAATCGCATACCCCCACCGAGCATATCTAGCATTGTTAGGATCGCTTCCCCTTTAAGTTTACCACACAATATCTATGGCCTAAATTTTAACACCTTCTCAACCACTCTTTTCTTCAATCTTATGATTCACACTAATAGACGGTGTTGAATTAGGGTCTATTTCCCACACCACCTTGCAATCCAAGCATGAGGGTTGATCTTCCTTGTGCACTAAAACGTAGTCAATTTGTGTAGCGTGCCCTCCGCTCCTAATTGTTTAATATGCTAATAAAACTCACTTATTATTTATTTTGTAAGTTAAGCAATTAAGAATAAACAATATATAGGTTCATTTCCAGCAATTATACTCAATAACTGAGTTAATTTTATAATAAATAATAGGTGGATTTAGCTTTAGCGGATTGGGAAAATACTGACTTTATATTGAAATTTCACTTTATCAAAAGGCCTTTATCTTCATATTTGGAGAAAAAATAGTCACATGTAGTTCCATAATCGATAGTTCATACTCACTCCTATTCGATAGTTCACTTCATACTCCCTCCTATTCATCTCAAGTGTCCTATTTACTTTATGTACTTCCAATGTATTTATTCAATCCTTAATGTATCTAAAATTATGTATAATTAAGAATTATAAAATACGGATAAACTTTACATTAAATTTAAAACGAATCAAATAAGATTCTACATGACTATATTTTAATTTATAGATTAATAAAATACAATTTAAGATAAATATTGTTTCAAAAGTATATGAGACACCTAAGATGAATAGGAGGGAGTATCATTTTATTTATTTGTTTACATTATTCTTACTCTTATTTGTAGCAGGATTAAGATCAAAGCCGAGAGGTTCCATCTCAATTAGAAGATCAAATATTCATTAAATTAATTACATGGTGAATGAGACAGATTGGGGTTTAGGTTTACCAACAAATTTATTTTTTACATAAATTAGAGCTAAATTCAACCAGTTTAGCCATTGTATATTTGCATTAATTTATTTTAAGACTGGATTTTTTTTATCCAACATATTCAAGTGCATTTAGTACATTAATAACATAGGTTCTATTCCTTCTGCAAAAAACGGTTCTATTCTTCCATTTTTATCTATTTTACAAGATTGATTAATGATTTCGTTAAAAACATGAAATTAAACACTTTAGCCTTAATTGTAGGCGCTTAAGCCTACTTATTTGGAAATAGCCTTTAAGCACTATTTGTAAAACATGAAAATAGTCTTTATTTTATACTCCCTCCGATTTATTTTAGATATCTCATTTGGGTTTTCACGGTGATTAAGGGTGGTGTGGGATCTATTAAAAAGGTGGTAGTTGGGTGTAGAAACACGTAGAGACAATGAACTGTAACAAGAGAGGGGTGAATTGTTACTTTCGCCTTTAGAGTATTTTCGCCCTATTTTCTTGCGGAATTTGAATAATAAAAATACTCAAAACAATTTAAAGAAAACTAAAAGGAACACCAAGATTTAACGTGGGAAAAAGAACCACGACCCACTAGGGATTTCTCTTCTCTATTATTTTATGTAAATCACTCCTCTATTACATAAAATAACTACTCCTCTCTACTCTTTTTCTTCTCTCGTTAACCTCTTACCGTTTCCCTACTCACGGTAACCTCTTACCGTTTCTCTACACACGGTAACCTCTTACCGTTTCTCTTCTCCTCCTCTCTTTAGACTTACCCAAGTCTAAATACAAATTCACTCAAATAAACCCGTACAAGATTTATCTAAAATGGATGAATCAAATCAAGAATAGCACAAGGATTAAATCTTGAAATTAATTAGCAATTAAAATCAATCAAGATTTCCTCTTCTTTAATTTTGAGAACCTCACGAAATACTTTGGGCACAATATTTTCGGAAAAACAAATCTCTCTCAATTGATCACCAAGGGAGCACTCGAATGATATGAGTGATTTTTCTCCCTTGATCTCCATGGGAGAACTCTAATGATTTTACATGAATAATTCTCTCCCGTTGATCACCAAGTGTGCCGGTTATAGAAAAAACCTTTATATAGATTTTAGATTTAATTAACCCATAATCCCATGATCAAAGATAGTGGGAGTTGAGGGCTAGTTTACGTGAGAGAGTGGTAGGAAAGCTTGGCGGTTACTCCAAGTTTTCTTGTCTTCTAGCTCAAAATAGCCAAGACAATTTAAGAAAACTAATTTTAAGATCCTAATTTTAAGGAGACTTTTTAGGAGTTAGTTATCTTAATTAATTAATTTATTTCCTTGTGCATTCTAGACTTAATTTACCCGTACAACAAATCTAAATAAGAAAAATAAAAATAAAAATTATTTTCCTAATTATTTTTGTTGACTCCTCCTCTGACCGCTGATTCTGGGAACACTGCACTGTTTCCGATTGACCAATCTTCAAACTCTGACTTGATCTTGGAACAGTTATTTAATAATCCCTTTTCAACGCTTAATGGTCCATCAACGACCCTTATAAAGATCGGATATATGACCTAACAAAACAATCTCAAAGACATAATATGTTTGTTTATTAAAGTTTATGTTATCATCAAAACTAAATGGGCCAACAAATTCCCCCTTTTTGATGATGACAAACTTTATAAACAAACTTACATTAATTTATGGTACGCTAAAGCTAGAGTCATGCATATGTAGTAAGTATATTGTTTTACCCTATTTGTAACAAGATATATAATAATTCGCAAATGATTGTGGTAAATGCAAACTGTGCACATATTATGGGACTCCATTATAAATAGGAAAACTGTATACATATTATGATAAATTGGGTACATATTGAATAATAAGAGTAAGTTTTTGATTGTCTAAATAAGTAAAATGTGTACATAGTATGGTAAATTGAGCACATATTGAGTATTAAGAGCGAGTTTTTAATTGTCTAAATAAATAAACTATGTACATAGTGCACATAATATGTTTTGATGATTTCTATTTTGTGCTAGTAGATGCAAATGAGACAAATGATGATGAAGATTGAAGATGAAGATTGAATTAGTTTTATGATGAAGATTGAAGATGAAGATCGCATTAAAACTTTTTTGAATATGTACATACTTTAGCATATTATTTTTTATTTTAAATAAGGGTACATACTTTAGGATATTGTGTAAATATTGATATTTGAGTTTCCAAATTAGTTATCAAGGTAAATATATTTTCGAGAAGAAAAAGTTAGTTATTCATGTATATATCTCTTAGGTAATTTCTAAATAGGTAAATATATTTTTGAGAAGAAAAAAGTCTTAACAAGAAAAGCCTTGAAATAAACTAAACTGTCTAAAATACCCTACACCATTAATGATAGCCTTTACATCATCATCGTTTGCATTTACATCACCATGAAACTAAAAATTCTACATTTACATTTGAAATTCTAAATTAAGTATCAAATGTATTTGAAATTCTAAAGATTCTACTTTATGCATAATTTTAAAAGGAAGTACATGGTTTCAAAAATAATGTACATATAAATGGAAAGATCATACACTTTCTAAAACTACTTCAACTAGAGAAAAAGAGTAAGCTCTAAAATACTAAACTTCACATCATGAACAACTAATGAAACCATCAAATTGTCTACAAAAGAGTATCATCATAATCATTAGCCTTTACATACATCATAATCGTTAGCGGCCTTTACATTATAATCAAAAGAGTATCATCATATATCGATAGCCTTTACATCATCATTATCGTTAGCCTTTACAATCCCAAAAGTGTCTACAATCATCAACTAGACAAAAAGTATCATCATCAACATCATTATCGTCGTTAGCCTATCACTTTAGCTGATTCCATACAATCATCACTAAAGCAACCTGTTACAACTTGAGTTACAACTTGATCCTGTCAATCAATGCTAATTAAAGTATATACCATGTACTATGTACACAAACAACTTTGAAGGAAGAAAACCGAACATAAAACTAAAAATGTCAAAATCAAACATAAAATGATATACAATATGTACACAGTATGTACCATGTTTACCCCAATATGATAATGTGTATCATGTGTAACACAATATGTACTAAATTAACACAGTATGTACACAGTTTACCTATTTAGACAATATGTTCATAGTTTACCACAATATGTACACAATTTTCCACAATATGTACACAAACAACTTTTGAAGGAAGAAAATTGAAGATAAAACTGAAAATGTCAAAATCGAACATAAAATGATATACAACATGTACACAGTATGCAACATGTTTAACACAATATATACACAAAAATATTCGAAAAGTAATGGAACTCTTGATGTAGAATTTAATAGTGTGTATCATGTTTAACACAATATGTACTTGGTTTAACACATTATGTAAACATTTTACCTATTTAGACAATATGTACACAAACAACTTTTAAATGAAGAAAATCGAACATAAAACTTAAATTGTTAAAATTAAACATAAAATGATATACAATATGTACTTAGTATGTACCATGTTAATTAACACAATATATACACAAAAATATTTGAAAAGTAATGGAACTCTTGGTGTAGAATTTGATAGTGTGTGCCGTGTTTAACACAATATGTACTTGGTTTACCACAGTATGTACACAGTTTACCTATTTAGACAATAAATGACTAACTTTATAGATGATATACATAAAGTCTAAATTAAAGTATGTACCATGTTTAATACAATATTTACTCAGTTTACCTATTTAGCCAATAAGTTATTGGAGTCTTCCTCCTATTGCCATATAGTTTTGGGGTAGAATATATCTCTATGGCTTATGAAGTGTGTACACCTTGTATTTGAGATAAAATGGGTGATGTAAGTTGGCGACAAATGTTTATCCGTCGCCTTTTTGGCTGTTACCATTTTTGCTTGTTTTAATGTTATGCTAAACCTAATCAATAATTGATATAAATTATTATGTTGTATGTACAGAAAGACAAAGCATCAGTGTTAAGATCAAAAAAAGAACATATAAACTCATTAAGAGCTCAACTAAGAGGAATTAGCCAAAGGAACCAAGTCTTGGAAGCACAAGTTATTTCAAAAAGGCCTACTACTTTATCATCACCAGACCCTTCTCCTTCTAATACTACAAATCATCTTATTAATACCACAATTGATAATCGAAGATTAACGGTCAAGATTACTCTTGTTTCTGAATCATCATTATCAAGAGATCACATGATCAGAATAGTCAATTTGAATTTTATATTGAGAAGATCAAAAATTTAGTAGCAAATTTCGTTATTAAAAAATTAGAATTTATAAAGAAAGTAAATCAAGTAAATATAATCTCAATGGAAGCCCAAACTACTCATCATCCAGAAACTACACCCTAATTTGTGAACAAAAGCAAACATGAAGCCATCACAGACACTGACATGAGGAAGAAAATCATGAACAAACATGTAGCCCCATCTGAAAAGCTCTTTATTGTGGCCATTGTAGTCGGAGGCATTTAACAGTAATGAACAAAAATCGAACAAACAAAGAAAACATGGAACCAAAAATTCAAATAACAACCAAAATCGAACATAAAAGAAAAAGAAACTTGCGAATGACCTAGAAATTTTCAGAATAATCACTAGTTTGCAAAGAAAATCTCAGAACGTAGAAATTATTTTCGAACAAACCCTAATTTGCGAATGACGTAAAAAATCTTAGATAAAAGGCAAAGAAACTTACGAAGTTAGATGAAGGAAGAACGAAATCAGAGATTGATGAAGGTAAAAGGCAAAGCAAAACCACCAGATCCGAATCACGCGATTGAAGAACGAAATGAGAGAGAAGGTAAGGAACCTAGAGATGAGAGAGAGAAGAAGTTATGAAATTACCATTTTCAATTTACAGGGCCGTGAGGTGCGTGAAGCCAAAAACTCACGTATCAATCAAGACCGTCTATCTCCATCTAACGGCTGAGATTAACGTTTTCAGTTTTCACGAATATAATTGGTTTTCACACGATCCGAGTCCTATATATATATATATATATCTATATATATATATATATATATATATATATATATATATATATATATATATATATATATATAGATGTAGGATCAAATGAGAAGGATTTTAAAATGAGAAGGATGAGAAGGATTTTTGTTTGATTTTTTTGGTTACTATGTATCCAAAAATGGATACTATGTTATAAAAAAAGAACATTTTAAAATTGATGTCATAGTTACCTTTCTGTGTAACATAGTTACTTTTACAATTATGCTTTTTATGCTCAATCATGACCATAGATTTTTTTATGTAGGTGAAATCAAGGGTGTAGAATGTTTCTTACCCTTCTCATTTTCAATGCCCTTCTCATTGGATCCCTCCCCTATATATATATATATATATATATATATATATATATATATATATATATATATATATATATATATATATATATATATATATATATATATATATATATATATATATATATATATATATATATTTAGGATCAAATGAGAAGAGGTCTCAAAATGAGAAGGGTGAGAAGTAATCTGAAGCGTTCATTTTTTAGATCAATGGATAGATTTAATTTGTTCATTTTTTAAGTTGCACGCGGTTCAATTTGTAAAATTAACCAATTTCTTTAATACTGAACCGGTTCAATATATCATTTTTTTAAAGATACTATGTTCTTAGAAACAGATACTATGTTATGAAAAAAGGTTACTATGATTGTGTATAGTTACCATCTTCTCTTAATCTTATACAGAATATAGTAGAGTTTAAAAACTGAACATAGTAACCTTTAAGCATAACAGAGTACAATATCTAAATCATAGTAACCTTTAATTATGATCATAACATGGAGAATAGGAAGAAAGATGAAGGCAACAATTGTGGTTTTCATCTGTTCGATTTGTCCTAAAGATAATTGGCTCTAAATCCTTCTCAGCTTCTTCATTTTGAGACCCCGTCTCATTGATCCCCCCCGATATATATATATGATCGATATTATATATATATTATATTATATATATATAATATATAATATATATATATATATATATAGATATGATATATATATATATAGAATATATATATATATATTATATATATAATATATATGATATAGATATATATATAGATAATATTACTATCTATATATATATCTATTATAATATATATATATAATATATATAGGGGATATATATATCATATATATCTAGAATATATATATATATATATATATCGATATAACTCTAATATATATATATATATATATCTAATATATATCTAATATATTATATATAAATATATATTATATTATATATATATTATATCTATATATATATCATATATCTATATAATATCTATATCTATATATCTATATATAATACTCCTCTTATATATATATTTAATATCTATATCTATCTATTATATATATATATATATACAAAAATGCCATCCCCGAGTGCGGCCCCTATATGGTAAAAATGAACAAATTGGGGTCACTCTGTAGTGACAAAAAAGAGGAACCCAAGACCCCAAACAGGAAAGCTAAAGAAGTAGGCAAAATGTGAGAAGACACAAGCGTATGGCTTCCGGTAGTATTGTTGAACTTTCATGAAAGGGGCCTCAAACATGGAAGACATTAGCGGAAAGCTAAGTAAAGCTTATTCCAATAATGGGGAGCCAGCTGCATGGCAAGGTGAAGATTTGGCTGCAAGGGAGTATAGTACATCTGCCCAGCATGTTCATTCCAGTAGCACACAGGAAGCTGGTATGAGGGATTCTGATCTGATAGGGGACAGTAGCACAATGCAGATTGGGGGCAGCAGGGATCAGCAGGTTGCTCCAGCCATTAGCCCTATTGTGCAGCAACCTGGCAGCAATTCCCAACCAGCAGATGAGGTTTCTGATCAGCTCAATGGTACTGTCCAGACACCAGCAGACCACGATGGAGGGCAGGATATTGTTTCTGAGGAGGGATGGTCCCCGGTTCCGCCTAATTAGTAATGGTATACATAAATTAATTGTATAATTAGTAATGGTATACATAATAAAATGACTACTTGAGGATTGATTGCAAGATGTTCGATGAAATGACTGAATGAAAATGGCAGTTGTTCCTGTCTTGTCTAATATGAAGAAGCTTGAATCGTTGCATCAATGGAGCATTCAAAGGAAAAGAGAGCACCAACAAGGAAGAAGACCACTATTTAACAAATAAAACAAGGGCAATTATGTAAATTCACCACTTAACGGCAAATCTAACGTTTTTAGGCTAATATAGCTACGGCAGTTAGTTTTCCTTAACCTGGTGCTTACCATGTAGAATCGAAAACAAGAATAGCTAGTTTGTGAATTTCGTTATACCTGGTGCTTACCAAGTAGAATATCCCTTAAAATTATGATTCTCCATGTGCACACTGTTAATAGAGAATAATGTGTAGTTTAATTATCCTGCTGGGTCACTTGAGGGTTGTACTTTCAAGGTTTTTTGGCTTTTATCGTTACACATAGTTGTGATTTGAATTATGCTATAATTTTTCGTATGCTACTCCTCTTATTTAACTACGTACCTCTTCTCTGTATCTTAATGAACGGAAGAGAATATAATAAATTATCGTCGGGATAAAATTTGTAAATCTTAAACAACAACATTAGACAATGGAAAAAAACGCATTTATTAATGTTCTCCCATGTTGATTTGTTTTGGTTCATATAACCAACCCCATAGTTACTTTTCATATGTAGTTATGTACTAATACTTGCATCATGTACATATCATTTTCTCTCACAAAATGGTGGGTCCATGGACTATGGCGCAACATAAGAGTTGTAGCAGAAGTATTATGCTGTTTTGAGTATGTCTCTGCTATTACGATTGTTCCTTCGTTTTTTCCTGTGGCTTACTAAATTTTGATGATGCAGACTGATGGAACTTATGCTCGCAATATTGAAAGTTTTATTACCAAGGTGTGTGTTATAGCTCGTGAGACTGGGAAAGAACATCAAAATCGTGCCTTGAGAGCTTCATGCTTGCAGTGTCTTTCAGCTATGGTAATTTTTCGGTCTTCGCTGCAAAATTGATTTGTTTAGCTATTTATTTTTGTTTAGAATCATCTCAAACTATGAGTATATAAACAATTATTATGTTCTCTTCATTCTGTTTCTCAATTAAACCAGAATTTCACTTGCAGGTATGGTACATGACTGAGTTTTCCCACATTTTTCATAGTATTGACGAGGTTAGTAATTTTGAATCAGCTTTCTTGTATTTCATATAAGCGCGTTTCTTTAGCAGTTTAATGGATTGAGAGAGGGGCAGGGAACGGTTTCATCCTTTCTTCAGGTTACTGAAAAAAGATTACAAAACAACTTGGGATCACAATATGATTATAGATTACAAAACAACTTGAAGAGAGATTCTTCAGAGAATTACGTTATGGGCATGTGAAGATTGTTGCCACTATCATGGAAGCTTATGATAAGTTGCTATGTATGTGTGGGAAACAAATGTAAGCTTTCCTATCACTTTTTGCTTATTAAAAATGGTATGGTGTTGTCGGAAGGGCCTAGTAATCAATGTTGCTTAAGGGTGACGCTGAATATGTTGAAGGGTGAAAGAAATCTTTATTATTATTTCTTCCGTTTGCCTGTTTTAGCAATTTTATTTTTTGACGGTCATGATTATTTATGGTCAATAATGGATGAATTTGTCGCTTGTTAGTTGAGTAAGCTGCCGATTTTTCTTTGCACGACATATTCTAATGCATCAAAAGTTGACAAACTTCTTAGTGAGTTCTTGTTGTAATTGGATTTATATTTTCTCCTCAGGGCATACTTTGCTTCCAGTCTGTTGCTTCTTAGTGATGAGGTTTTGGACCATTCAAAGGAAGTTTCGATACAGGCAGCTGGGTGTCAAACAATAACTCGATTTATCTATAGTCAGGTTTAATGGAATTCATGTATATCAATATTCCTTATTTTAAGCTTCATTTGTGAAATTCCATCGCAAACATAGTTGTTATATACCTTTTTGAGCTGCTTTGTCTATTCAGGGCTTTTGTCATAACCATATTTTTAATACTGATCACTTCAGACGATTTTGTTGTTAGGGTCATTTGTGAACTTCTATTGCTACCGAAACTTTTTGCTAGGGTCACATAGCAGTTAAGTGGATTTGTATGCTACATTGTGTGGGATTTGTTAATGCATCAATTATGAACTGATATAACCATTAAAATTATGATTCTCCATGTGTACACTGTTAATAGAGAATAATGTGTAGTTTAATTATCTTGCTGGGTCACTTGAGGGTTGTACTTTCAAGGTTTTTTGGCTTTTATCTTTACACATAGTTGTGATTTGAATTATGCTATAATTTTTCGTATGCTACTCCTCTTATTTAACTACGTACCTCTTCTATGTATCTTAATGAACGAAAGAGATTATAATAAACTATCGCCGGGATAAAATTTGTAAATCTTAAACAACAGTATTAAACAATGGAATTTGTTTTGGTTCATATAACCAACCCCATAGTTACTTTTCATATGTAGTTATGTTCTAATACTTGCATCATGTACATATCATTTTCTCTCACAAAATGGTGGGTCCATGGACTATGGCGCAACATAAGAGTTGAAGAAGTAGTATTATGCTGTTTTGAGTATGTCTCTGCTATTACGATTGTTCCTTCGTTTTTTCCTGTGGCTTACTAAATTTTGATGATGCAGACTGATGGAACTTATGCTCGCAATATTGAACGTTTTGTTACCAAGGTGTGTGTTATAGCTCGTGAGACTGGGAAAGAACATCAAAATCGTGCCTTGAGAGCTTCATGCTTGCAGTGTCTTTCAGCTATGGTAATTTTTCGGTCTTCACTGCAAAATTGATTTTTTTAGCTCTTTATTTTTGTTTAGAATCATCTCAAACTATGAGTATATAAACAATTATTATGTTCTCTTCATTCTGTTTCTCAATTAAACCAGAATTTCACTTGCAGGTATGGTACATGACTGAGTTTTCCCACATTTTTCATAGTATTGACGAGGTTAGTAATTTTGAATCAGCTTTCTTGTATTTGATATAAGTGCGTTTCTTTAGCAGTTTAATGGATTGAGAGAGGGGCAGGGAACGGTTTCATCCTTTCTTCAGGTTACTGAAAAAAGAACGTATAAGCAAGTTTAGTATTAACTAGGGTTTTGTTCACTATTAAACTACCACTAGAGGTTACTACATATTTTTATATTTTTGTTTATGATCTTGCGCATCACTTATGTCTAGTCGTAGAAAATTGAACCTGTTTACCAGTATGTAAAAAGAGGAAAGGTTTCTCATCAAGTCTTGTATTTGTTCTAACCACAGATTGTGCAAGTCATTTTAGATGACTATGAGGGTGAATTACACAATGAGGAAAGGGAAGAACCACGTCATCACTGGTTGGATGAGGTTGTCAGATGCTCAGGAGGCGTTTCTACTGTCTCCGGTGCTGCAAGCCCTTGCTTTACTGCTGTTAGGCCTCCTCCGGACAAGAAAATTGTTTCTTCATTGACCAAGTAATATTTGTGTAAATGTGGATTTGTTATGGTGGCAAATCATGTTTAATTCAAAACACTTGTGGATTCGAAATAAAAGTGTAAGTCATCGTTTGATTCTATAAATTTTTCTCAGAGAGGAGATTGAGAATCCAAGAGTATGGGCTCAAATTTGTCTCCAAAGATTAGCGGAGCTTGCAAAAGAGAGCACAACTATGCGTCCAGTTCTAGAGCCTATGTTTATATATTTTGATACGGGGCATCACTGGTCTACTCAGCAGGGACTGGCGGTCATAGTTCTGTGTGATTTGTGCTATTTCATGGAAGCTCCAGGTAGACTTGATTCACAGATTCGATTAGCTAATGTTTCGATTTTCTCACGCATGCTATATAATCTTACACCTTGATAGTGTATTTTCCCTTTTCCATGTTTAACATCTCATGGTATATATGCTCTGTTTTCGCCTTTACCTTGCACATCGGACAAAGCCATAGGATGTTATGTAGATCTTGGGAGAAAGATGGGGTGGGCATGCAAGTGGAGGAGTGTATTAGAGGAGAAGGAAAATTATGAAAGGAAAATGATTGCAACTAAAACAACAATATAGAACTACCTCTTTTAGAAATGTGAAAGATCATTCCATTATCCCAATGCCATTAAGTGACTTATAACTACGCTCCGATCTAGGCAGAGTTTGAGATGATTGGATGTACACAACCTTACCCATGTAATAACAAAGAGGTTGTTTTCGATTAACCCATTGATAGCAAACAACGAAAAACAGGGGGCACTTGTTCATCGCTCTAACTTTGTGTGTAGAGCTAGAAATTGAATAGAAGTTATTGGTCTATCCTCAAACTCTTTATAATAATAACACTTCTTTTTTATGCGAGTTTTTTCAGAAAAGTGTAGCTATTAAAAAGAAATGGAGGATAATATTTTATGTTGTTTTAGCTCATTCTCTTTTTAATATGTTTGTATTTGCAAAGTTTACTTTTTTGTTCATGGTTTTCTTGTCTATCAGAAAATCAGCAGGTTGTTTTAAACGACATAATACGTCATATGGACCACAAAAATGTTGTGCATGACCCCACAGTTAAGTCTTGTGTTGTCCAAGTTGCTGCAAATGTTGCTCGACAGATTAGATCTGTGGCAAGTTTTTCTGATGTTGGATGCATTAGTGACTTATTGTGCCACTTGAGGAAGAGTCTCCAGTCAATAGCCGGTCCAATTGGAGAAGAAGAGGCCAACTTGAATATCCACTTACAAAATTCAATCGAGTCTTGTTTACTTGGAATTGCAAAAGGGGTGAGTACAATTTTTTGGCTTGTAGTAATTGGCTCTGTTTTTTCTTTCCTTATTTCATAATGTTGAATCTTTTTGTTTCTCCTTCTAGACACGGGATGCTGATTCCTTGTTTTATTTGATGGTGATAGCATTCGAGAAGTTACCCCCTGTTGGAGTTGTTACCCGCGCAACCTTGGTTTCAGTGTTAATTCTTGCTCATGTATCGGTGGCAGTCTACTCCCATTTGCAGCTGGTAAATTTTAGTGTTGAATTGTGATTGTTGGTTTTAGAGGTGTTCAACACAGGCTCGATGACCTAACATTTCACCCGACATTGTAAACAAATCCGATTTTAGCCGACTTCAAAAATGATTTATAATTGTGTAAAAACAATATGGATACAAAATTTGAGTTCAAACAAACCCGAAACACTTAACCCGAAAACAACCCGATAACCTGAATGATCACCTCTGGTTGAGTTGAATTCTCGCTCATAATTAAATCTTTGGATTCCTGCTCTCCCTCTATCACCTTCTTTTGGGTGAAGGAATGAAAAATAAAGAGGGTTGATTGTTTCCGATTACTTTCTTTTTTCTACTACCATAGAGTTTGAGTAAACAGTAAAAACTTATATACTCTGTGCAGGCCTTCCCCGAAGCACTTCTAATCCAAATTTTGAAAGTTATGCTTCACACTGATACTGAAGCACGTGTTGTGGGTCATCAGATATTTTCTGTTCTACTGTTCCCAAGTTCTTGGAGATCTTATGAAACAAGGAGATTGCAGACTAATAGGAGATCTGCATTAGCTTCAGTCACAGATTTACTAGATAAGCTGCGGAAAGAAAAACATCTTATAGAAGAAAAGATTGCGGATGGTGGAGTAGATGAGTCTAGTGGTAGATAAGTTTGGAGGATGAGTTTAAGCAGGGATGGACTCGCCGGAGCTCCCCTAACTTCTCCAAGTTGAGCTCTATTATTGACCGGACAGCTGGAACAAACAACTTTTCTGATGTAAATTTTTTTTAAAGTCCTGTTGCTATACCATTATTATGAGCATTTTCTGAAGATTCTGAATTACCTCAGGAAACGTCAATAATGAAGCTGACTGAAGATCAGATACTACAGCTGCTTTCGGGATTTTGGATACAAGCGAATCTTTCAGATAACGTACCATCAAATTTTGAGGCAATCGCTCATTCGTAATGTTTGATGCTTATATCTTCGCACATTAAGGTCTCAAACTATTCTTTGAACCATTATTGTCTGCACACCTCTATAAACTTTTTCTTTGTCTCGTATTTCACGTGTTGCTGTCATCGATGTTCATGTCTATTTTCATTAAATGGGGATGTTGTCTTGCAACATTTTTTCACTAATCGTTTTTATTACTTGCAGGATACCAATCACAGTGTTATTGTGCGATTCTTCCAACTTCCCATATCTATAAGAAATGTATCATTGTGTTGTGATTCTGGTATAAACAAAGACAAACTTTAAATTCTTTTTTCTTTTTCTGTATTTGGATCATAGCATGGTTGACGGAACAATTTTGGAGTTTTAGGGATGCTTCCGCCTTCTTGTCGGAGATCAATGTTTGTAACATCGACTTCCATGCTGATGGTCGCTACTAGGATGTACCACATGCTCGATTTGAGTGATCTTCTAAGGTCCCAAGTTCTATCTGATGTAAGTTAAGATAATTGTCCAGTAGCAGTGTTATTGTGCGTTCATAGCGATGGGTTTATTTTGGTTTTTGAGGACTAATCATTCAGGAATCCAAATAGAAAGATAATTCTGTTGTTCTAACGAGTTCGCAATTTTACAGGTTGACCCCTTTTTGTGTATCAATGAGGATCATCAGGTCGTTGTCAAATCAGAAGAGGATATTGGACAATATGGTTCATCAATTGATAGTCAAGCAGCTATCTCATTCCTCTCTGAATTACGAGAAAAGCACAAAAATGATAAGATTATGCTGGGCATTATAGTGCGACATCTTTGTTGTACTGTTAAGGTAGGTGTGGATGCTGAATATTAATTCAACATGCTGTAACCCTTAAGCAGACCTGAACACACAAATGCTTGGTTGTCTTCGTTTAGGTAGAGGAGGAAGAGCTGCAATATCAGATGTCAGCTACGTTCTCACCTGATGAGGCCTTCATATTTGCCCCCAAAGAATTACGAGAACTAGATCATACTCAGATTGTTCGCCATTTGAAGGAGTCGCCTTCTCTGGATGGTGTAAGTTAGAATGTTTACCGTCAGTTGATTTGCTTTTGCTTCCTGTTTATTGTCAAGATTCTTAGTAATTGACAAAAGGTTTGTGTTGCAGGAATTATCTATTAGTTCAATTATTGAAGACGACGTGACCAATTCGGTACCTGTTTCAAATGTTAATGGTCAAAAAATGCCACGTTCCCCTTCGGAGTCTCATATTATGAGCATTGGACAACTTTTAGAATCAATGAGTTTCTTTTGGCTTCCACGTGTAGGCATATTGCAATCAGACATCTCGCAGTATATTTTGGAACACTGTTATCTAGATGGCTTACGAATTTGGTTTGCCTTGTTAATGGCTTAGTCTAATTTTGACTATTTAGTAGGTAAAGTGGAGCATGTGTGTTTGCTTACATGTGCGTGTGCGTGTGTGCATATTAATGTTTCTTTATTGTCAGCTTATTGGATCTTGTCTTTTTTGCTGTGTTTTAATAAGTGATGATTGATAATGACAAAGACTTTGGGGGTGTTTTGCAAAACAGCTAATTGACAGTTTTAGCTTATTTTGATACAAATAAAGGGTTGGGTGGTCAAATCAAATAATAAAATTAACTGGTCAAATCAGCCATCGTACGCAGCTATTAAGTAACAGTTATCAGCCGTTTGCCGAACACCCCCATTAGCTTTTTTTCACCCAGATTTGTTCAACACTTGTGTGCATTACTGTCTAAGTTTGTCGTGGTCCGTACTCTGATGAGTATGCATATTTAAAAGATTTTATATCAAATTCACAGCTTAATATCTGCTTTCTCACTAAATCACCGTGATATCTTTGTAAATCTGAAGGCACTTGAAGTTGCTGGACAAGTAGTTGGGACGCCAGTCTCAACCTCTCCCTTATCGTACAGTACGATGACTGGTCAATGTGAAGCCCTTGAGACAGGCACTAGGAAAAAGCTCTCTAATTGGTTGGCCCAGGATAATTCCGCATCAGGCGATGTATTTTCTTTTCCATTAGATGGACCCACTAAAAGTAACCCGGTAAGCGTTGTTAACTTATCTTGCTCTTAATTCTAGTACTTGCAATAATCTTTCCTGCATAATGAATTTAGGAAGGTTTGCGAAAGATTTATTTTTAGAGTTGTAACAATATATATTTAGAATTGGACTGGACTTTTGAGAGCCGTCTTTACAAAAGACGGTCACAAGTAAGAATTTGTGATTTTGGTTAGGCACTCTAGAGTCTATACATCCTTCTGTTTATAAGAGTTATCATTTTCTATGTTTGTATTCTTTGCTCACTAGCTACCTGCTTACCACCCATCGTATGACGCCGTTTATTTAGCCTTGGCTTGTCGATATTTGGCCTTAAAAGCCGCCAAAATGAAACCATTTTGACAGGGGTAGCGACTAATGTCAAAATGGAAAACGGCTTATCCAAAATTTAAGTTTCGGTGAATATGAGTAAGAAACGAAACATTAAGTTTGGTTCGTACAAAGTACAAACTAGCGTAAGTGTTGGTAGTGGGCAAACTATTTTAAACCTATATTCGCCATTTTTGGACTCTAGTTGTTGATCTAATATTCTTCTTCTGTTGACAGGCTTCGCCTCGTGTTGGTGGTATAAACGTGGAAACAGGATCCCATGAACCGTTTAATACTTTGAGATTGCCTCCGACCAGCCCGTTTGACAACTTCATACACGCAGTTTCTGGTCTGAGACCCATGTTAGCAGGACTATCCCCCTGAAGGAGGGGCCAAGTGAAGCGTCGTCTCAAGTGAAGTGTATCTATCTAGATGTATGTTAGTCGGGTTTGTGTAATTTATGAGACTAATTAAGTAGGTGTAGATCTCATTGCAAAACCACGTAGCTTAAGGAAATGAAAATGTGTTGCCTAATCCAATCGATGCATGACAGAATCAGCGACATAATGCATCATGTTTCGTATATCTACTCGCATTTCTATATATCGTGTGATTCCTATGATTTTACTACAACAATGTATATTTGACGGATAGGTGAATGTGAAATGTTTGCTCGTGTTTAGTGTGCTTGTGCGTCCTGTGATTCTTCGATTCTATGTATTGTACTTGTTGTCTGTGCTCGTTTTACCATAAGGTGTAATTTTGACGACACCTTAATCGATAAAATGTCATATTCACGTCAGTCCAATCCTTAAAAATTAGAACAATCGCTATTCCGACCATCCAATTGGTTATACCGCGTAGGGCGTATTGGGTAGCAACCATGATGTGAGAGAGATACATGATTTGAATTCGAGGATTGTATTCGAATTTTAGGATCTAATTTAAAATTAAGTTTTAACTTGAATTAGATATCTAGTTAGAAAATTATTTTAAAACTTCAAATTTGACTAGGGGTGAAACTTATTCGGATTAAAACCGCAAATCGAACCAGACTAAACCGAATAACAAATATGGTTTGGTGTTTTTTAAATTTGGTTTGGACTAGGTTTGAAAATTCAAAAACCGAAATAATTTGGTTTGAATTAGGTTTGGAATTTTTAAAAACCGAAAACCGAATTATTAGACCGCACACCGAAATATTTACGAAACTATTATAGCCCATTAACATAGCCCAAGCCCAAGCCCAAGCCCAAAACTTATATCTAATATCTAACTCTAAAAAACGAACCTTTTTCCTTAATATTTCTATATTAAAAAATATTTCCCACTTTATGTTGATTGAAAAAATAATTCCCTCAGTACTGTCCGCGTAGGACAGCCAGGAAATTTTTTTTTCCCCTTTTTATTTAAACAAAACCGCTACTTCATAAAGCGGTTAACTTTGAGAATTAAAATAAATTGCTATTTCATAAAGCATTTTTGTTTTTCATGGGACTAAAAAAAATAAAACTTATAAAACCGCTACATGAAGTAGCGGTTATGTGTAGATCCCATTCGTTTGATTTATTACCTGTTTCCCATGAATTTAGTGAAGAAGCCCTGAGACAGTGAGACTCTTGTGAAGATGATCGATTACCATGAGTCCATGATGATTTCTTCTACACCAAACTCAACTACCCAAAGAGAAACAAAAAGCATTATTATGGGTGAGTAGTCCGCATTAATCATCTCTATTTTCATTGTCTCCTTCATTTTTGCCCCATTATTATTCTCAATAATTGCTTGGAGAAATCTCTAATTCGAGTAATTCCCAAGATATTGGCCCATTTTTGATGGATAATTAGAATTTATACCATCAATTGTAGGAAAATCAAAAAAATTGGGGGAATTGAGGGATTGTAGGAATTGTTGATTAACCCATTAAAAGGGGGTTGATTTGTGTTTGGGTAATGGCTTGATTGAGCACCTTTCATGGGATTGGAGAAGCAGGACACCTTTATGGATCCATAATTTGTATTATAAGGTGATGAATCCATTAATGGTGGTAAATTGTATGATGGGTTGAATTCATTTCCTCGTGAATCTGATTTTGTCATACCAGGGCATTGGATTTTGTTTCTTGCTCAACTTTTATGGCTACAAATTACCAATTCATTCTACAAAATTATAAACAAAATGATCATTCTTATACTTGATCATGATGAATCAAACCAGAAAATTGAGAGAGGAGAGGAAGAGTAGTCCGCAAATAAAAAATGCATCCCAGACAAAACCGCTACACCAAGTAGCGGTTTACATCTTATTTTATGGACAAAGCAAGCCGCTTCTCCATTTGGCGGTTTTGTAGGAATTTTTTTTAATTGCACTCTGTTGCTGACATGGACAGTATATAGGGAATTATTATCCCTCTAAGCGCATGGTAGGAATTATTCTTCCTCTAAGCATATTATTATGGAAAAAGATTCCTAAAAAACTAAAAATCCTAATGCCATATTCCCACCCCCTTGCCCTTTTTCATTCTCTCTTATACTCTTACTAGGATTATACCCGTGCAATGCACGTTGTAGGTGTACTTTTAGTTTTATAAATTGTTTTGGCTAATAATATGTAGGACATTTTACAAAATTCAACAAAATACTCATATGAAATCTTTCACCATTGCATGATAAGGCATGATAATTCTTATAAAGCTAAAAACAACATTATTAATATTAGTATGAATATGAATTTGTAGAGTTTATGTCAATAAAACCATTTTAAATAAAACTCTTCATTGACAATTTAGATTGCATTAGGGAAGATGAAGAGATGAGTTCCAAAAAAAACAATCAACACTATTAGAGTGACATTTGGCATAGTGGTTTTAAAATAGTAACACTTGTCACAATTGTTTCTTTGTATTCTCTCACTAAAAAATCCTATGCCCAGCAGTCGACTGTCCACTCCCATCCTTTATTAGTCTTCTTCAATCTTCTCCTCATTGTTCCAATAGTCCACTCCAGCCGTCGACTTCACTCCGGCCGTCGACTTCACTCCGGCCGTCGATTCCCCTCCAGCCGGCTTGCAAGTTCCAACTATCCCACTAAGTATTCTTCCTCTTTTATTTTTTGTTTGTTTATTTGTTTGATTAGGGATTTTGTGTTCGTTTAGGGTTTGATTTATGGTTTTTAAGTCTTCGTTTAATATTTGTTTTTTCTGTGTTTCTTCGAATCTATGTTTTTTCTGTTTAGGGTTTGTTTACGAATCGATTTAGGGTTTGTTGAATCTATGTTTTTTCGGTATGTTGTTAAAAAAATCTGCACGTCATGAATCTATGTGTTTTTGTGTGTATATTGTTGAAAAATTCTGCACGTCATGAATCGATTTAGGGTTTCTGTGTTTCGGAGTTATTGGGTTTGTTTTAATTAGGCCTAGGAAATTCGGTCTGGGCGGTTCGGATTCGGTTTACAAAGAAAAAATGCGGTTCGGTCTAGAAACTACTTTGGTGCGGTTTACAATAACAAGTTCACATTAAGAAAACAAAAACTTAATTAGATCTGATTGTTCGAAACAACAGTTCAATAAACGAGAATATGATTTTTTTTACCAATAAACGAAAATAATATAGTAGAATAAAGAAAGAACAAATGAAACAATGAAGATAAGAACAAAATTCAGAACAATCGAAAATCTATAATGACAAAAAATTAGAACAAAAACAATTCAAATCTTTTAAGAGTATAATGCTTGATGATCGAAGTTGACAAACTTGAAGACTTGAAGATTTGATGTTGAAGACTTAAAGACTTGAAGTTAAATGAAAAATATAACCACAAATATAAACAGACCTTGAAGACCTAGATTAAAAGAACTAAAAATCAAAGGTGAAAGAAGAGTTTGAAAGTAAAATAAGGAAGAAATGGTTAGAGAAAAAGAATCTGATGAGTGATGGGAGGCGGAATGGAAGGCATGAAATGAGAAAATGAATAAGGATTGGGGTTAAGGGAGAGAGAAATGAAATGAATGAGAAATGGAATGAAAGAGACACGTGACGGCTAGGGTTTAGGCATGTAGTTTTACCTTTGGGCCAAAATTATGAACTAAATTGATTGGCCTATTACTAATTCTCTACATTTTCGGTTCTGTTATTCGGTTTTCGGTTTTTGAATTTTCAAACCTAATCCAAACCAAAATATTTCGGTTTTAGATTTTTCAAACCTAATCCAAACCAAATTTCAAAAAACACCAAACCATATTTGTTATTCGGTTTGATCTGGTTCGATTTGCGGTTTTAATCCGAATAAGTTTCACCCCTAAGCCTAATAATAGAAATCTTTAGTTTAGGAGTTTCTTATTTTGATGTCATCTCACGGTGAGATAATCTCACACAAGACAAGCTAAAAATTAAAATAAATGAGCACTACCGATTGGTGAATGAAACGATAACCTTGATCAACCGGGCCGAAAGCAGTAAAAATTTAGCTATTGGGCCAGGAAAAAGCCCGCTTAATGCAACCTAACAATTGTAGATTCAGCCGACGTCTTTCTCACAAAGTCACAAACAATTGTTTTTGTTCTTAGTTTCGCGAATCCTCTCTCCTCAATCCTCACATCCTCCTCATTTGATCATCTCTGCATATATTTTTCTAGTAAGCTCTCTTTTTCTTACAAATCGATATAGATCTATGTAAATATCCAGTTATTTCTGATCTTTATTTCTTTTTCCTTACGGTTGATTTATTCTCTCCGGTCAATTTTAGATCAACATCTTGTTGATTTCATTTTGTTAAATTTGGATTCTGGGTTGGACTTGATTTAGTGTGATGTTAATTAGTCTCTGAATATTGTCTTTTTTATTCTATGTTTATCAATTCTTTGGTGTTTTGTCTAGTATTTATCTAGATCAGTATATGACAAAATTTTGTTCTTGTTTTTTGTTTTGGGTTTCTAGATAGGGGGATTGTTTTTGAGAACCTAGATGATGAATTTGGGTTTTCAGAGAAAAGAGGATTGTAGTCAAACTGATGGTTGAAATTTTGGGTTCTTGGGCATGAGTATTGAATATTAAATTGATAGAGTATTTTACATATTCTGGGCTTCAACAATCGGCTTAAGTTTTTGGATTGAGTTCGTTCCTTAACATGTATTAGAAGTCAACATGACAAGAGGTCACAGTTGCAAATCTCAATCCACCCCACATTTAAAGTGGAATATGTAGATGTGCTGCTTCCGCACTTCTTGCGGATAGGGTTCTCATTTGAGGGGGTGTGCTAGAGTATATAACATATTCTAGGGCTTTAATTATCAACTTAAACTTTTGATTGAGTTGATTCTTTAACACAAATCTGGTCAGTTTTGTTTGGGGTTCAATTTTTTACTGTGAGTGGAAATGTATCCTATGTTGTTGGGATTAAGGTGTCAACATTGTTGTACTTGTGTGATGTGATGGGATTAAATGATAAATGGCCTGAAACTGTTACATTCATCTTTTTAACCTTTTAGTGTAGAACAATAAATAAAAAGTCATGACAATGTGTTCTTGAACAAACAACAAAAAAAGAGGAAAGATAAATTTGAGTATCTTAAGCCTCCATTAATTTATTTATATTATTTATTTATGTAATTATGTTTATGTTGATTTGTGCGATCCAATCATGGGTGCACACGCATGAAATGTGCGATTCCCTTATACATATATAATTAATTTTAAATAAAGGTGATGATAAAATGAAAATAGTGACGAATTATAAAAATTGGGTATTTTAATACTTGAGTTAAAAATTTAAATCAAAGATCAAGAGTGAAATTGAAGCGAATTCAAGATAGGTAAGTTGTTATGAAAGAAAGTACTAATAGTTTTAGCATTTAGCATGAAAGTAGTGAAAAATGGACAGTTGAATCTCCCCATATCTGACAACCTATATGCTCAAACCAGTGAAGACAATCACGTGACCTTTCACTTTTTTCTTCCCTCCTTTAATTTCCCTCAAACAATGCACCCTCTTCTTCTTCCTCTACCTTTTTTGTTCATTCTTCATCATTTCTACATTTACTTACCTTGCTTCCATTTCAATTCAAACACAATTTTACTCTAATTTTAAAATACCCTTTTAATTTTGGGAGGGAGCTCCTTCACTCCCTCAGATCTGCCTCTTAATTTCTGGGTTTCTTTTCTTTTCTCGAATTACATTTGGTGGAAAGAGGGAAAAAAAAATCATACAACCAAATTCTGGGTCTGTCTTAAATTTTTTATTCTCTTATACCCATCTTTTGTTATTGACACTCTTGTGCGAACAACATTTTTGCAATTTTTTCTAGGTACTTTGTAATTTGATTATTTTGTGATTTTTTTAAAAAAAATTTTCATTTTTTATGTTAGGGTGTTCTTGTTCCTGTGTAGCTAGAAAAATGTTGTGTTTTTTTAGCTAAAAAGTGGGTATCATGTTAGAGTTTTGGCCAAAAGAAAAAAAGTGGGTATCTTGAAACTTTCTAGAGACATAGAACTGTACTTCTAGAAATGTTGCTTTGTTCATTCAAAAGATTTGTTTTTTTCATATGGGTTTGGATTTTTATGATGTTTTTCTCCCTTTTGGTGCTTGTACTAGTGTAGAACTATTATCATGTTGTGACTTTTATGTTTTTCTACTTATTTTTTTTTGTTGAAGCCTTGTACTTTTTTGATTTGGTTGTGTTTGGAGAAATGCAGGAAATGGGGGTTATTTCTCGGAAATTATTCCCAGCATGTGGGAGTATGTGTATTTGCTGTCCTGCTTTAAGGTCTAGGTCCAGGCAACCTGTTAAGCGCTACAAGAAGCTAATTGCTGATATATTTCCCAAATCTCCTGTGAGTATGGAACTATACATTTTAAGCTTATGCTCATTTGGTTGTGTTTGTACATTGTTTTCTGATAGTATGATGTTGTAATATGATGGAGCCATAGCAGATCTTTTTGGATGTAGCTGTAGTTGTCTGCAGAAATGAATCAATGATACTAGTATTAGATAGCCCGAACAATCATATGAACAACTCGATGACCATTCTTCTTATATGTAACACAACTCAACCCATATAGGCTTTTTATTCAAATGACGAGTTAAGGCCTAGGCAGGTTCGAATCTAGATTCTCTGTTGGTTGTTTGTAGTAGAAGTATGTACAAGGAGTTGTAGCCTTTTTGTTGAGTTAGAACCATTAGAAAGTGCTGGAGTTTGTATGCATATTCTTATGCTGAATAAGGAACTTTATGACCGATTCTCTTGCCTTCATCAAGATCATCATAGATAAGTATTTCCGATGTTGGTACTCTACTTAATGTATAGATTTTGGCATACTATGTATGAATACCATTATTATTTGTAAAGATTTTTGGAAGTATATAGTTTATTGTATACGTTTATTGTGTTATTACAACCTCAACCTTTAGACAATAACTGGGAAAACACCAATACAGGGATTTTAAGATGTGATGAGACTCAATAGTTTTAGGATACGTATGAAAAGAACTGAGCTAGTCAAATTCTTGAGCTCCATTTGAGTTTCTGTTTTTATGTTTGGTGGAGTTGAGAAACATTGTATTGTTTCTAGTGAAATCTAGAAAATGGTAGTTCAGATGGCATTCCTTCATCGTTTGGTTTGTTCTTTCGGTGCAGGATGTTCAGCCAAACGAGCGGAAACTTGTTAAGTTATGTGAGTATGCTGCCAAAAATCCTGTTCGTATCCCTAAGGTAAAGTTTGACACGCAACATATTTATTTATGTTTTGATTGAGACAATTAAGTCTACTTCTTAATGCTTGACAAAATTCTTTTTGGGATCACAATATGATTATAGATTACAAAACAACTTGAAGAGAGATTCTTCAGAGAATTACGTTATGGGCATGTGAAGATTGTTGCCACTATCATGGAAGCTTATGATAAGTTGCTATGTATGTGTGGGAAACAAATGTAAGCTTTCCTATCATTTTTTGCATATTAAAAATGGTATGGTGTTGTCGGAAGGGCCTAGTAATCAATGTTGCTTAAGGGTGACGCTGAATATGTTGAAGGGTGAAAGAAATCTTTATTATTATTTCTTCCGTTTGCCTGTTTTAACAATTTTATTTTTTGACGGTCATGATTATTTATGGTCAATAATGGATGAATTTGTCGCTTGTTAGTTGTGTAAGCTGCCGATTTTTCTTTGCACGACATATTCTAATGCATCAAAAGTTGACAAACTTCTTAGTGAGTTCTTGTTGTAATTGGATTTATATTTTCTCCTCAGGGCATACTTTGCTTCCAGTCTGTTGCTTCTTAGTGATGAGGTTTTGGACCATTCAAAGGAAGTTTCGATACAGGCAGCTGGGTGTCAAACAATAACTCGATTTATCTATAGTCAGGTTTAATGGAATTCATGTATATCAATATTTCCTTATTTTAAGCTTCATTTGTGAAATTCCATCGCAAACATAGTTGTTATATACCTTTTTGAGCTGCTTTGTCTATTCAGGGCTTTTGTCATAACCATATTTTTAATACTGATCGCTTCAGACGATTTTGTTAGAATGTTAGGGTCATTTGTGAACTTCTATTGCTAGCGAAACTTTTTGCTAGGGTCACATAGCAGTTAAGTGGATTTGTATGCTACATTGTGTGGGATTTGTTAATGCATCAATTATGAACTGATATAACCATTAAAATTATGATTCTCCATGTGCACACTGTTAATAGAGAATAATGTGTAGTTTAATTATCTTGCTGGGTCACTTGAGGGTTGTACTTTCAAGGTTTTTTGGCTTTTATC
The DNA here is from genome assembly GCA_019776075.1 of Amaranthus palmeri. Classification (NCBI taxonomy): domain Eukaryota; kingdom Viridiplantae; phylum Streptophyta; class Magnoliopsida; order Caryophyllales; family Amaranthaceae; genus Amaranthus; species Amaranthus palmeri. The sequence goes on from JAAKBH010000019.1 coordinate 56,034, forward strand.
TTTACACATAGTTGTGATTTGAATTATGCTATAATTTTTCGTATGCTACTCCTCTTATTTAACTACGTACCTCTTCTATGTATCTTAATGAACGAAAGAGATTATAATAAACTATCGCCGGGATAAAATTTGTAAATCTTAAACAACAGTATTAGACAATGGAATTTGTTTTGGTTCATATAACCAACCCCATAGTTACTTTTCATATGTAGTTATGTACTAATACTTGCATCATGTACATATCATTTTCTCTCACAAAATGGTGGGTCCATGGACTATGGCGCAACATAAGAGTTGAAGAAGTAGTATTATGCTGTTTTGAGTATGTCTCTGCTATTACGATTGTTCCTTCGTTTTTTCCTGTGGCTTACTAAATTTTGATGATGCAGACTGATGGAACTTATGCTCGCAATATTGAACGTTTTGTTACCAAGGTGTGTGTTATAGCTCGTGAGACTGGGAAAGAACATCAAAATCGTGCCTTGAGAGCTTCATGCTTGCAGTGTCTTTCAGCTATGGTAATTTTTCGGTCTTCACTGCAAAATTGATTTTTTTAGCTCTTTATTTTTGTTTAGAATCATCTCATACTATGAGTATATAAACAATTATTATGTTCTCTTCATTCTGTTTCTCAATTAAACCAGAATTTCACTTGCAGGTATGGTACATGACTGAGTTTTCCCACATTTTTCATAGTATTGACGAGGTTAGTAATTTTGAATCAGCTTTCTTGTATTTGATATAAGCGCGTTTCTTTAGCAGTTTAATGGATTGAGAGAGGGGCAGGGAACGGTTTCATCCTTTCTTCAGGTTACTGAAAAAAGAACGTATAAGCAAGTTTAGTATTAACTAGGGTTTTGTTCACTATTAAACTACCACTGGAGGTTACTACATATTTTTATATTTTTGTTTATGATCTTGCGCATCACTTATGTCTAGTCGTAGGAAATTGAACCTGTTTACCAGTATGCAAAAAGAGGAAAGATTTCTCATCAAGTCTTGTATTTGTTCTAACCACAGATTGTGCAAGTCATTTTAGATGACTATGAGGGTGAATTACACAATGAGGAAAGGGAAGAACCACGTCATCACTGGTTGGATGAGGTTGTCAGATGCTCAGGAGGCGTTTCTGCTGTCTCCGGTGCTGCAAGCCCTTGCTTTACTGCTGTTAGGCCTCCTCCGGACAAGAAAATTATTTCTTCATTGACCAAGTAATATTTGTGTAAATGTGGATTTGTTATGGTGGCAAATCATGTTTAATTCAAAACACTTGTGGATTCGAAATAAAAGTGTAAGTCATCGTTTGATTCTATAAATTTTTCTCAGAGAGGAGATTGAGAATCCAAGAGTATGGGCTCAAATTTGTCTCCAAAGATTAGCGGAGCTTGCAAAAGAGAGCACAACTATGCGTCCAGTTCTAGAACCTATGTTTATATATTTTGATACGGGGCATCACTGGTCTACTCAGCAGGGACTGGCGGTCATAGTTCTGTGTGATTTGTGCTATTTCATGGAAGCTCCAGGTAGACTTGATTCACAGATTCTATTAGCTAATGTTTCGATCTTCTCACGCATGCTATATAATCTTACACATTGATAGTGTATTTTCCCTTTTCCATGTTTAACATCTCATGGTATATATGCTCTGTTTTCGCCTTTACCTTGCACATTGGACAAAGCCATAGGATATTATGTTGAGTGGATCTTGGGAGAAAGATGGGGTGGGCATGCAAGTGGAGGAGTGTATTAGCGGAGAAGGAAAATTATGAAAGGAAAATGATTGCAACTGAAACAACAATAAAGAACTACCTCTTTTAGAAATGTGAAAGATCATTTCATTATCCCAATGCCATTAAGTGACTTCTAACTACGCTCCGATCTAGGCAGAGTTTGAGATGATTGGATGTACACAACCTTACCCATGTAATAACAAAGAGGTTGTTTTCGATTAACCCATTGATAGCAAACAACGAAAAACAGGGGGCACTTGTTCATCGCTCTAATTTTTGTGTGTAGAGCTAGAAATTGAATAGAAGTTATTGGTCTATCCTCCAACTCTTTATAATAATAACACTTCTTTTTTATGCGAGTTTTTTCAGAAAAGTGTAGCTATTAAAAAGAAATGGAGGATAATATTTTATGTTGTTTTAGCTCATTCTCTTTTTAATATGTCTGTATTTGCAAAGTTTACTTTTTTGTTCATGGTTTTCTTGTCTATCAGAAAATCAGCAGGTAGTTTTAAACGGCATAATACGTCATATGGACCACAAAAATGTTGTGCATGACCCCACAGTTAAGTCTTGTGTTGTCCAAGTTGCTGCAAATGTTGCTCGACAGATTAGATCTGTTGCAAGTTTTTCTGATGTTGGATGTATTAGTGACTTGTTGCGCCACTTGAGGAAGAGTCTCCAGTCAATAGCCGGTCCAATTGGAGAAGAAGAGGCCAACTTGAATATCCACTTACAAAATTCAATCGAGTCTTGTTTACTTGAAATTGCAAAAGGGGTGAGTACAATTTTTTGGCTTGTAGTAATTGGCTCTGTTTTTTCTTTCCTTATTTCATAATGTTGAATCTTTTTGTTTCTCCTTCTAGACACGGGATGCTGATTCCTTGTTTTATTTGATGGTGATAACATTGGAGAAGTTGCCCCCTGTTGGAGTTGTTACCCGCGCAACCTTGGGTTCAGTGTTAATTCTTGCTCATGTATCGGTGGCAGTCTACTCCTATTTGCAGCTGGTAAATTTTAGTGTTGAAATGTGATTGTTGGGTTTAGAGGTGTTCAAAACTGGCTCGATGACCCAACAGTAAAAACTTATATACTCTGTACAGGCCTTCCCCGAAGCACTTCTAATCCAAATTTTGAAAGCTATGCTTCACACTGATACTGAAGCACGTGTTGTGGGTCATCAGATATTTTCTGTTCTACTGTTCCCAAGTTCTTGGAGATCTTATGAAACAAGGAGATTGCAGTCTAATAGGAGATCTGCATTAGCTTCAGTCATAGATTTACTAGATAAGCTTCGGAAAGAAAAACATCCTACAGAAGAAAAGATTGCGGATGGTGGAGTAGATGAGTTTAGTGGTAGAGAAGTTTTGGAGGATGAGTTTAAGCAGGGATGGACTCGTCGGAGCTCCCCTAACTTCTCCAAGTTGAGCTCTATTATTGACCGGACAGCTGGAACAAACAATTTTTCTGATGTAAATTTTTTTTTTTAAAGTCCTGTTGCTATACCATTATTATGAGCATTTTCTGAAGATTCTGAATTACCTCAGGAAACGTCAATAATGAAGCTGACTGAAGATCAGATACTACAATTGCTTTCGGGATTTTGGATACAAGCGAATCTTTCAGATAACGTACCATCAAATTTTGAGGCAATCGCTCATTCGTACTGTTTGATGCTTATATCTTCGCACATTAAGGTCTCAAACTATTCTTTGAACCATTATTGTCTGCACACCTCTATAAACTTTTTCTTCGTCTCGTATTTCACGTGTTGCTGTCATCGATGTTCATGTCTGTTTTCATTAAATGGGGATGCAATCTTGCAACATTTTTTCACTAATCGTTTTTATTACTTGCAGCATACCAATCACAGTGTTATTGTGCGCTTCTTCCAACTTCCCATATCTATAAGAAATGTATCATTGTGTTGTGATTCTGGTATAAACAAAGACAAACTTTAAATTCTTTTTTCTTTTTCCGTATTTGGATCCTAGCATGGTTGACGGAACAATTTTGGAGTTTCAGGGATGCTTCCGCCTTCTTGTCGGAGATCAATGTTTGTAACATCGACTTCCATGCTGATGTTCGCTGCTAGGATGTACCATATGCTCGATTTGAGTGATCTTCTAAGGTCCCAAGTTCTATCTGATGTAAGTTAAGATAATTGTCCAGTACCAGTGTTATTGTGCTCATAGCGATGGGTTTATTTTGGTTTTTGAGGACTAATCATTCAGGAATCCAAATAGAAAGATAATTCGGTTGTTCTAACGGGTTCGCAATTTAACAGGTTGATCCCTTTTTGTGTATCAATGAGGATCATCAGGTCGTTGTCAAATCAGAAGAGGATATTGGACAATATGGTTCAGCAATTGATAGTCAAGCAGCTATCTCATTCCTCTCTGAAATACGAGAAAAGTACAAAAATGATAAGATTATGCTGGGCATTATAGTGCGACATCTTTGTTGTACTGTTAAGGTATGTGTGGCTACTGAATATTAATTCAACATGCTGTAACCCTTAAGCAGACCTGAACACGCAAATGCTTGGTTGTCTTCTTTTAGGTAGAGGAGGAAGAGCTCCTAAATCAGCTGTCTGCTACGTTCTCGCCTGATGAGGCCTTCATATTTGCCCCCAAAGAATTACGAGAACTTGATCATACTCAGATTGTTCGCCATTTGAAGGAGTCGCCTTCTCTGGATGGTGTAAGTTAGAATGTTTACCGTCAGTTGATTTGCTTTTGCTTCCTGTTTATTGTCAAGATTCTTAGTAATTGACAAAAGGTTTGTGTTGTAGGAATTATCTATTAGTTCAATTGTTGAAGACGACGTGACTAATTCAGTACCCGTTTCAAATGTTAATGGTCAAAAAATGCCACGTTCTCCTTCGGAGTCTCATATTTTGAGCATTGGACAGCTTTTAGAATCAGTGAGTTTCTTTTGGCTTCCACGTGTAGGCATATTGCAATCAGACATCTTGCAGTATATTTTGGAACACTGTTATCTAGATGGCTTACGAATTTTGGTTTGCCTTCATAATGGCTTAGTCTAATTTTGACTATTTGGTAAAGTGGAGCATGTGTGTTTGCTTACATGTGCGTGTGCGTGTGTGCACATTAATGTTTCTTTATTGTCAGCTTATTGGATCTTGTCTTTTTTGCTGTGTTTTAATAAGTGATGATTGATAATGACAAAGACGTTGGGGGTGTTTTGCAAAATAGCTAATTGACAGTTTTAGCTTATTTTGATACAAATAAAGGGTTGGGTGGTCAAATCAGTTAATAAAATTAACTGGTCAAATCAGCCATTGTGTGCAGTTATCAGTCGTTTGCCGAACATCCCCCTTAGCTTTTTTCACCCAGATTTGTTCAACACTTGTGTGCATTACTGTCCAGGTTTGTCGTGGTCCGTACTCTTATGAGTATGCATATTTAAAAGATTTTATATCTAATTCACAGCTTAATATCTGCTTTCTCACTAAATCACCGTGATATCTTTGTAAATCTGAAGGCACTTGAAGTTGCTGGACAAGTAGTTGGGACGCCAGTCTCAACCTCTCCCTTATCGTACAGTACGATGACTGGTCAATGTGAAGCCCTTGAGACAGGCACTAGGAAAAAGCTCTCTAATTGGTTGGCCCAGGATAATTCCGCATCAGGCGATGTATTTTCTTTTCCATTAGATGGACCCACTAAAAGTAACCCGGTAAGCGCTGTTAACTTATCTTGCTCTTAATTCTAGTACTTGCAATAATCTTTCCTGCATAATGAATTTAGGAAGGTTTGCGAAAGATTTATTTTTAGAGTTGTAACAATATGTATTTAGAATTGGACTGGGCTTTTGAGAGCCGTCTTTACAAAAGACGGTCTCAAGTAAAAATTTGTGATTTTGGTTAAGCACTCTAGAGTCTACACTACACATCCTTCTGTTTATAAGAGTTATCATTTTTTATGTTTGTATTCTTTGCTCATTAGCTACCTGCCTACCACCCATCGTATGACGCCGTTTATTTAGCCTTGGCTTGTTGATATTTGGCTTTAAAAGCCGCAACAATGAAACCATTTTGACAGGGGTAGCGACTAATGTCAAAATGGAAAACGGCTTATCCAAAATTTAAGTTTCGGTGAATATGAGTAAGAAACGATACATTAAGTTTGGTTCGTACAAAGTACAAACTAGCGTAAGTATTGGTAGTGGGCAAACTATTTTAAACCTATATTAGCCATTTTTGGACTCTAATTGTTGATCTGATCTGCTTCTTCTGTTGACAGGCTTCGCCTCGTGTTGGTATAAACGTGGAAACGGGATCCTATGAACTGTTTAATACTTTGAGATTGCCTCCGGCCAGCCCGTTTGACAACTTCATACACGCAGTTTCTGGTCCGAGACCCATGTTAGCAGGACTATCCCCCTGAAGGAGGGGCCAAGTGAAGCGTCGTCTCAAGTGAAGTGTATCTATCTAGATGTATGTTAGTCGGGTTTGTGTAGTTTATGAGACTAATTAAGTAGGTGTAGATCTCATTGCAAAACCACGTAGCTTTAGGAAATGAAAATGTGTTGCCTAATCCAATCGGTGCATGACAGAATCAGCGACATAATGCATCATGTTTTGTATATCTACTCGCAATTCTATATATCGTGTGATTCCTATGATTTTACTACAACAATGTATATTAGACGGATAGGTGAATGTGAGATGTTTGGTCGTGTTTAGTGTGCTTGTGCGTCCTGTTATTCTTCGATTCTATGTATTGTACTTGTTGTCTGTGCTCGTTTTACCTTAAGATGTAATTTTGACGACACCTTAATCGGTAAAATGTCATATTCACATCAGTCCAATAATTAAAAATTAGAACAATTGCTATTCCGACCATCCAATTGGGTATACCGCGTAGGGCGTATTGGGTAGCAACCATGATGTGAGAGAGATACATGATTTGAATTCGAGGATTCTATTCGAATTTTAGAATCTAATTTAAAATTAAGTTTTAACTTGAATTAGATATCTTGTTAGAAAATTAAATATCTAGTTAGTTTGAAAATTTAAAATTTCAAATTTGAGTCGTTTGACTTTGTGGATATTGAAAATTTTTTAAATACAATATTATATCATATGTAATTTTTTACTATCAAAATTGTAACTGACCACTTTAAGACTATAATTTACTTTAAAATTGTAAGCGTAAATTTTCACAAGTTATCATGAAAGACGGTCTCATTGTGAGTGTGAGGCTAAAACATAGGGCTGACTGGCTTGACTGGCCTGACTCATTTTCAATTTGGTGATTTTTTGGTTTTCGATTGAGATTATTTTTGACATAATCTGAAAATGATCAATTATTATAATCTTAAAGAGACCATTATAATCTTAGAAGTTAAAGGCATCAATTATAACCATAAATTGGTCAATTTTCAACTTCAAGTAATAAATTATAAATGATCGACTATAACATTTTGAGAGATTAGTCTTGGCATTAAAAGTATCAATTATGACACTAAATAAATCAATTTAGGGATAATTTTTTTGACTTTTAGCATGTTATTCTCTTATTTACTATTTACTAATAACGAATAAACTTTAACTTTAAACTCTAAACACAAAATTATAATTTTACTAAAGTTAATTTGAGTTTTTTTTTTTTTAAAAAAGCTCAATCAATTATCGTGGGATTGTTTTGAGAATTTATTTTTTATAAGTTTGTTCTGTTGGGCAATAAATGTTGGCCCAACCCCATTGCTCACGTCTCTTTTCCTTCCCAGATGAAGTGTAAGAAAATTAGGGTTTAGGGTTTTGTTATCTCTCCTCCATTAACAATTTTCTCAAAGTTTCCGCAGCCTCCATGCCCCCGCTCCACATCGGCGTATTCAGGTACTTATTTAATTTTTTAACCAACGAAAGCTTTGTAATTTTAGTGCTAGATTTCTCAGCGTAGAATTTAATGGTGGCTTTGATAGGATGACTTGTAATCATAGAGATAGAATAAGCTGTTCAATTCTGAAGTTTGCTTCCTCTTGTAAACTCCGACCAGTTCTTGCGCTTTTCTTTCTCGTCTTTTGTCATATCTAAATAGGGATATACTTTGTTTCCTCAGCCTTAATCAAATAATGTGTTAGTCCATGTGAGAAGAGTTTTTTCATGTCTAGAGCAAGTGGAGACTACCAAAAGCTTTTAGGCATTATCCTTTACTACAACATTTCACTTTGATTTTTTTATTTTTGTTTGTTTCTATCTATGCTTGATATTGATATGGAGTCGAAAAGTTTTGTGGTGGCTTTACTATAAGAGCAAGTTTTGCATTAATGTTTCAATTGATTTAGTTGTTCTATTTAGTCCAATTTAAAACTGTTTCACAGTGAGACTTATCTTTAAATGAGATTTTGTGTTACCGTAATACTATGTTTATATGGTTGGGTTTGATAGTGTGAAAATATTGAAATGAATGAAGTAGGATAATATATGTGGTAAACTCATTGAAATTGATGCTCTTAGTTGTAGATTAGTATGAAAGATGGGCCACATGTAGTTTACTCTTTGATAGTGATGATCTTTCATGTTGATTTGTTTTGATTCATATAGTGATTCCACTTAGTTGGTATTAAGACTTTACGTTGTTGTGTATGTATCTTCTCTGTGAATAGCTCCTGTTTTTAAAACTTGTTTATTTTTTTGTTACTTTAGGTGAACTTGCTAGAGATCTCTGATGGTCTTTGTGAGAACAGTTTCCTTATGTCTTGAGGAAGTGAAAAGTTTTTAGGCATTATCCTTTACTACAACATTTTCACTTTGATTTTTTGATTTTTATTTATTTCTATCTATACTAGATATGGAGTCGATGAATACTCTATGCCTAAGGTGCTTTTCTCATATGTTTAGGAAATTTTTCCATGGAAAATTCTGCACTACTAATATTTGTTCTCTTTTCTTTTATTGTGAATTTGTGATTGGATAAGAGCAGGTGCAGATGCGAATTTCTCTATTTTTTCTGTCCTAATTTGACCTTTCCCTGATTGATTTGTTTGCTTCTAATTTATAATATATGATATGATTTGTGCTTGATTAAATCTTGTATTTTAATTCAGTTTATGCATGCTGTAAATTTATGATCATTGAATTTCCATTCCGTTTGTAGTTTTGTGGTGGCTTTACTGTAAGAAAAAAAATCTGTATTAATGTTTCAATTAATTTAGCTGTTCTATTTAATCTAATAAAACTATCTCATAGTGAGACTATCTTAAATGAGAATTTGTGTTACTGTAATACTATGTTTATACGGTTGGATTTGATTGTGTGAAAAGATGAAATAAATGAAGTAGGATAATATATGTGGTAAACTCGTTGAAATTGATGCTCTTAGTCGTAGATTGGTATGAAAGATGGGCCACATGATGTTTACTTTTTGATAGTGACGATCTTTCATGTTGATTTGTTTTGATTTATATAGTGATTCCACTTAGTTGGGGTTAAGACTTTACGTTGTTGTGTTACTTGTGTATGTATCTTCTCTGAATAGCTCCTGTTTTTAAAACTTGTTTATTTTTTGTTACTTTAGGTGAACTTGCTAGAGATCTTAGATGGTTGTCCTAAGTAAACACCCTTCTTCATTTAATGGAGATGATGTAGTATATGGTGAGGAGTTGGATACTTTTGATAATGAATCTGAGTCAGAACAGGAATCTGAGTTAGATGAAGAAGGAGATAACATAAAGTTAACTGAACCTTCAAAGACTGCTATTAACAATAAGGAAGGTTTTCTTGATAAGCTCAGTGAGATTAGCTGGCTTGATAAAGTTGATTGGATGCATACTCTTTCAATAGTCATCAATCAAGAACAAGAAGTGGATGTAAATGATGATCTTGCACGCGAGGCGTCTTTTTACACACAAGCATTACAAGGAACCAGAGAAGCCTTTGTAAAGCTTGAATCAAAAGGGCTTCCTTATCTAAGGCCTTTTGATTATTATGCTGAGATGGTGAAGACAGATTCTCATATGGAAAAAGTGAAAGGGAAGTTATTGACTGAGAAAAAGCAAAGAGAAGAACAAGAGGAGAGAAGGAAGGCTAGAGAGGCAAAGAGAATTTCTAAACAGGTTCAGGCAGAAAAACAGAAAGAGAGAGCTAAGGAGAAAAAGGAGCAGATTGCATCTGTTAAGAAGTGGAGAAAACAGAGGCAAAGAAGCGGATTTGCAAATGATAAGGATGAAATGAAGTTGTCGTTTGAAGATGGTAAGCCACTAGGAGGAAAACGTAAAGGACCTCTTGGTGTGGCTCCTGGAGATAAGATCTGGTGGGAAGGCAAGACAGTTTAGTGGCAAGGGCAAGGGCAAGGGCAAGTGCATGGATAAAAAGAGGAAGGGCCGTGATTTCAAAGATTCCAAATACGGTTTTGGAGGCAGGAAAGCCGGGAAGAAACAGAACACTGCAGATACAACGAACGATATTAGAGGATTCAATAACAAGTCTCGCTCTGCTAATAAAAAAAGAAAGATGTCTTAGTTCTTTATTCCATTGGTTAAAAGATAATGCTTTACTGTTGGCTTAATGTGATCCTTCTTAAGAGGTTGTTTCTTTTTGTAATATTACTTGAATATGATTACCCCATTTTTGAGATGTTTATCATATTATGGTTTTTAAAGGGCAACTCAATGCTATTTGTCTATGGAAGTAATAGACAGGTGATGTTTGTCATTGCATTATGCTGTTATATGGTGTTGCATTACAGTGCATCGACTATATGATCTGAGATCAACTTTTGTACCTTCAGTCTTTGCCTTTGATGGTAGCTATGGCCGGTGGAAAATATCCCACTTATATTTCTTTACCATGGATGGAGGTGTTATTTGTCAATAATTACAAATTCTGTACCAGCTGCGCTCAACGTGAGTAGGACAGGACATACATTAACAGAGCTTGACCTCAAATCTGATTTTCACGGTCTATGGCTCAAGCCCAATCCCTAACCCTAACCTTGAACCCATTCTTCATTTGGGTGCAAGTAATCAGTCTTATACTCTTATTTATAGGATTATAATGAGCTCCAGGACGATGACTGGTCAATGTGAAGCTCTTGAGACAGGCACTAGGAAAAAGCTCTCTAATTGGTTGGCCCAGGATAATTCCGCCTTTGGCGATGTATTCTCTTTTCCATCAGATGGACCCACTAAAAGTAACCCGGTAAGCGCTGTGAACTTATCTTGCTCTTAATTCTAAGTACTTGCAATAATCTTTCCTGCATAATGAATTTAGGAAGGTTTGCGAAAGATTTATTTTTAGAGTTGTAACAATATATATTTAGAATTGGACTGGGCTTTTGAGAGCCGTCTTTACAAAAGACGGTCTCAAGTAAAAATTTGTGATTTTGGTTAGGCACTCTAGAGTCTATACATCCTTCTGTTTATAGGAGTTATCATTTTCTATGTTTTGTATTCTTTGCTCACTAGCTACCTGCCTACCACCCATTGTATGACGACGTTTATTTAGCCTTGGCTTGCCGATATTTGGCCTTAAAAGCCGCAAAAATGAAACCATTTTGACAGGGGTAGCGACTAATGTCAAAATGGAAAACGACTTATCCAAAATTTAAGTTTTGGTGAATATGAGAAAGAAATGAAACATTAAGTTTGATTCGTACAAAGTACAAACTAGCGTAAGTGTTGGTAGTGGGCAAACTAATTTAAACCTATATTCGCCATTTTTGGAATCTAGTTGTTGATCTGATCTGCTTTTTCTGTTGACAGGCTTTGCTTCGTGTTGGTGGTATAAACGTGGAAACAGGATCCCATGAACCGTTTAATACTTTGAGATTGCCTCCGGCCAGCCCATTTGACAACTTCATACATGCAGTTTCTGGTCCGAGACCCATGTTAGCAGGACTATCCCCCTGAAGGAGGGGCCAAGTGAAGCGTAGTCTCAAGTGAAGTGTATCTATCTAGATGTATGTGATAATTTAAGCAGAATGTATAAGAACAAAGGAGGAGGAAAGTCTCTTGTGTATTTCATAAACTTTTACCTGAAGAGGAAAGAGCCTACACATGACCATATAAAGAAAAGCAAAAACAAGGACACTGACAACTAGTACAAGAATATTCTCTGCAGCACAAGAGAGCATGAGAATGAAGATTATAATGTCCTAACATGCGATGGGAACAAAAACATAAGCAAAATACAAAAGATAGCTAATAGGAGTGTTCCTCAATACCCCCCCTCAAGCTGGGAGTGGAGGTTTACTGTGAACTCCTAGCTTGGACAAATGTTTCTCATGTTGAGATGTGGTCAGAGGCTTGGTAAAGAGATCAACAACTTGATGATGAGTTGATACATATTGAGGCTTAATGACTCCAGTAGCTTGTTTCTCTCTAATGAAGTGGCAATCAATTTCCACATGTTTGGTCCTTTCATGATGCACTGGATTGGACGCAATAGATAAAGAAGCTTTGTTGTCACAATGGAGAGAAGTGGACCCCATGCCTAACTCCCTGAGCAATTGATGAAGCCATAAAACTTCACAAGTTGTTAATGCCATAGCCCTGTATTCAGCCTCAGTTGAGCTTCTAGACACAACAGGTTGCTTCTTAGATCGCCAATATATTGGTGAATCACCAAGCATGATGCAAAAACCAGTGGTGGATCTCCTGGTGTATGGGCAGCCAGCCCAATCACTGTCTGAATAGGCTGTGAGAGTGGCTATAGAGGAGGCTGCTAGAAGTATCCCTTGAGAAGGATTACTCTTGAGGTAACGTAGGACCCTTTTGGCAGCCTGCATATGGAGAGTGGTAGGCTTATGCATGAACTGGCTAAGCAAATGAACAGTTAATGTGATATCTAGCCTGGTCAGGTTAAGATATATAAAGCTTCCTAATTAGTTGTTGGTATAGGACAGGTTGGGATAGAGGATCGATCACCCAAGTCACTGTGAAGCTTCACATTGGCATCTAGAGGAAGTCTAAGGGACTTGCTGTTGTGCATATGATACTCATGGAGAAGGTCAAGTGTATATTTTTGTTGAGAGAGAAAAATCCCTGATGTACTCCTGTCAACTTCAATGCCTAAGAAATAACGCAAGTGACCAAGATCTTTCATGTGAAATTGAGTAGCAAGAAAGTGTTTGGATTGAGTAATGGTTATGGTGTCATTGCCTGCTATAATCAGATCATCAACATACACTAGGATGGCAGTGTGTTGATGCTGATGGTGTTTGGTGAAGAGTGAATAATCACTCTTAGAATGGATGAATCCAAAAGAGGTAAGAGCAAAGGATAACCTAGCAAACCATTGCCTGGGAGCTTGCTTAAGCCCATATAAGGCCTTTTGTAACCTGCATGGCTTGTGAGCATTATGTGAAGCATATTGTAAGGAGATAGAATGATCAGGAGTAATAGGATTCCCTGGACCACAGTAGCCAGAAGGGAAGTTCATGTACACGGTTTCATCAAGGTGGCCATGTAAAAAGGCATTCTTCACATCCATTTGATACACAACCCAATTATGCAAAGCAGCCACAGCAAGGAGAGATCTCACAGTAGTGAGTTTTGCAACAGGAGCAAAAGTTTCCAAGTAGTCAATACCATGCTTCTGTCTATTCCCTAGGATAACAAGGCGTGCTTTGTGTCTCTCAATGTTGCCATTGGGAAGATACTTTGTCTTGAACAACCACTTACACCCAATTGGCTTTTTGTTTGGTGGCAAATCAGTGACAACCCATGTGTGGTTTTCCTCTAGAGCTCTCAGCTCTTCATTCATTGCTTGCACCCAGTGGGGTTGAGATAGAGCCTCATGGAAGTGAATTGGATCATGGTGTGATTGAACAGAAGTTAAAAAACAAGAGAATTGAGGGTTAACAGAAGTGAGAGTGAGATTGGAAATAGGTTGTATATAATCTTTGAGCCAGCCTGGGGGTTGAGTGTGTCTGGTAGATTTTCTGAGAGTGGGGGGGTCAGCAGGTGATTGTGGAGGTGATGTAGGGGAATCAGGTTCAGAGGGAGAGGCAGGAAGTGGTTGAGAATTTGGTGATGGTGGCAGAATGTCATCTGGTTCTTCATCAGAGGAGTATTCCCAAGGAGTATGGTTGATTTGAGGGTGGTCAGGTGATGGAGGGATAAGGTGTTTTAGTTGTTCAGGGTTAAGGGTGTAAGGAAGTATGTGTTCATACCACTTGATGTCACGTGATACAAACACCTCATGAGTAAAAAGATTGAGCAAACGATACCCCTTCTGTGTGGCAGGATAGCCAATGAAGGCACATGGGATACCCCTGGCATTGAGTTTATCTGAGTGAGGACTGTTGTTGTGGGCAAAGGCTAAACAACCAAATACTCGAAGGGTGGTTAATTTTGATGTGTTTTCTCATTAGCTAACACTCACAACTTATTATCAAACATACATTTATTCATTAAATACTGTTTCTGTGAAGAAACTTGAATCAATTGCACTTCCTCGTTTCATTACCGAAACAAATATTAAGTGTCATCCTCTAAGGAGGCTTGACAATCATGATACAATGTTATAAAAATCATACAATACTATAAAAATGATGAAAAATATATAAAAATGATGGAAAATTTCAAGTGCCATCCTATAAGGAAGCTTGACAAATGTAATTATTTTAATGGATAATAGTTGTTTTGCATGACAATTTAGAATTAGATTAATCTTAAAATTGGAGCTAAATTAGGTATAATATCATACAATACTATAAAAATGATAGAAAATACCAAGTGTTATCTTCTAAGGGGGGTTGACAATCATCATATCATATATAATACTATAAAAATGATGGACAATTTCAAGTGTCATCCTATAAGAAAGCTTGACAAATGTAATTATTTTAATGGATAATAGTTGTTTTGCATGACAATTTAGAATTAGATTAATTTTAAAATTGGAGCTTAATTAGGTATAATATGGAGTATAATTTATAATCGAAAATCTATATAAATTACTAAAACATTGATATATTTAATTGAACAAAAAAATGATGTATTCAAAAAAAACAATTCTAAAAATCATTATTTAATTTTTGCTTTAAATAAGTCATGTATTCGATAAATTTAATCATGATAATATATACTTGCATTATTCTTAAAAGTTATATTTTTATATATTTCATACTAATAAATTCGTGCATTACACGAGTTTCGATATTAGTAATTCCATTCGAATCATTTTAGATGTCCCATTTAGGTTTTCACGGTTATTAAGGGTGGTGTGGGGTCCATTAAAAAGGTGATAGTTTGATATTTTAATTGATTAAATTAATTATAAAGGTGATAGGTGGGTATTGAAAATTGAAAAACAGGGGAAATTTAGGTAAAAAAAGATAGACAAAGAGACAATTAATATGCATTTGCCAAATAAGAAAATTGAACAACTAAAAGATTCAAAGGGAATATAATTCTTTATATACTTTTATTCATAACTAGGGGTGTTCAATGGGCCGGGCCCCCATTTTGAGCCCTTATCCGGCCCGTTTTTAGAAGGACTTTGTAAGGGCCGGGCCGAAAATGGGTCGGGCCGGAAACGGACTTTATTTTATGTAAAATGAAGCGGGCTATAAAAGGGCTCAATAAGGGCCGAAAACGGGCCTTTGTAAATAACATAATTAATGTATAATTTAAATATTATAAATGACAATGTCAATGAAATTATTAATATTTTATTAATTTTTTTTATTATAAATGATAATTTAATTGTTATAAATTAAAAAATGGGGATTAAAAATATTTTTAGTAGTAAAATGGGCCGGATTGGGCCGGACCGGGCTTTCAAAGCCCAGCCCATTTAAAGCCCAAATTAATTTATAGGGCCCTTATCCGGCCCGACCCATCTTTACTTAAGCCCGGCCCGACCCTTATCCGGCCCATTGAACACCCCTAGTGGGTGGGTATTTGTGCAGTATTTCAAATGGTGTTTTATTGTGAAGAAGGGGAGTTGGAAGTCTATTGGTAAGGTAAGCTGCTGTGAGAACACAATCACCCCAAAAAGATTTTGGTAAGCCAGCTTGAAACCTCAAGCACCTAGCAATTTTCAATATGTTTCTGTGTTTTCTCTCCACTCTGCCATTCTGCTGTGCTGTGTGCACACAACTTGTTTGATGCACAATGCCACTTTCATCATACAACTGCTGACACTGTGTATCTTTGAACTCCAAGGCATTATCTGACCTAATGACTCTCACTTTTTGATTAAATTGTGTGACAGCACATTTTACAAACTTTGTTAGAGCTTCAAAAGCATCAGATTTATGCTGCAAGAGAGTCACCCATGTATTTCTTGTGTGATTATCAACGACAGTTAAGAAAAATCGATGATGGCCACGAGTTTGCACTTTATAGGGGCCCCATATGTTAATGTGAAGGAGTTCAAATGGGTATATAGCATGAGATTAGCTGTGAGAAAAAGGAAGTTTGGCTAGTTTTGCCATTGGACATGTGGAACAGTGTAACAGCGCAACAGTCCCGGTATATAATTCACACTAATAATTATGTTTACAGTAAATAATTTGAAAGTCTTAAATTCCAAATTTTTAAAATTCACTGAAATTTTAGATCGATTAAAAACACAAGTTCGAAATATTACAATTGAGAGAATAAGACATATTTTTAATTTTTTTTCTAAAATCGTAATAAAAGCATAAATACACCATGATCATTAAAGTTACCAATAACTAAAATAAAACGAGGCTAATTCCTTGATAGAGAAAATAAATGTTGCGTCCTGGATCGAAACATGAAGCTAAACCAACCTGCAAAATACTGCCATCCATGATACGGATGACAGCCGTTTGAATCGGAATCAGCGCCTAACGCCAAGTACAAACTCCTCAACAATACAATACAATGACAATCATAATATATTCACAAGATATGCAGAGTGCATTTCAGAACTTGATTTTAAGTTCCTCGATTCTCGTTTTTCATTTTCAGTTCTCGAATACTTTCAACAATTTTTCACATTCATCACATGAATGTAGATAAATATCTTTGCTACAGTCACCTACACTTGGTAACTATAAGCTTCATCCGATGGATCTACTTAATTAGATCCCAAAATCACATTCGCACAACACACATAATAATAACTTTCTGATATATGTAAGGGTCTGGCTAGAGGAGGAACATATTCCAAACTCTAACTGTGATGGGAGTCGTCGCTCCACCAATATTTATGCTCGAGCTTCTACAGGATGTGACTCTCTCGGTCCCCCTGTCTTACCCCGCATTTCTACGTGCCGGGAAACACGGGCGCCGGATTACACGCTGGTCTGTGGTTCGAAATTTCCTTACTATCAGAGTCATTCATCCAAGAACACATAAGTTCAAACAAGGCTCCATGTTATCTATTTCACATTGCTATAAGTCGACCCTAGTCTAGTCAAACTTCAAGTCAAAATCCTCTTAGGGAATAGTCAACATATTTGTTAATTCAACAATTAAGAGATTATCAATAAATAAAATTTCACCGATTATAAAAAGGTTCTAGAGGCTATATAAGTTTTCTACAAGACTATACAGACTTATAAAACTAAAGGCAAATATTTCATAATATTTATTAAGGAATTTCCATCGATTAAACATGTAAATTAATTAAAAATTCATAATAACCAAAATAAATATTCTAAAAATATATTGGAGGTCCAGAAGTTATATGAAGTGAGTTTTAGACCATAAAGTTCAAGAAAAACGAGCCTATAAATTGTAACTAAATTGTTTGACCAATTTATCGATAAACCGACATAAAATTATTGATGTCTTCAAATGTCCACGAAAAATTTGTCCAAGGGTCCTCATATGATCCTAATGTATATGGGAGTGTCTCATAAAAACTTCAAGTCCAAAATAGTCCATTTAGTAATTATTTTATATTTTATAATTATTTTAATTTACTGTTTTATTAAAAATTCACAAGGGTCCATAGATAATCATATAAAATTATTTAATAATTACTTCCTCCGTTCCATAATACTTGCTACTTATTCCATTTTGGGAAATTTCTTATTACTTGCTACATTTCCTTATTTGGTAACAAATCAATCATTTAAAGTTATACCTACTCCTACTTTTATCCTACTCTATATCTAATTACTCCTATTTTTCTTTTTCATTTTTCAACAAATAATATTAAAAAATTCCAAAAAGCAACTTTTCACCTATTACTCATCATTGCACAGTTACTTCTTAATATTTGTGCCCATGCAACGGTAGCAACTAAATAAGAACGGAGGAAGTATATTTTAAACCTACTGCCCATAAAAGAGTCTCATAAAAATTATAGCTCTAAATAACTTCATTTAGTAATTATTTCATATTTTAGCATTATACGTTTTATCGGTAAGTAGTAAAACACTTAATAAAAATTCATAGATTAATACCAAAAGATTATATTCTGGTCCAAACTTGTAGAAAATATAATAATATGATTTTATAAAATATTTTATCCATCAATATTATACTTAAGCCCCTTTGATATATTAGAACATATTTTATTAGTTAAAATTTCATAAATAACTATTTTAATTAAATAACTTTAAGAAAATAAAATTAAGTGATTTTCTAAATTTTATCTATTGTGGAGTTCATATAAAATACATTCCTTAAGTTACTAAGTTCACACAAAATTCATTCACAACAATAACATCACAAAAACACCTCAAAACACGTTTTCTATGCATGTTAACATAATAAAAACTCATAAAATTTACATGCATGAACATTAAATTGAAAATAGACATAATAAACATATATCCATCATTAATATCATATAAATGAGAAATTTCAGATTTATATATATTTTCTTTTGTGACTTTAATTTAATACCGATTTCGAGTAATAATCGCAATACTTGAAAATTTATAATATAAATATATGAATAACATTTCTATCATTAATATATATATATATATATATATATATATATATATATATATATATATATATATATATATATATATATATATATATATATATATATATATATATATATATATATATATATATATATATATATATATAATATCATAAATTTTCAAGTTATAACATCCATATACTTCAACTTATAATAAACACCTTATTTTTACTTTGAACACAAAAATGTGTTATTCTTACTTTATGTGAACATGCAAGGTAAAATTTAAACAATCTAACATATTATCATATCTTTCACATACTCAAATAAATATAATATAAATGTCACATAGTAAGAAGGTTAAGAAATGTGTACCATGAGCCACCAAGGTTGCAAGAGATATAATAAGAAATAAGAACTCCAAAATAAGAGAAAATAAGCTCCAAGAATAATCTTCAAGATTTCAAGAATAATAATCCAAGCTCCAAAATAATAATACTAAAACCATCATAAGTCCCTTTTCGGCATGTCTTACTAAAATGCTCATAACCTCTAGCTCCGAACTCCAAATCCAATAATTCAGGTGTCTAATTGCTCACAACTCCAAGAATCATATTTCTTAAGAACAAACTATAGTAATAAAATGAGAAGAAGATGGTCAAAAATCCACAAAATGGAAAATGTTTGAAACTTGCTTACTCTTAGTTATCCAAAATGTTTGAGTGCAAAACATAACCTTACATGCACCAATTGATGCAATTCTTGGGTCTAAAATGTGAGGAATTTTATGTACAACACCACCATAAGGTTTATTTATACATGCATGAAGAGGAATATGGGTAAACACTTTAAATAGTATTCATGTATAAAGCTGACCAAAAAAGAACAACAAGTTATGAATGTTTGTTTGAAGATGAGGGGCTTATATAGCTTATATATGTGCGTGTGAGGTATCAATGGAAAGCTTAGGATGTCTACAATATTATGGTATACAAATATGAGGCACTTATTAAGAGAACTTGGGATAAAAAGGATGATTTGTTGAAGGCATACAAGCTGCCAGAAACTATTGTGATGAAGTGGTAGAAAGATGGGGATGAAAATCTCTCATTTCTGGAGGGATATAAGGGCGTGTAAGGTATTTATAGAAAACTTAGAGTGTTAGGAAAAAGTTCCAAGATAGGATATAGCCTAGGTAAATTGGGGTATTTTTCAGACCCTGCAAATCTGTCTCTGAACCTGACCCTTGTTCAAATTTACACTCTTTTCTTTAATTATACCATAAGATACCTCAATCTAATGGTTTGGTATCTTCAATAACATGCATGTGGAGGATATGGTAAAATATGGGGTCAAAATACACTCATTTACTATTTTTAAATGAATTTAGAAGTAAGATGATAGTTTTGAAAAAAATTTCTGAAATTCTTGTTTTTAGGAAATAATTAAACCTAATTACTCAATTATCCCTCATTAAACCCTTCTTCCCCAACCTCTCTCTAAACCACCTCAATCACCTCCATTCTCCCTCTTCACCACCACCACCACCACCACCACCATTAAAACCCCTCCTTTAATAACAACCCAATTAAAAGCCCCTTCTTTCTTCTACATTAGACTAAACATTTGTCTTCTTCAACTCACAATTAAAATGTACTCTTTCTCTTCCAACACCACCACCACCACCACCATTATTTTCCAACCTTTAATAACACCACAAACAAGTTGGGTCTTTGCTGCTAAGAGGCTGGCAAATGAAGTTGGGTCTTCATTTTGTGTCATTGAATCTCCAATTGTGAAGTCAAATAGCGCTAAAATTGAGCCATCTTGCGAGGCTAGTACCATCTAATTTGGTGCCACACAATTGGGGTCCCATAGTTAGTAATCCCCATAGGTTTCTAGTTACCAGTGATGTCCAGTCACAGATGGTCAAGCTATTATCCCCAATTCTATCACAATCATTATTGCCCTTGAGTTCTTTCTCTTCTGTGGATACAAGAGATAATGTTGATGCTGATTTGTTGTCTAAGCATTATACCTTCTGGATTTCCGTTGATGGGTTTTGACTCCCGATTCGCAAATTAGGGAATACTTTAGCAGACAAAATGGGTTTTGACGAGCTTTAATTGGGTTTAATCTAATGTAGGGGCTTTTAATTGGGTTGTTATTAAAGGAGGGGTTTTAATTGTGGTGGTGGAGAATGGAGGTGATTGAGGTGGGTTAGAAAGAGGTTGGGGAAGAAGGGTTTAATGAGGGATAATTGGGTAATTAGGTTTAATTAATAAAATTAAGTGAAAGTCAAAGGTTATTGAGCATGGTCAACGGTCAATTAGCTGGTCATCCGATGAAGTGGCTGTATCGATGTCGTGTTTCCCAAGTTGAAGGCTGTTGTTGGTAAAAAACGAAATTTGAGGCTGTTTATTTAAAATTGAGTAAACCTTAAGACTGTTATTGGTAAATGATCCTTATTAAAAATAATACAAATAAAAAAAGAGTTAAAATGTGTGGATGAAATTAAATAGGACAGAAAAATAATGAAAAGAGATAATGAATTGTGTGGATGAAATTAAAAAAGAGTTAAAATGTATGAATGAGATAAATAAAAAATAGTAAATCATGGTTCATAAATAAAAATAATACAAATTAAATAGAACAGAAAAATAATGAAAAATATTTCAAATGCAATGAAACTATCAACAAGTTTATCCCTTATAGAGCACGTGATAACTTGCAAAGTTACATTAATAATTTTAGACCAATCAAACATACCAACACCCCGTGTTCATATCACCACCCTTATAAAATAATTAATGAAAAGTCACAACCCAAATATAAAAAATTGCTTTATTAAAGTTTAGAACCATAACCAAATGTGTTTACTTTGATTAAATTTTATAATCAAAAATATTTATTTAAATATTTTATACTACTAAGTACTACTTCCTTTAAGCTTTTAAATTTGTCCGTAGTTTCATAAGTTCGTCCTATTTAAATACTTTCTTATTTTGGAACGTTTTTATCTTTCATATACTCTCTTTATTCCTCATTTAACACTTATTTTTCTCTCATAATACCAATACAATTACTAATTCACACAACTATTTTAATAAAATAATACTCACTATCTACAAAGATTCTACCCTTCTTAATAAAATAATACCTACTATCTATAAGAATTTCACATTTCTTAATTTATATGAAATCTTCAAATAAGACAATAAAAAAGATAAGAGGGGTACCCACTTGAAAATTTATTACCTACCCACACAAGTACACAACTTGCTTTGATCCCCTTCCATCAACAAAATATTCAAATAATGACCAATAAATCTTCAAAGTCCAACCAATTAAATCCAGAAATTCCAACTCATTTCTAATCCAAATTCCAATCCATACCCAAAAATCAAAAATGAGTTTGAACAAAACAAACTCAGTAAGATCATCAAAACCCAAATCAGTCCTTCCATACGAAACCCAAAAGCTTAACAATCTATACAATTTAGGCAAAATTCTAGGGCAAGGTCAATACGGAACCACATATTTATGCACAGAAAACTCCACCGGACAAAAATACGCCTGCAAATCGATA
This sequence comes from Amaranthus palmeri, assembly GCA_019776075.1. Taxonomy (NCBI): domain Eukaryota; kingdom Viridiplantae; phylum Streptophyta; class Magnoliopsida; order Caryophyllales; family Amaranthaceae; genus Amaranthus; species Amaranthus palmeri. The sequence continues at coordinate 78,184 of JAAKBH010000019.1, forward strand.
CCCAAAAGGAAGCTTATATGTAAAGAAGATTGTGAAGATGTTTGGAGAGAGATTCAAATAATGCACCATTTAGCAGAACACCCAAATGTAGTGAAAATTAAAGGAGCATATGAAGATTCAATTCATGTTCATTTGGTAATGGAATTGTGTGAAGGTGGAGAGCTTTTCGATCGAATCGTAGAGAAAGGACAGTATAGTGAAAGAGAAGCAGCTAAATTGATGAAGACGATTGTGGGTGTTGTTGAAGCTTGTCATTCGTTAGGGGTTATTCATAGAGATCTTAAGCCCGAGAATTTCTTGTTTCAGACTACGCTTCAGGATTCTGCTCTTAAATCTACTGATTTTGGTCTTTCTGTGTTTTTTCAGCCAGGTTAATTTCTTCCTTTCCATTTTCATTTGTTTAATCATATATTCTTACTTGAGACCGCCTTTTGTAAAAACGGCTTTTAAAAATCCAATTTAATTATAAATATATATTGTTACAACTCTAAATGTATATTTGGGCTGGATATTTCAGAGCCATTTTACAAAATCTAATCAATATTGTTACAACTATTGTAGTACAAGGATATTAAATCATTCAGGTGCGAATTTATTTTTGGGTGTTTGACACGAGGGAATGGGGTTGAGACTTGGAAATGTATTGCACGTTCTTGCCTGTTTTGCCATTACAATCATAAGTTAATCTTGCTTTCACTGAGACAAGTTTAATATTGTGAGACTATCATACAAAAATTTGCGTGATATCAATTGATTGTTTTTCAGTTATACTTCCTCCGTTACATAAATGCTTGCTACCGAGTGTGACATGTTGTGTGCGAAAATGTTACAATCAGTAGTAAGTATTATGGAACGTAGGAGGTATAAAAATTATAGAAAAATTAATAATTTTATATTTGTTAAAAATATTATGTAAATGGGGCGTGTATTCATATTGTTTCTATGGTTTTCTATTCATTAGGTATGACTTTTTTGTCTTTTTCATTAACTTTTGTTTTTGTATTTTGACTTTTAATTTTGATTGTTCAAATAAGTACAATATTCAAATTAAAATTGACTTAAAATCGATTAAAAAGTTAATTTTGCTCTATAAAAAAATCAATATTGGCAATTTTTTGTATGTGGCTAATTAATTTACTTTTTCTTTTATGACCAATAAAAAACAAATTTAATATTTATTAAATATCTTTGTAAACAATTGATGAATTGACTCATTCAATTATCAAAGAAAAAAGGTCAATACGTCGAAGCAATCAATTATTTGACAAACACGTTCATACAAACTGTCAATGTTCATACGACTAGGAGTTTTTGTATTTTGGGCTTCCCACTAAAATAGCATAGCTGGATCATATGCCCATTCTACAATAGGAGTTTTTGAGTATAGCTGCTGATCACGTACGGATGGGACAAAATTTTAACGGGCGCGGCGAGGCGTGTTAAAATTGTAAAAGGATTCGGGGCGGGTTATAAGTTTGTTTAGACTTGACTTGTTCGACCTATTTAGAAATTTCATCAATTGACCGCCCCATTGAACACCTCTAAAGTTAACTATTATAATAATTTAATCATAATCCTTATTTAGTTTCAAATTATATCTCAACTGCTGAACTTTTATTAGAATAATTTCTAAAAATTCCATTTATTTAAATTATACTAATTTCAAACAATTAAAAATAGTAAAATTTTTTATCTTAAAAAAAATAATAGTAAAATTTTATCAAAATTAACAAATGCTAATGTAATTTTTTATTATCATCCAAGTATACCACTATAATCATACTACCTCTTGTCCAACCTAAATGTCTCATTTAGTTTTTTGGCACTATTCACTCATCACTCTTAATTTATATTTTACTCTTAATCTATGAGTTTTTACATAGTTATGTGGGATTTTGTTTGATTTGTCTCAATACAAGGATTATTAATATCAAATTTTTATAATTTTTAATTAAGAATAATTTGAGATATTAAGGGTTAAAATACTATCTCGGTAAATGTGAAAAAAACTAAATGAGACATTTAGGCTGAATAGAAGAGAGTATAACTTAGACAACCCACAAGGCTAGTTTATAGTAGTAATTTAATTACATTTATAACACTGGTAGGTTTTAAAGTCAATCATTTGTAACACAGGGGATACTTTTAGTGATGTGGTAGGGAGTCCATTCTATGTAGCTCCAGAAGTATTGAAGAAGCTTTATGGGCCAGAAGCTGATGTTTGGAGTGCAGGTGTTATATTATACATCTTACTTTGTGGTGTTCCTCCTTTTTGGGCTGGTAATACTAATCAACCTTTATCTGATCTGCAACTCTTCTTGTGCTCTTGCTGTTGGCCTATATTAATTGCTGATACAATTGTATTTTCAGAAACTGATGCAGGGATATTCAAGCAGATTTTGCAAGGCAAGATCGACTTCGAGACACGACCATGGCCGAGCATCTCCGATGGTGCAAAGGATTTGATCACCAAAATGCTTGAAAGAGATCCCAAGAAAAGACTTACAGCCTTTCAAGTTCTTAGTAAGATCAGACTTCATTTCTTTTTCAGCTCGTTTTGTATGAGATTTATCTCAAGAACATGTGGGTGTATGATAGGTAATAGATGTTGTTTGTATGTGCAGGTCATCCGTGGATTGTTGATGACACAAATGTGCCTGATAAGCCTCTTGACTCTGCTGTTTTATCACGTTTGAAGCAATTTTCTGCCATGAACAAGATTAAGAAGATGGCTTGCCGGGTAATACTCAACCTCTTCCATTTTCAACATATCTCGTTAGAATTATAAAATGAGTCTGGGTAACCAAATAAAGAGGAGGAGAGTTAATCTACGTACAAATCAAATGAGGTTCACTATTATAACTAATTTGCAGTAATAAAATTTACTCCTCAAGTTTATAACATGGTTTGGGACAATTCACATGGGTTATAGCGAACATTTTAACACTACCCTTACATGTGAGTCTCATTTGAAACACTACGTTACATGTGAGTCTGATCATTAGAATTTGAGGTACTAGAAGAGTTGCAATTTACAAACCTCATTGAGATTTGAGAAACAACAGACTACGCTCTGATACCATGTTATAAAATCGAAAATGAGCATAGGTAACCCAGATAAAGAGGAAAAGTGGTAACCCACATACATTTCCAAAAGAGGTTTACAACTAAAACCAATTAGTAGTAATATTAGTTACTCCTCAAGTTTGTATATAAAGTGACGACATACCCTCTATTTTTTATCCGTTGTGAGACATCTCACATGTGGGTAATAATAAGCACTTGAACAAGATATTCCAGATGATCAAACCACGCACAATTGTTATGCAGGTGATAGCTGAGAGACTTTCAGAAGAAGAAATCGGTGGTTTAAAAGAACTATTCAAAAAGATAGACAAAGACCGTAGTGGAAGTATAACATTTGATGAGCTGAGAAATGGGCTACGAAGGGTTGATTCAAAGATTAAAGAATCTGAAATTCAGGATCTCATGCATGCAGTAAGATCAATTCTTATAAATATCACTCTTTATTTTTTATTATTTCTATGTTCTAACCACGGTTATTAAAATCACAATTTTGATCTAAAATTTTACGATCCAAAAACAAACGAATGATTTGAATTGTTAGTAGAATCGTAGGTAGAATCGGGATTCTAAATAGCAACTTTAGTTTTATTAAAGTTGACAATTATGGGGGAAGAAATTGATGGATTGCCATGAATAAAACTTGAGAGGAAAGGGGAAGCTTGAGAGAGAAAGAAAAGAAAGAGATATTGTATTATTGATTATCTTGAATTATTACATGAGCATTTTATTTATATACAATCATCTATCTAACTAACTAACCACTTATTACAACTAACTATAATTGGTTGTAACAACCACATATACTAATACAATCATCATATATCTCAACAAGTTTTTACGCATAATCTTACGATCCTACAATTCCATTTTACCAATTCGATTCTACTTCTCTGAATGATTCTAGTTAGAATCCCGATTTTAACAACTTTGGTCCTAACTGATCAAGGGTGCATTATATTACTTATTGGCAGGCAGATGTGGATGAAAATGGAAGCATTGACTATGGAGAATTTGTTGCTGCAACTCTTCACTTAAACAAGCTATTGAGAGAAGAGAATTTGGCATCTGCATTTGCATACTTTGATAAAGATGGTAGTGGTTATATTACTATTGATGAGCTTCAACAAGCCTGCAAAGAACTTGGTCTCAATGATCACCACCTTGAAGATTTGATCAAAGAGATTGATCAAGATAATGTAAGCTCTCTTAACATAATAAGTCTAATATAAACTTAGTGCATAATATTTTTCATGCAAAAACTCATAAATGACCGCCTGATCGGTAAGTATTAATAGTCCGACCCCAACTTAAAAATAAAAACAAAAATTCATTTAACTTTAAAGGTACAATTCTGACATTAAAGTGATCAATTCAAACTTAAAGCATCAATTATGTCCTTGAATTATTGATCAATTACTCATCGCATTTTGTAAAAAACTATAACGGCCCGTTTGGTTGTTGATGGTACTAAATGGTGGTAATGGAAATGATTTATAGTTAAAATTTAATCAAAACTTTCACGTCATTCCATGGTAATGAAACTTTGATCACAAAAAAGTTTTTTTGTTCACAAACTTTCATTACCTCCTAATATCACCTCTCTCATTGGTAATACATTGGAATGAATTTTATGAACAAAATGAGATGATTGAAGGTTGTGACTTGTGAAGCATGACCATCAAGATAGTCAAAAAGACTTTTTAACCAAAATTACACTAGTTTTTCATTCTCATTGACACAATTTATCACCACCTACCAAACAGACCGTAAAAGTTGATTGAGCTATTGGTCTGATGATAAGGCGGTTTCTCACCAGACATGCTCATATTTTTATTTGGCGCCTCACTTTAATTTCCGTTTTACTATCATTTTACTCTTGTTTGCTCTGTAGTTTCAAGTCAAAACTAAAAATAATTAATAAAGGATTATAAGATTTGAATGGTAATATGAGAAGATTGTGTTTCAGGATGGGCAAATAGATTACGGAGAATTTGTTGCGATGATGAGGATGGGAAATGGAGTTGGGGGAAGGAGAACAATGAGAAGCAATATTAATTGGGATGCTGCACCTCAATCTCTTCAGGAATCCCACACTTAATTAAAGGACTATTAGAGTTCAATAGTTTCTTTTTTATCATCAAACAGAATTGATTATAGCTAGCCTTAGGATTTCTGAATCTTTTCAAGTAAGATACCTGGTTTTTTTTCTAGAGGTGTTCATTCGGGTCATCGGGTTGATTTCGGGTCAGGTGTGTGTCGGTTCAAAATCGGATTTTGTGTTCACATGATTTTTACATAATTGTAGATCCATTTTTAAGTCGGGTCAAATCGTTTTCGGTTATAAAGTCGGGTGTCTATCGGGTTATCGGGTCTGTTTTGAACACCTCTAATTTTTACGGTTAATTTTGTGTATTTTTTTATTACAAATTGTTGTGCGGCGGTGTCTCTTAGAGATGTATTAGATATATGGGTAAAATAGCCTAATTAATACAAATTAAAGAGAAAATAATAATGTTTCTTCAAAAAAAGAGAAAATAAGAATGTGGGTTTTTTGTTTTGAGGTCGTCTCTTTGAGAGACGGTCTCTCACAAGAGTAGCTGTTTTATTATTCTATCTACCCAATTTTTTTGTCAAAACAGGTATCCAAAAGCCTATTTTTTTACAGTTTTCTGTAATTATTTTTTTGATAGATTGAATAAATAAGAACTCATAAATCACATAAAACTGTCTAAATTAACTTAATCTTTTGCACTATCTCAAAAAAAAACTTAATCTTTTGCATCGTTTTCTACAATAACCTCTACTTTTGATTAACAATAATGAATAATCTCAACTTCAAGGTTTATTGTCAAGAACACATTAGCAACCAATAGTGTGTTTTCAGCAGGTCACCTTATAGTACAAAACTCACATAAGAGGGGAGTTGGCTGCACATAAATCCGAGAAGTTTCCATCCTAAAACCAATTGGTATTGAGAGAGTAGCACATAATTTTTTGATGTAAGATCACATGTGGGTTATTTTCCAACATCACCTCTCCTCCTTCAGCCAGCGACCTTCTCTCCGCTTCTTAACCAGCCACTCACCCTCCCCCTCCCACCACTAACTTCCCCCTCCCCTTCCTAATCGGACACTTATTAGCTCCTCTCCCTGCTCTATTATCTTCCCCTTCTTTAAAAACTATAACCACAACAACTAACACCCTTTGCCTCCAACCACCATTGCTCTCCCTCCACCCTGTATTACACATCCGTCTAACACATCGCAAGCTAAGCAAATCACTACAACCACTGTTAAACCTAAACAAAATAAAATGCTCACACAAAATTTTATTGTTTTTATTGACATAATCTACACTAGTAATAGAAAACGTACCAACTATAAAAAGACTTACAACTTAACTAAAAAAGACTAAAAATAAGCAAATCCACTTACACTACTAATATAGGAACTAATCCACTAACATAGGAACTAACCGCTAACTTAGAAACATTACTAACCACTAGAACAAAATAAAAAAAATTTATCGTTAAACCAACACACCCCTTAAATTTCAAGTGCTAACTTGCATCAACATGAAAACTTGAAAAACAATCTTCAACCTACATAACAACACCAAACCATTCAAACAAATGTGCTATCGCTGCACACATCATGACACACTTAAACCGAAATTTGCAGTTGCACACAATACATCACGATTTTTCTAACAAATGGCCACAAAACACATTTCATAAACACTTCAACACTCTTGATCTCGACAGACTACAAGATCCACACAACACAATATGTCAACCAAACACACCAAGATCTCCACAACACAACCAAACAGACACACAAATCAGAAGAGCTTGCTCTCTTCTCCTTCAACATTTTGAGCAAACTTGTTTTGCTCTTTGCCTTTCTCTTGCTCATTATCTCTTTCTTTATCTCAACATCTTACTTCAATGTAACTAAACTTTTACAATAATAGCATTGGACTCTTTTCCTTTAACCACGACCTCTTTCATAACCTCAATCACGACAACTATCATAACCACCTCTACCTCTGCCATATCCACGACCCTCATAACCGCAACCTAAATTCCTTCATTTGCCAATTCATGCCATTCATCAGAACCTTGAACTTCACTTAAAATGCTTTTTCTTACACCTTGATATCATCCTTCTTTACCCAATTCGCATGAGATAACAAAAAGAGCCAAACTTGTCAAAAGAGTAAGTAGACAAGTCTTTTAACTTTATAATTGTTGGAACAATATTATTCCAATTTGAATTCAAACTTCTTAGAACCTTTCTCACAACTTTTTCTTGACCAATCTTTTCACCAATATGATTTCATTTGACTCATTATTTCTGTCATTTTAGATAGATACTCTTGCACACTATCCTTCTCTCCCATCATCAATTTGGCAATATTACGACGAAGTGTTTACAAATGTACATTTATCAACATCTCATCACCTAAATACTCCTAATGTGTTATCCATACCTCATGGGCAGAGTTTGCGGAGGAAATGTGAGGAAAAATCCCAACATCAATGGCACATTGTAGGAGGGAACAACGCTTTGGAATCCTTCTTGCGAATCTCCATCAATTTTGGATTAGGAACAGTCGGTACCAAATTTGGTTCATCATATTCATAACCATCATCAATGGCACATTATAGTACTTTTCCTAATACAAAGTCTCACTCTCACTAGTCACTACACAAAATGCAATACTCTCAATTGCACAATAGATAAAAAAAATATGGATCATAACATGTGCTCTAATACCACTGTTGCACCTAGGGTTGGCAACGGATTTTGGATCTGGCCAGATTTGTGGATCCGAATCCATTTTGGTGGATCTGGATTCTATTTTTTTAGACCCATCGAATTCGGGTTGAATTCGGATCCATACCAATAAATGATGTATCTGGATCTGGCTCTCAAAAAAATATCTGGACCTACATTCGTGGATACGTAAGACCCGTTTTGTTTTTTGAAAATAAAAAATTATATATAATAATAATGGACTATATCGAACTTGTGCTTGCTACTTGTCTGCTTCCACTCATGTTTTCAAAAATTTTTGTGTTCTTCTCTTGTAATTTGCTTCTTATTTTTGCTTCTCATTTTTTTTTAAAACTTTTAAGTTCATGTATGACCTTTTGCCCAGTTCTACATTCTCTACAAACCCTTACCTTTTTATACATTATTATCATTGATTAATGTCTAAAACTCCATCAAAATAGCAGTACAAAGCAAAATTCAATCAAACTCGCAAAAATAAGTTTGGACCCGTTTTGGACCAGGACATGATTTTGGATCCGTAGGATCTGTGGATCCAGATCTGATTTTGACTAATTAGACCTGCGGTTTCGAATCCGAGTATGAATCCTCCCTTTAAAACGGATTTGGATCTAGGTCCACTTGGACCCTGTTGGAATTAGTAGGAACTACCCAAGTATTATTAAATATGGCCCATATAGCTATATGTAATTATCCTTATTATTAAGCCCAATACTTGTTGAGTCCAATACAGATTGTATATAAACAATCTCTTAAATGGAATGCCCTAAGGGTTTTTCACAAAACTTTACATGGTATCAGACCTTTTAGGGCACGCTTCTTCTTCCCCTGTATATCAAGCTTGGTAAGAATCATGGCAAGGCATGATAATTCCAGTAACCAAAGTGGTGATTGTGACACCACATCTGATTCATTCAACCCTTATTTTCTTGCATCGAATGCCGGACCGGAGAATGTGATAACTCCGATCGTTTTCCATGGAAATAATTACGAAGAGTGGTGTCGATCCATTCGTCTCTCTCTAATAGCGCGCCGCAAATTTGAATTTCTTGAAGGTACCATCCCTAAGCCTACAGATGAAAAAGGGATAAGAGATTGGCGTTGTTTACAAGCTATGTTGGTGCAATGGATTTTGAATACAGTTGATATGTCCATTAAAAAAAAACTCTTCCCCATTTTGAAGAAGCAAAGCCACTGTGGGATGTCTTACGACAACGGTTCAATATCGGGAATGGTCCTCGCAAGCAACAAATCAAGGCAGCTATAGCGGAGTGTCGGCAACCCAAAAACATGTCGATAGCTGACTACTTTGGCCAATTACAACCCTTGTGGGATGAGCTTGCTACCTATAACCCAATGCCTATATGCAAGTGTGGAGGATGCAAATGCGATATTGGTGCCCAGCTTCAATCAAGAATGGATGAAGATAGGTTGCAAGATTTTCTTTTTGGGGTTAATACTGAATTGTATGGCTATATGAGATCTTCTATTCTTTCCCAAGACCCACTGCCTAGTTTAGATCGTGCATATCAAATGTTTCTCCAGGAGGAGAGACTTCAATTGGCGGCCAAGACACAATTTGATAGAGATGAGGTTCGAGCCTTGGCCGTAAAGGGAATGCCAGGCACACGTATGTCTGATGGTGTTCACAAATCCAACCTATTGTGCACCTATTGTCAGCGTAAAGGGCATGAAGCGGCTACTTGTTGGTCTAAAAATGGGTATCCAGAATGGTGGGAACACCGGGCTCCTCGTGGTGGTGGTCGTGGCTCTAATAGGGGTGCTCGTCATCCTCGTTTTAATGGGCAACACATTGAACGAACTGCTAGTCGTGGAAAGTCGGAAGCAACAGTAGCTGCTATCTCAAGTGGTGTAGGTGACTCTTCAACAGATGTGATTTCAGGAATGACAAACACACAGTGGCAGAAACTTATTGACTTGCTTGGTAATTCCTCCATCCAAAATAACCGCTTGAATGGTGAGTCTCTTACCTCTAATTGGATTATTGATTCAGGTGCTTCGCACCATGTTACTGGAAATTTGGCTTTGTTAAGTAATGTGAGTAATATTAATGAATCTTTGGTTGGTCTCCCGGATGGTACCCAAACAACGTCCACTAAGCAAGGTGACGTGTATTTGAGCTCCAAGCTTGTACTTCGCAATGTGCTCTATGTTCCTCGATTGAACTGTAATCTTATTTCTGTCACAAACCTCACTGATAATGTGAGTTGTACTTTATATTTCACTAAAACTCTTTGGGTTATACAGGACCAACCTACGAGGACTCTGATTGGAGCAGGTGAACGGAGAGACGGACTTTACTACTTTCGGGACATCTCTAAACTACATGCTTTGAGTGTTGAATTGATTTCTAATCCGGAGTTGTGGCATCAAAGATTGGGTCATCCTTCTAATAACGTAGTGCGCTCCCTACCTTTCATTGATAGTAATAATAGTATTTTGAATAAAGCTTGTGGTGTGTGTCATCAAGCTAAGAAACATAGACATAAATTTCCTATTAGTGATAGTAGAGCTTCTTCTCCTTTTGAAATAATACATTGTGACCTTTGGGGGAAATATCATACTCCATCATCATGTGGTGCCACTTATTTTCTTACTCTTGTAGACGATTATTCAAGAGCAGTTTGGGTGTATCTTTTATTTGATAAAACTGAGGTTTATAAAATGTTTAGTTCTTTTTTTGCCATGATTGTACGACAATTCGATGCAAAAGTGAAAATCGTGCGTAGTGATAACGGAACTGAATTTAATTGCATGAAAGAGTATTTTGATCAAAATGGCATTTTATTTCAAACCTCATGTGTAGACACTCCTCAACAAAATGGTAGAGTCGAACGTAAACACCGACACATATTAAATGTAGCTCGAGCTCTACGTTTTCAAGCAAACCTACCTATAAAATTTTGGGGTGATTGTGCTTTAGCCGCTGCTTATATCATTAGTCGAACACCATCTGTTTTGCTAGGAAATAAGACTCCCTATGAATTATTATTCCATACACCACCATCTTATTCTGAATTTCGTGTATTTGGATGTCTCTGTTATGCTTACAATCATAAGTCAAAGCAAGACAAATTTATGAGCCATAGTAGAAAATGTATATTCATTGGTTACCCACATGGAAAGAAAGGATGGAAACTTTATGATCTGGAAAGTGGTGATTATTTTGTGTCTAGGGACGTCACTTTTTATGAAAATGAATTTCCATTTGCATCTTCCTCTCCTATTGTTGCCCCTAAATTTGATAAGCTTGAGGATGATTTTTTGTATGAATATATTGGTGATAATTATGAGAACATGGTTACCAAAGATGTTACCTCTAGTGAAATTTTAAATGGGGATAATCTAGCTGATGTGATTGAGAACGTAGACACTGAAAATGTCGATGTTACTACCAGTGTTGGTATAGCGAATGAGACAGTAAGTGAAGACACAAGTGGAGTTGTTAGTGAAAGAGCTGATGAGCATCATGAAGATGATACTGAGGGAAAAGGAAAGCGCAAAAAGTTTCCCTCTACAAAGTTGCGCGATTATGTCACTAACACTGTTATGAAAGAAAGTCCGTCTTCTCCCACTTTATCACCTGCTTCGTCGAAGTCTCAAGGTATGTCCTATCCTATAGCACATTTTGTTGATTGTGAACGTTTTTCTGTGGGGCACAAAAATTTTTTGGCAGCTGTTTCAGCAGGAGTAGAACCTCAGTCCTTCAAAGCGGCAATGAAAGATCCGGGTTGGAGAGAAGCTATGCAAAAAGAAATACAAGCTTTGGAGGACAATGGAACATGGAGTTTGGAATCTTTGCCTCTTGGGAAGAAAGCTTTGGGTAGCCGTTGGGTGTATAAAATAAAGTACAACTCTGATGGAAGTATTGAGCGTTTAAAAGCTCGTTTAGTGGTGTTCGGAAATCATCAAGTAGAAGGTATTGATTATACTGACACTTTTGCTCCAGTTGCTAAAATGACTACAGTTCGTGCATTTCTAGCTGTTGCTGCTGCTAAAAATTGGGAATTGCATCGAATGGATGTGCACAACGCTTTCCTACATGGAGACTTGTCTGAGGAAGTTTACATGAAACTCCCGCCCGGATTTCAAGGTGCTCAACCTGGAAAAGTATGTAGATTGCGAAAATCTCTTTATGGTTTAAAACAGGCGCCTAGATGTTGGTTTGCGAAATTGGCAAACTCACTTCGAACTTATGGTTTTAAACAGTCTTATTCGGATTACTCCTTGTTTACTTACAAGAGTGATACGATCCAGCTTAATATTCTTGTGTATGTCGATGATCTGATCATCTCCGGGAATGATACAAATGCTCTATCTACCTTTAAGAAATATTTATGCTCGTGTTTTCATATGAAAGATCTTGGTGCTCTTAAATATTTTCTTGGAATTGAAGTGGCTCGAAATCCCGAAGGTATTTATTTGTGTCAAAGGAAATATGTTCTTGATATCATTGCTTAGTCAGGTAATCTTGGAGCCAAGCCAGCCACTTTTCCTATGGAACAAAATCATCGCTTGGCACGTTCCACAAGTCCTCTACTACAAGATATAGAGCAGTATCGGAGGTTAGTTGGACGACTTATCTATTTGGCTTTCACTAGACCTGATTTAGCATATTCTGTGCATATTTTGTCTCAATTTTTGAATGCACCTCGGCAAGATCATTGGGATGCAGCTATTCGAGTAGTTCGATACTTGAAAGGCTGTCCAGGGCAAGGAATTTTGTTGCGCTCAGATTGTGACTTATCTTTAAGTGGATGGTGTGATTCAGATTGGGCTAGTTGTCCTCTTACTCGTCGTTCCTTGTCTGGTTGGTTGGTGTTTTTGGGTCGTTCTCCGATTTCTTGGAAGACGAAGAAACAAGTCACTGTTTCTAGATCTTCAGCCGAAGCAGAATATCGATCAATGGCAGCAGTTACATGTGAGCTTAAGTGGTTGAAAGGATTACTGTTGAGTTTGGGGGTGCAACATCCGAAAGCCATGAAACTTTATTGTGATAGTCAGTCTGCGTTGCATTTGGCTCAGAATCCAGTATTTCATGAACGCACCAAACACATTGAGGTTGATTGCCACTACTTGCGTGATGCCATTCAAGATGGTACTATTAGTCCTTCTCATGTTCCTACAAATTCACAATTAGCGGATATCTTCACGAAGGCCTGGGGCAAAGTCAATTTCTCTTTCTTCTTCGCAAGTTGGGTATTTGTGATCTCCATGCTCCAACTTGAGGGTGGGTGTTGGAATTAGTAGGAATTACCCAAGTATTATTAAATATGGCCCATATAGCTATATGTAATTATCCTTATTATTAAGCCCAATACTTGTTGAGTCCAATACATATTGTATATAAACAATCTCTTAAATGGAATGCCCTAAGGGTTTTTCACAAAACTTTACAGACCCGATTCAGATTCGACCCATTGTCATCGTTAATTGCACCCAAATAGAATAAAATACTCAAACACAAAAAAACTTTTTTTATTGCTACAATCTGCACTAATAAAAGAAAAAATAGGACCTATATAAAGACTTGCAACTAGACTGTAAAAGACTAAAAATATGCAAACCCACTTTACTCTATGAAACTAACATAGAAACTAACCAACTAACTTAGGATGAACACTACTAACCACTACTCACACTAATAATTAAACTAAATAAACATTTATAATAAGTTCCACGCATCCTAAAAATTATAATTTTTGGGTATTTTGTATGGTAGCCACATCTTTTCAAGAAACGCCAGTGATAACAAATCTTAAAAAAATTTCCACACAAAAAATTTACCAAATTTGTTCGATGTAGAGGCAATCAAGAAAGTCGCATATGCGAATACAGAATAACATGTACAACATGTAATGTTGTACGTAAAGCTACAATATCATTAATAGGATAAAAATGTCCAATAAGCCGTTAAGTTGTAAGAAGTGTTAAAAATACTGCGTCACAATTAAATTTTTTTGTGGTGAGCATTCAATAAAAGTATTTGTAATAAATGACTTTTTAAATTCATTAAACAACTGATTTTTAAGCCAAAATAAGAAAAATTACTGATTGTTGGTGTTGAGTATTTAAGTATAATGTCTTTTATGTTGAGAGTTGAGAGTGACAAGAGAGACAAAGTGATGATGATGCCGTATTGATTAGGTTATTGATTCAACACTATTTCTGACTTCAACCATGAAATCAAACCACTTTGTTATTATTCTAACAAGTTGAACTCCAAATTGATCCATCCGTGTCATTTTATTTGGCATTATTTTATGTGTTGTTCCTCTGCATTATTGCTATTTTATTTAATTTCAATCACATAATTTAATATCTCTTTTATTTATTATATTAAATATCTATTATTTTATAATAAACAACTAATTATTTGTTTGAATTCAAAAGAACCGTGTAGTATACATGGTGCTGAGTTAGAGTTTAAGAGGGCGTTTAGAGTATATAACATATTTTGGAGCCTCAACCATTAGCTTAAGCTTTTTGTTGAGTTGGTTTCTTAACAGAACAAATGTTCATTAACCAATAAGCTAATATCATTCTAGAATGATAAACTTTCAAAATAAATGTGTATGTATTATTTTAGGAAAATTATCTCCTTTTCATTGAAATCAAAATTAACTATCTATTTCATACAATATCAAATTTAACTATCAAAATAATAATAATTATACATTATACATAAGACTTTCTAGATTATGTATATAAAAACTTACCATGATGCAAAATCATGATTTCAGTCGCAATCTCAAAATAACATTTGTGGTTATCGTGGATGATTTTGGTCAATACAAGTCATTATTTGATGGCGGTAGACTTAACAGTAACGATATAATAATTCGATCTTATTTTTCACACGAACCCATTTTCCCTCATTGTTTTGCTTTCAACCTTGAAAAGCTTAAGTTGAGCCGATTTCTTAATTGAAACAAGTCTTTTTAACATCTTCGCTATTACCACCATTTTAGTCCTACTATTACCACCATTACTATTTCTTCCTCTACTACCCACCATTTTCTTAACCTTCATAACACCCATTTCTCCACCATTACTTTTCCTTTCTTGAATTTCCTCTTTTCTATCTTCTTCATCAAAATCTTCCCATAAATAATCCATAATTTCTTCAACCTCCAACTCTTTACTCCTAAAACTAACATTCTCATCAATATCATTACTTGGTAAGATCTCTTCACACATACTTTGAACTTCCATAGGATAATGTTCTTCATAATCCTCTTGATGATGATAAATTCTTGAAGAAATCCTCCATAAAGAAGAAGAAGAAGCTGAAGATGATGAATACATGAAATTTGATAATGGGTTGTTAGAAATTATAGGAAAACTAAACTCCTCATTAGCATTATTACTACCACTCATCATCATCATTCTATTCATGATTGTTTAATCATTTAATATTAAAAAAACCCAAGATTTATGTTACAACAAGGATTGCATATTTGTACCACACTTATTAATTCTATGATCAGGGTCTGAAGAACGACATATCGTTAAAAGAAATAGGAAGATTTAGGCCACTTAGTTAGACTTTTAGATTGCGAATGATCTGCAAATGAAAATAAAGACCTAGAACACGCCCTAGGCACGAAAAAAAGCTAAGACAAAGAGAAAATTTTCATGTAATGAGGAGGAAGTTTAAAAGTGATGATAAGTATATGAAGTTGTAGTAGGAATAGGGGAAGTGTATGAAAAGAAAGAGATTTGAGCTGAAAAAAGAGTGGATAGATTTGTAAATGAGAGGTAAGTAGCTATTCCATATAATAGTGGGTACATAATCTAGATGTGAAGGTGAAAGTTTAAATTGGGAAAGCTACTTATAACTAATAACTTGTTGTGTGTCTAGGGACTTAAATGCTTTCTATAAATACAAATAAATTGTTCCTTAGCTAGCCTTTCGAGGTTGTTGATAATATAAAGAATGAAAAGGAAGATATGCTAAAAATTTTATTGTAAGGTCGACATGTGTTTTAATTGTCTTTATTAGTAAATTGTAAAGAAAATAGAAAATGGGTGATTGAACTTGAGAACATATCATCATCATCCTATCCAATATATCCAGCTCATAGAAAACTATGGGCAGGGTCTGGGGAGGGAAAGACGACGGCAACTCATACCCGTAAAGAAAAGCACGGCCAAAAAAAAGAGTCCCCTGACTCGAGGAAAATAGAGATGTGTACCTGCCACGTGATGTGAAAAACAACGCATAATAGATTCAATACGCATGTAAAACAATAAAAAAGGATACGCAAGAAACTAGAGCAAACAAGAAAGCACGGACGCCGCGCGCTAACGACTCTAAGAAGAAAAGCCGAAGTCTAAAACCTGGATATGATGCCTCCAACTACTTCTATCTCTAGTCAGGTCCTCAGAGAGGTTTAACTCATGTAAGTCTACTCTTATTTGCTCCTCTTAAGTTTTCTTGTGAACATATGCTCAAGAAAAATAGTAGATATATCAAAAAATGTTGGCGAATAACGAATACACTTGTAACAAAATATAATAGAATGATCGATACATTAGTAATAAACTTAAATTATGAAAGGTTGAGTAAAACTAGTGCGTTTATGAGTTGCAAAATAGATATTGAATTTGAATTATAACAAACAATGTATTCCCTCTGTTACTCAAAAAAGTTCTTACAAAGAATATTCATGATGCTAAGTAAGACAAATAAAATCTTTTAGATGGTAGATATACTATTTATTTGAATAATAAATTTAATTGAGGAAAAATGAGGATCATAAACATTGAGAAAAATATAAGTTAGTCGAATAAATTTGGAGACCACAACAGTTAAAAAAATATTTTTATTAAGTTAGTGGAAAAAATGTAGGGACCATAAGCAATATAAAAATATCAAATGATATTAATGGTAGATATGTGAGGAGTATAAATATTTAAAAAAAATTAAAAAAATGAAAATGAACAAGGTAATTTTGTCCAAAATTTATACTCCCTCCAATTCACTATTTTTGGGCTAATTCACCCATTTGTCCACTTTTCTTTTTTGGCATAAATTTTTTACCTAAATACCCTATGTTTACACAAGTAAAGACCATAATACTCTCACTTACATTACTTAAAAAATCCAACTACCACCTTCACAATTATTATAAATTATAATCAATTAAAATACCTCAACTATTATTTTTACAATTATTATAAACACTTAAAATACTCCAACTATCACATTCTTAAAATCCGTGCCTAGAGAAAGTGGACACTTAAAGAGAGGAGGGAGTAATATGAATAGGAAAAAAAATCATAAGAACAACAAATAAAACAACTCATAATGACAGATTAGATCAACTTTAATGAGCGAAGTATATTTTAAATTTGAATAAGCATTGAAAAAGCATATTAAGTTGAATCGTCCAAACTGACAAGATGTAGGGATCGTCATGGGGCAAGTTTGGCCAGACTCGAGCTTGGACTCTTTTATTTTTTATATATCCAGAACAATATCCAGACGACCAGACCTTAAGGGTCTAAAATTTTCAGACCCAGATCTAGACCCTTCGGATCTAATGGATCTAAGGTCCTTAATGGAATAGTCTTTGATTTGTCAAAAATCAAAATTAAACTTTTTTTGAAGTTTTTTCGTATTTTTTAAGAGACTTATTATCATAATTTACATATATTTAATACTAATTTAACATCTACAGCTACATAGTGTAATCCATAGATGCTTTATTCTATTACAAATAGGGATGACAATGAGTCGGACTCGGCTCAGATTATACATACTCCGACTTTGCTCCGGATAATATTCGGAGTTTTTTTTTCAGTCCACCTCCACTCGGAGTCGGATTATGCATACTCCAAGATTGCCCCGACTCGGACTCTCGGACCTCCAACGGAGTCGGATTATAATCAAACAGTATCATTGTAATTTTGTACTAATTATTTTAAAGCATACAAAATTACAAAATATATTTTTCAAATACAATTAAACAAAAAAATATGTACTTTGAATTCAAGTTTAACAAGAGAAATAATCCTACTACTACAATTTAACAAAATTTTCTCGCATTTTGATTTTGCGTATTTTATTTCTCTTGATTTGATTTATCGTATTCTGATTGATTAATCTGAATAAAAATAAGTAGTTTTTCAAAATCGAAAATTACAATTAGTATGAGAGAGAGCTTGAATTAGTCACGTCTAGTGTTTTTAAGGAAACAAAATATTGGTGTAAAAGTCAAATTCAAAGTCGGATTCCCTTCAGGGTTTGAGTCGGGTCGGAGTGTCGTATTATTATTAAGGTCCAACTCCGGTCCGTCTCTAACTCGGACTCGAATAGTAAAGTCAGAGTCGGATGACTTTTTCCTCGGACTCGAATCGGATTATATTCATCGGATCGAGTCGAACTAGGGTCAGATTCGGACTGAATTGCCATCCCTAATTACAAACGCTAGTTTGAGTCCATGAAATTCAAATACAAAGTAATTACTAAAAAAAACTTGTCCAAATGCATGATTAAAAACCAAATATAAAAGTTGGAGCAAATTCAAGACGATAAGATCCAAATTTGAGTACTTTAATTGATTTGCTATAATGAATATGCCTTAAATTATTTTTTAGATCCAGATCCAACGCAGATTTAATGTGCTCAAAAAATAAGATTCAAATCCTTAAAAAAGGGCGGGTTTAGAGTAAGTCCAATAGAATTTTAAACACCCTTGATCATCCCTAAATATACCACAAAATTGAATTGGGTAAATATATCCAAACAAGAAGATAACTAATTTCTGGATAATTAAAACCAGCATATACCTAAACAATATTAACCAAAATTCAAACTGTATCCACATTTAATTAAATTAAAAATAAAATAAACACGAGTTTAACCCTTTAAAAATTTGAATTTAATTCTATCTAATTCGAATTAAACTCAAACATTGTATCTTTCTTCTTTTCTTTTTAGTTCCTACAAAATGTTGGTTATGAATTATGATGAAAAATACCAAATTCAATAAAACTCAAAAAAAAAAAGACAAAACAGTAACTCAATTGTCCTTGAAATTTTGTATAAAGATGATCACCAACTAACGAATTCAATAGAAGATTATTGTTTGTGTATCTTGATGAAACTGCAAGTACAAAAACTAAGAATATTTTCTTTTAAATTTAAATATTTTGCTTTTATTATCCTTTTTCATTTATGTGTATTTTCTTTGGAAGGATATATCTATGGTTTTGTATTAATGATAACATGAATCTCGTGTAGAACAATGAAACTAGTCTTTTTCTCAATTAATATATGAAAATTAAAAATTAAAAATCATACAAATACTTTATCATATGATAAAGGTGGATTACGTGGTATTGCTTTAGAGAATCGTATTTGAACTCAAACTCATAGGGTCATAAATAGGTCTTTATTTAATTATTCATATATAAACTTTTTTACATTTTGAACGTTTCATTAGTGTTAAAATGGTTCCATAAATTCTACTTAAGTCTAAATTCAGTCCAACTAATTAATAAAAATTAGATTTAGAATAAGTTTAAAATTGATTTTGGGTTGCGTGATTGGTCCAGAACAAGTATGGCGGGTCTAGAAGGGATTTAGTGGGAATGGATCTTAAATGGGTTAAGAGGGAGGGTATGGGTCGGGCTTTAGTCTAAAAGTCATATCTATTTATTTTAGTTAGACTCGGAATTAGACTCAGATCGATTGGGCCTTATAAAATTAGACCCAAAACTTAAAAAATAAAGGCGGGTCCAAAAAAATATTAGACCTATAACCATTCCTAGTTGGTTACCTCGAACTCCCTCAAAAAGCAAGGGCAATGATATTCATCATCAATTTTTTATTTTGTTGCCACCTTGAAACAAATCGGATGGTGAATTCAACCCCAAAAATCTCAAAGCAAGCAATGTGTTCAAGATTATTGCTAAATTTCGTAACTTTAGTAAAAAAATGCAAGTTGCACAAATTGTGCAACTAGACCTAGATACAATCGCACAAAACGTGCCACTTGACCTAGGTCAAGTCGCACAATTTTTGAGACTGTGCTTACAATACTTTTAATAATATTTTATTTTTATTTTGTTTCTAAAAAAGTTTTTGTAGGATTTTGGTTAAACTACCTTAGTGTCATTTGCATAGTCAAATCCATCAAGGCTTATTTAGGGGCTAGAAAGGTTTAGCTTACGTCTTCAATCATTTCAACTATTGATTAAAATTTTGTTCTTGATTAATCTAACCTGGTTTTATGATCAAGTTTTATAAACTAACTTATATATTGGCACAAAGTCAGAAATGAATGTCAGGTTGAGTCGAAGTCAATTATCAAGTCAAATGACTCGAATCGGATAAGGTTAGAGTTAGATTTGAGTCGGATTATCGAATTTTTTTAATGTTATATCTTATTGGTATCCATCCATAAATAACAATTGGTATCAGAGCAAGGTTTCATTAACGCAGCCAACCCTATTGAGTAAAGATTTTTGATGAGATGGAACAAGTAAATTTTGTGTATGAACAAGCAGATTTTGAGCAAGAGTAAAAGTGGGAACACATCTGAGTATCATATTGTTCCTACATAAGTTCTGAGGAGCAACATGCTTCTAATAAGTTTGTACATTCCTAAAGAGCAAATAATCCTTACAATGTTTTAAAGGCATCAATTTTACTGTGTAAAACCTCAAACTCAAACTACTTCAAGTACCTCACAAAATGTAATGTTTGAAAGGTGAAAGTCTAATGAGGTAGAGATTTCAACTTTGCTCTTTTTATACATGCATTAATTATTTTTACTACGTATATTATTTATATGCTTCAATCTATCTTTGTACACATTTGAATCTTTTAAAATTATCAAATATGATTTTTTTGTGTGTTTGAGTTTCAAACATATTATTTTCAAAATAATGTATTTCAAATTTTTTTTCAAGAAATGATTTTATAGAATTTTATTCAAAAGTAGTAACATGTGTTATTTTTCAAAAAATTAATAATATGTATAAGGTTAAAATTTTATAACTTAAATTAAATAGTTTATATTATAAAAATATATGCATTGTTATAATAAAATCTTAATTAGTTTTACATATTGACGTATTAAAACCCTATTGAAAATTTATTTTTAATACTTAAAATCATAATATATTTGTGTACTTCATTTGGCTAAGCTTTATAAAAGTGTCATTTGAAATTTTTTAATTCTTTTATAGTATTGTATGATATATATATGATATAATAGAATTCTGATATCTTTTCCCTTAATAATTTCCACCATCCCATAAGTTACGGAGCACAATAAACAAAAAAATTATGAAAATCATTTTTTTTATAATCATTATTGATATTGAGATTTTATAGAACATATTCTAAGGCTAAACTCTAATAACATTTAAAAAAAAAAAACTCAACTAAAATTTTAAATGCATAATTGAAACTCCAGATTATATATTATGGTTCACTAATTCTTTATTGAGGTCGTTACATCGTGAGACAACTTTAATTGGATCAACTCAAAGTCCCAAACTGTTAAAAAAAATAACACCTTCTTGTACAACTGAAAATTCAGTTTTCATTTTTTTGTCTTTTTTTTATTAATACGCTGCTTACATGAGCCATTTGACAATGAGACAATTTTAAACTAGACTTGCTTATCGTGATTGTATAATCTATGTATAATTAACTTACCATTCAAAAAACAGTCCATCTTAAGAAGATTTCAAAGAACGTTCTTCTTAGAAATTCGCAAATAATAATCTTACCTTTCTAGAAACATATTACCAATCTCAATTGAAAAGTAGTCAAATTTTAGTTAAACCACAAAGACTTCTTTTGTAGTTAGAAAAAGTCCAAAAAGAGTCCATCACCATAAATACATCATTTGCCATACATAACAAACTCATTGACAACCATGCTACCTCAATAATTTTTAACCAAAAAGAGTAAAAAAAACAAAAAGTTATCTATTCGAATTGACTAATATATCATATGAGCTACTTTTCTTATTACCAATTATTTTAGAATGAAACGTAATCAAACTTGTGTTTAATTAACTCTCCTCTTGTTCAACACAACAAATGGTTAATTATGACAAATTTATTATCTACAAGCCTAATAACAAATTCACCATTTCTGCCAACATGTGATGTGGGCACAACAAATTCATCGGTTCCGTAGCTATGCAGTTGCATTTGCTTTGCCTCAACTCTCAACTGCCTATTTGGGTTGAAATATGAACTCTTAACGTCTCCATTGCGTCTTTTCCTTTTCTTCCTTATCTCTTATTTCTCACTGTTTATATCCCATGTTACCTCTTCCTCTCCCTCCTCCTCACTCATTCTCTCGTGTTTAATGCCCTTGACCATGAGCATGGTTATGCAATTCCTACATCATAGTGCAAAAATAAGGTCACATCATCGTATCACAACCGTATTATAAATGTTTTGAGTTTTCTGCGACTGAAATATAGGCAACATTAACCGCAAAATTATTCATATTGGCCGTGGAATCCTTTTACGACCGTTAACAAAACCCTAAGGATACCTCAGTCAGTTATGGATGTATGCGTAAGCTAGGAATACTTGCCCACAAAGGTTAAACCAGGTAAGATAGTTAGTAGCACATGGTGTACTACATAAGCTAAGAAATTTCCAAGTCAAAAAGGTTTTTCAATTAAAACCCCACCAATGCAATTTTTATAAGATTTCTAAGACAAATACGTGTCAAATCACAATCATATTTCCTTAACAAAACATTCTTCTAATGGCCCGTTTGGAATGTTGTAATAAACAGTAGTAATGAGAATGAACAATAAGTATAATTTTAGTTGAAAAATTTTTTGGTTACTTTGATGGTCATGCTTGTGCAACTTCATTCATCTCATTTTCTTCATAAAATCCATTACAATGCAATTTGTAAACAAAAAAACTTTTTTGTGGTCAAAGTTTCATTACCATGGGAATGATATGGAATTTTTTATGAAATTTTACACTATAAATCATACCCATTACACTATTTAGTACCACTAACCAAACAGGTCGTAAGCGTTGAAAATATAGTCTTCTCTTCAACAAGTTAGGCAACTTAAGTCAAGTCAAACACATTACCTTAAAGCAAATGCTATCTAAACAACAGAAAATGTTGCAACATTTTGTTTGTTATATACTCTAACACATTTCATATATTAGATTACAAGTTCCTTTTGGTATAAAATTGATTCCACAAAACTACAACCAAAAACGTTATGCACTCTATGGAGGTGCCCCAAAAAAGCAGGAATATGTGTGATTCGAACCCATTAATAACATATGTAAAAGCCGATACCATGAATTTCAAGAATGTTGTTCAACGTCTTACAGGAATACACGAAGAAACAAGTGCAAAAGAAGGTAATATTGGAGCTAAAAAACCCGAATTTAAGCTCCATGAAAGGAGACAATATAAAGGGAAGTTAGAGATGATCAAAACTCCTATGAGTAGTATCAAAACAAGCCCTTTGAACACCCCAACTAAATACTTGTCAAGCCTATGTTTAGGTGAAAGAGTTACCGATGAGCGGAATACACAAGGAGAAGAAGAAGAAGAAGAAAACGCTATGAAAAAGAGGCGATTCTACCTACATACATCTCCAAACATAACATCAAAAACAGGGTTTAATGAGCCGGAATTGCTAAACTTGTTCCCTTTAATATCTCCAGCTACTAAATCAGGTCAAGAATCAAGAATTTCCCAGGAGAATATATAGTGAATGTTTACCAAATAGATTGAATTATAGTGATTGATCAAAATAGATTGTGAAAGTTGGATAAATTTGTAACCAGCAGGCGGGATTACTTAAGTAGATGTAATTGAATTATAGTTTTACTTGAGTTGAGATATTTAAAATAATTTGGTTAGAGTACTCTCAATGGTGAGTTAAAAAAATTTTCTCATTAATCTCTCTTTATATTTTTCCTTTTTACCACGTTAAATTTTGTGCGGAAATAGAGATGTTCAATGGGGCGGGTCGACCCAACGGGCCAAGGGTCGGGTCACATTTTAACGGGTCATTAGCGAGTCGGGTCAATAATGGGTCGGGGTGCTAACGGGCCTTGGTGTAAAGGGTCGGACCGGGCCGGGTCGGATAATTATAAATATTAATTGCGGAAAAAAATTTACCACTTTTTTTAAATTTTTTTAAATGATATTATTATATACATGAGTGGATCGACCCAATGGGCCATAAAGTATAATAAAAAAAAGCTATTCTATGAATTTTTTAAAAAGGGTCAAAGTGGGTCGAATTTAAATGGGCTTGACCCGCCCCGGCCCGTTTATCATTTGACATGCCCCGCCCCAACCCATTTAAATTTTGACTCGACCCGCCCCAACCCGGCCCGTTGAACACTTCTATGCGAAAATATTTATTAATCTAATTTATCTCATCAATGAAAAAATAATAAAATTTCCTCACTACTTTCTCCCTCTTACTATTTTTACTTTACCTCTTCTTTTTACTCTCTTATTTTTTATTTTAAATTTTATTTTGAATGGAGAGACCCTTGTGACGAAGTCTCAAAATTTTCTACTCACCTGCAATTCTTTTAGAAACTTTTGCAATTTTTTGTGGGTTTTTACTAGTAAAAACCTCACAAAAAAATTCCAATCAAGAAATTTTCTAAACCAATGGGAGGTGTGGTCTAATAGAACGAGTAATGTATCAAACTTATATGTTGGTCAACCTCTTTAGTTATTCGATATGGGATGAGATCACATGTAGGTTATTTTCGCAACACTCCCTTCACAGGTGAGCCTTTTTCATCATTTTTTTATGAAAGATTGAAATTTTTTTTAATTGATCAGAAACTGTCAGCTTTGATACCATGATAAATTTATCATTGAGTTTATACACAATAATTCTATAAGACCTGCACAAGAGGAGAGTTTGATGAGTATAGTTTTCTACATTACATGTTTTTAAGACTATGGCTAGTTCAAATGATAGCAATTTAGACATATCAAATGATATTGTGTGTTTCATACCTTCAAGCTTTAGTTTTGTTTTATGGCCTTAACCACCATAGTTGATTACTGTGGTATGTGGAGACATCATATACCGTAATACTTTTTTGCATTTGTGACAATGATAAATATGATAATTTACTTATATGCTTTCTCTGGATTTTATTAGTTACTACAGTTCCTGTAATAACTACTGTTCATCAATTGATTTTATTTGATATATAATTCTCTATGTATAATGTAAAACATAGTCAAGTGAGATCTTGTTTGATTCGTCTTAATATATATTTTCTTAATATTAACTTTTTAGAATTTTTTATCATATTAAATTAAAAATATTAAAAATTAAAATCATGCATTGGATAGCGTGAAAAACAGAAATGTAGCAACTATTAAAAATCAGAGGAAGTATGTACTTAATTATGTTCTTTAAATGATTTATTGTTAATTAATTTGAATTATTACATATAATAATAGAATTTAAAAGTACATAAGACCATTTTTGTAATTTTATTCATCCATGACGACTAATTTTTACTCATTAATAGGATACTAGTAGAGGTGTTTATGAACAGGTTTGGATAAATAGCGAAATAAACTTAACTCTAAAAATCTACTTGTAAGCCTAAAATTTTAAAAGTCTCTCCCTGGGTTCACTTTATTTGCAGCTACTCATCCTTTTTTAGAAAATTTGAAGTAAATAAGATTATTAATCAAAAAAAATAAAAAAAAATAAGAGTCAAATCAAAGTTTTCCAAAAAATAAGCGTCTGGGGTATTTTGATTAAAATCGTTGTTGTAGGCAGCTATTTCAGGCCCAAATGGACTCAAGTAAAATCGCTCTTGGGCCCAGCGATTTCCAATTAAGCAAATCTTGTCCACCTGGTTGAAGTTGGAAATCGCTGGTGGCTGCAGCGATTTCCAATTTATGTGAATTAATTTTTTTTTTTTGCTGTAGTACAAAATCCCCTGTGAACTGATTCAATTTTTTTTTTGTTTTTTCTCTACAACACCGTATATAAGTACCTACAATTAATCAATATATCAATTTTCATCACTTCCCCTTCAAGCACAA
The DNA here is from genome assembly GCA_019776075.1 of Amaranthus palmeri. Taxonomy (NCBI): domain Eukaryota; kingdom Viridiplantae; phylum Streptophyta; class Magnoliopsida; order Caryophyllales; family Amaranthaceae; genus Amaranthus; species Amaranthus palmeri. Next base: position 104,152 of record JAAKBH010000019.1, read on the forward strand.
AACATTAACCAATTATATAATATTACATATATACAAATATATACAATGTTATACATATAGTCTAAGAATCCGCAGTGGGTGTATCACCCTCATAAATAGTGTCTAGACTAGGATAAACTACAGGTGTACCCTCACTATCCGATTGTTAATAAAGCCTAACGTTAGTTGGATGAACTGGTGATACATAAGAACACTCGCCCTGTGACGTGCCATGAGATGTCAGACGTACACTGAGTGTATATGGCGATTGATGATCATTTGACGTCCCCGGAGCATCTACTTCTGTGGAAGAACAAGGAAAATCGTCTTGCGATAATGGTTGAAGCATATGCTCATATCCAAGGCCTACCATTACACTATCGCACCTCCTGACTACTTCGATTGACTGTTCGTGGCATACATGTTGCTGTGAGTGCATTTAGTCACGAATGCTCAACATTTGTTGCGTCTACAAAAAAACAATTTCAAGTCAACATTAGGTTAACATTAAACATTATATTAATTATATAAAGCGTAAAACGAAATGACTCACAAGGACATGTAATGGCACGTCAAAGGGCATGTAGTTCAGTGGGGGTGGTTGGTCTGATACATATCCTCGACTGATGAATCTTCTGGTGATTCCACGATACCAGATGAGATAGTCATCGTAGAAATCCATCGTTCATCAATATCATCACCCTGCACCACATAATCTTCACGTTCATCCCACCCCTCTATGTATCTTCGGTGATACGTAGCCCAGTGCACCGTGGCTTTCCCCCTACGGTCCACCTCGTGAAGCTGGCTATGGTCTTCAGGTGGACCAGGCCTCGTCTGGCGCAAACCATACTGACGCATGACCCGTTCAAGGTAGTGGTACTCAACCACGTCAAAAAATATCATAGGCATTTGAATACGCCACTCATCATCGTCACCCCTATATGGGGGATACGAGTCCCATATCATTTGCAACATAAAACAAGGATTAATTGAAAGAGAAATGAAATCAATTGTTACGAAACGAAAAACAATCAAATTACCTATACATTAGTCATACGATCAAGTAAATCGCGAAAGACATGGACACCTCGTGAGGTGTTCAAATGAGTCAATCCAGGCACGAGCCATCGCGATCCATATGGCTCGTCCTCCGCGGGATCCTCCGGCTCAACGTGGAGGAGAACAGGTTGCCCGTCCTCTCCCCTACGTCGTCGTGTGGAGATGGCAGGAGTGCAAAAAGTAATATGCTCCCATATCCACAACTGCATAATAAATGGAAATATAAGTAAAACTATTCAATAAGGTCACTATTAGGTAAATCTAGATAAGTGTTGTACTACTTGTAGAATAACCAATGGACCCGCAATGTCGCTTGCTGGTTTCCCTCTCTTTATCAAGGCGGCTCGTCACAAATGTCGGTAGAGGAAAGCAAGAGCGGCACTGGCCCAACTATAGGATGCTATGTCATCCCCGTCTTGGTCAAGAAGCTCTAAAAAGATCCCTTGCATGTCATTTCCGGATTTGTCGACAAACAAATAGCTGGAAATAAGTACCCAACAGTAAAGGCGAGCATAACGCTCTAGAGCTGCATCCTCAGCGTCAGGGCCCGGCAAATGAGCAAAGGTGTTATGCAATCATGTCACCTTGACCGAAGACCCCATCATCGCTTCATCTGGCGGTACCAAACATCCGATGTATCCGCTCTCTAGTATGGCTTGGATTATGACTAGTGACTGCCCTCCCACTCACCGGTAGGTCGGTAAGTATAGCAACATCACGCAGTGTGATGGTCGCTTCACCCACCGACAGATGAAAGGTGTGCGTCTCAGGCCTCCATCGCTCAACCAAAGCTGTAATCATCCCTCGATCTAATGGTATTTGACCTACTCGGTGAATACCATATAAACCGGCATCGTGCACGTATCGCAACACCCTATCGTCTACAGGCCATCTCATGACTATGGAAGGGTGGTGTCGAGTATGAAGCAATGTGTCGGACTCTAGTTGTCCGGTCCATATGAAATGTGAACGATGGGTGGGTTGTGAAACTAACAAGGAAGGATCTATTGGACCAGGATTCTCCATCCTGTTTGTTCAACGTGTTTACTTTTCATTATGATAATTAAACATAAAACCCAAATTAAATATAAAACAACAATCCATTCATTCAATCCATTCATTCAATTAAACATAAAACCCAAATTAATGAACAACTATCCATTCATTCAATTAAACATATAACCCAAAACAACATATATTCCTAAGTAATCAACATAAAACGTTCAATTCAACATACTTCAATAATAATAATAATAATAATAATAATAATAATAATAATAATAATAATAATAATAACAACAACAACAACAACAACAATAATAATAACATTAATAAAAAAATATCTATGTTCATGACCAAAAACCCAAATTAATGAACAATAATAAATTAATAACAATAAAATTCTATAAACTTACCTCAAATAAGCCAAATGAATAAGCAAAAACACGTTCTGTATAATAAAAAAAAACCCACATTATTAAAGAGGATATAAAACCCTAATCATGAACATAATTGAATAATTAGGAAGATGAACAAAATTGAATAATTTACATACCTTTTATCACGAAATTGAGTAACAATGGAGAAGGAAGACTAAAAAAAACTATCATAGAACAAATTGAAGGTTTCAATGGAGAAGGAAGACAAGGAGATTAGAGGGAGAGGAAGAAGGGATTCGAAAATTAGGGTTTAATTGAAATGGGGGAAATAGGGAAATGTCGAAATGAGGAAGAAAGAGGTTAAAAAGTCTGATTTGGAAATCGCTGCTGGCATGAGCGATTTCCTTGGCCAGATGTTGGGCCAGCACAGTAGTCCACTGCCATCTGTAAATCGCTGTTGGGCCCAACGATTTTACTTAAACCCTAATGGGCCCAAAATCGCTGTTTTAGATAGCGATTTCCTTTGAAAACCCACAGACGCTTATTTTTGGGTTAACTTTGATTTTGCTCTTATTCCTTTATTTTTTTAATTAATAATCTTATTTACTTCAAATTTTCCCTTTTTTAGTGGCATGATCCACGGGTAAATGAGCTTTTTTTAATTAAGTGTGTGATCATGTATTTAGAACTTATTTAGTTAGAGCTTATGACGAAAAGATTAATATTATCGGCTTAGTAATATAATTTGCTCACATACTTTAATAATAGTTATAGAGTAATAAAATAAAGGAAACATCAATTTTAGAAAGGAAAAATTATTGTGAATAATACAATCTTTTGTTAATTTCCCTATAATAATACGAACTTTTGATTAACCATGAATAATACCAACTTTGGGGGTTTTACTTTGGGGGGGTTTTTCCCTAGAATAATACCAACATTAGTTTATTAACTAATTTGCAAAATTTTTTTGTCATATCATCACCTATAGTTTAATTTTTAACATATTAGGTATATTGTAGGAAAACACTCCCATAAGTTGGTATTATTCATGGTTAATCAAAAGTTGTTATTATTGTAGGGAAATAAGCAAAAGGCTGTATTATTCTGAGTAATTTTTCTTTTTAAAAATTCCAATTTTGGGTGGTTTAATTTTAAAAACTCTCAAGTTCAGATTAATATTTAAAAATCTAAACTTTGGGGGTTGTTTAATTTTAAAGCACTAAATGATCCAATACCGTTACACAAGGTTAGTTTTTTGTGATTTTCGCGAGTTTTTTAAAGGGTATTCTACATGATAAGCACGAACTTTTGCAAAAGACTAGTGGTAACAAATCTTAAAAAAATTCCACAAAACAGCATTGTAATTTTAGAATTTAAGCTGTCGTAACATTAATGCCCAAAAAATTTTTAGATTATACATTTAGCCGTGAAATTTCGTTTTTACCCTTGTCTTCTTTTATTAAACTATAATAATCTTCTTTCCTTAAATTCTACAAAATAGCATTGTACTTGAGTTGTCGTAACATTAATGCCTAACAAACGTTAGATTATACGTTAAGTTGTAAAATTCTAAAAGTACAATGCTATTTGTGGAACTTTTTAAGATTTCCTACATAAGGCATTTGCAAAAGTTCGTGTCAACCATGTAGAATATTCCTTTTTAAATGACATGTGTCACTATATGATTGGTTATAAAAACCTAAAAAATAAAATTGGTTTAGGCTCCCCTTTTGGGTTTAAATGACATGTGTCACTATATGATTGTTTTTTAAACCTAATATCTAATGGTAATATGAAAACTAAAAATAACAAAGGAATCAACAATATTTTTTTAAATAAGTACTGCTAATTAGGGGTGTGCAAAATAAGATTGGACCGGAACCGAATCGGACCGGATGCATCTGGTTCGGTCTTCGGGTCTTACTTTTTTCCAATTCCGGTCCGATCCGGTCTAGACCGGGAAAAATCCGGGTTGGACCGGATGAGACCGGATGTCATAAAAGTGATTTGGAAGAGGAGTAATATTTACAATTATTATGTATATATTTATTTTAAAAGACTTAAAATATTTTTTTTCCAACACAAAATAATTTTTTAATTCAAATATGTTAATTTTATAATAATTAATTTGCTAAATTATTTTAAAATATTATATTTTTCAATTTATTTTTTGTCTCAAAAAATATTTCTGGTCTAACCGGTCCAAACCCGGACCGGATCGGAAGAATTTTGGGTTAGACCGGGACCGGTCCGGTCTCTGGTCTTAGATTTTTGAGATTCCGGGTTTGGACCGGTTGCTAATATATAAAACTCGGATAAAATAAAATTATATCAATACTGAAAATAAGCGGGTAGACGGGCTTATTTGGGGTGATATCATTTTTGTCATTACCTGTCCGCTAATTTTAAACAGGTGGCTATGCTCGTCAATACTTTGAATATTTTTAAACACAAATTGTCGTGTGAGACGGTCTCACTATGAGATGCTCCATAAACATGGATTAAATAGCCTAACTAATACAATTATTAGTATATGCGCTCCTTGTTTTGAGGTTGTCTCACCGAGAGACAATCTCTCACAAGAGTAGCTAATTTTTAAAAACACTAATAATTGCGAGACGTCTTTTAAAGAGACGGTCTAAATTGGACCGGCCCATTAGAGTTTTCTAAATAAAAAAACGAAAAGTATAGTGTAACTGCACACTTATTCAGTAGGGGTTTAAAATACCTTAAGTAGGCATTTAGGATGTGTAAAATAAGGGTTCACAATACGTCAAGTAGGTGTTTTTTACATGTTGAAATTGTCAAAATGTTATGTGTTGTAGATGTTTAGTTTATTTGTTGTAAGAGTTTAGGTTATGTTCTATAGGAGTTTAGTTTATTTGTTGTAGGTGTTTTTGTTATGTGTTGTAGGTATTTTTGTTATGCGTTATAAATGTTAGGTTATTCATTATAGGTGTTACGTTATGTGTTGTAGAACTTTATATTATGTGTTGTAGGTGTTTAAGTTATTTGGTGTAGGAAGTTATATTATGTTCAGTAGGTGTTTATATATCTACTTCAATATGCTAAAATACTTACTATAACTAACTCAAAATGCCTACATCAACTATTCAAATATATATCATTTCAATATGCAAAAATACCTACTAAAACTAGTTTAAAATACCTACTAAAAAATTATAGTAGGTGTTATTGTGAAGTTCATGTGCATAGTAGGTGTTTTTCTAATTGGACTGGGCTTTAAGAGTCATCTCTCAAAGAGACAGTTTCTCAAGAGACCTAGTGTTTAAAAAATTGTTTTAGGCTCTCTCTTTTTTAAGTCAGATGGGCCGATAAAGGGGACAAACTTTAGATTGTGACAAACTCAAAATAAGAAGTTCATATGCTAATATTTTATATTATTGGGCTAACCCATTTATAAAGCGCGTGACACACCTACTCTAGTGAGAGACCGTCTAACAAAGAGACGACTTTAAAACATGAAGCCCACATTCTAATTTTGTCTCTAGTTTATATTAATTAGGCTATTTAACCCATATATCTAATGCGTCTCTCAAATAGACCGTCTCTCACAACCATCAATGCCCAAATATAAGGATGGCTCTTATGGGATAGACTTCAGCCAAATGATTTTGGTCATGTCACCATGTGGTGAGATATTTATTATTCACTCACCATCAATTAAAAAAAGCGGCGGATTAATGACCAAAACAAAAAGCCTATTAATTAAAATTACGGGCTTAAATACAAATATTATACTCCTTAATCACAAATTACTTTTATTCTATTACTCCCACTACTAGGCCACTCCCTCAGAAATTCTGCTTTCCGTTTCCCTTCATAGAATATTTCTTCGAATAACTTCATCAAACGACATACAATCCAGTAATGGCACCGCCGGCAGTCGCTGATGGCGGTGGTGGAGGTGGCCAACAGCCACAACAACGCCAAGGTTTCGGCCAATCTATCTCCGGAGTTATCAGGATGGCTGTTTTTTGGTATTTTGCATCCAAATTCTTCTTTTCCCCTAAAAAACCTACTGAACCTTCTCTTCTTATGTCCAATCTCTTCCAGAAGGGCGAACCTTTGGTATGATTCTCACCTTGTCATCTATCTTTGTTTTTTATCATTTCCATATACTGTTAATTTTTACTTGTTTCGATCTGTGATTAATACTACTTGATTTAGATCGGTAATTTCTGTTACTTTGATTTGTTTTTGTGATGTTTCTTAATTTGTTTATTTTGATGTTCTTTGGGGTGTTTTGGGCTTCTGATTGATTTTATTACTAATAGATTTTGTTTTGAATTTGAATTTACGAAAAATGGTCAAGAACTACCTACAAAATTGATTTTAACACAGGAAGCTACGTAGAATAAATTTTTCTTTCAAAAATTACCTACAAACAATTGGCGTTTTGTCCAAAACTACTTAAATGAAGTTTTTCTTTCGTTTTTTTTAAAACTATCTAAACAATTTATTTGTTTGTCTAACACTAAGTAGTAATTGAGGATTTTGATTGAAGATCGAAAATGAGGAGTAAATTCGGTGGGTAGATTAAAGGATTTGATCTCTTTAGACGTTTTCTGATCTATGCGACTTGTATTTGTTCATACTAACAATATCAGATATTTTCTGTTACAAGTACGTACCGTTTAACAAAGAAATTTGATTTATTAGGTGATCTTTGACAAAAGACCTTTAATCTAGGTAGTTTCTTGCAAAAACCCAATATCTGTAAGTAGTTTTTGACAAAAAGTAATTTTTTATAGATAGCTTTCAACAAGTTTTCCAATGGGTATTGCTTGGTTTTATTTGTTGAGCTTTTTTACTATGAATTATTTCAATCTTGATGGATATTGACTTGGGAAAAAGGAATTTTGTTTGGGAGGAAGGGGTTTATTTGAGGTTGTAAGTGAGCTCACACAAGGGCAGCCTGAGCAGGGTTGGGTGAAAGGTCCCACAAAACCTGCATTTCTGCAAGAGGCTGCTTATGGGGCTCGAACCTGAGACCTATTAGTACACCTGAAATGTTGCGCCAGGTTTGGGAGCTTACATACAGTAATTTTAGCTTATAAAGCTTGCTAGATTTATAAATAAAGGTAGATGTTGCTGTTTGTAGGTTGTATGATATACTTTAGAAGCAGCATTGGTTTTTCTGTGCTTATTTGATAGTTAACATTCGTTTTTTGTATAACTTCCAGTTTCTAATTTTAGTTCCCTAAAGTTGCATGATTTGTACTTGCAAGAAGCTTAAAATTAGTTATTGGCATAGTAGTCATGTTAATTAACAAGTGACAACAAAAAATTGGAGATGACTTTTCCTTTTTTTCTTACATTATTTTTAGTATTTAGGAGGAAACGGAAAAGAAGGAAATGGGAAGGGAAGAAAGGGAAAGGAATAAGAGGAAATAATAAGAAACATTTTCCTTGTTTATTTAAGAAGGAAAGGAAGAGAGATGAAGAGAAAAATCTTTCTCCTTTCAAATCTTTTCCCTTTTGGAGAGATTTTATCATAAACAAAGTTAAGGGAGCTAATCCTTTCAAATCCCTCCCTTCTGAGCCTTTCCCCTCTAGGTTTTTTTTTTTTTTTCAAACAAAGGAAATTAAACCCCTCCAAATTCCTTCTTTTCCTTTAATTCCTTCTATCTAAATGAAGTGTAAAAGAAAGTGAGATCTCAACACTAGAAAATGGTGAATTAGCCCCAAGATCTTTATCATATCAAACAATAACAATGTCAAAATCTTAATCTCAAAAGATTAGGGTTGACTACATGAATCAATATATCAGTTTTAAAAGTCACCCACATGAATTCTTCTTTTCCATTCATTTTGATTTTGTAACATCTCATTTTGTAAGTTTAGATCTTGTATATCATTTTCCACTCTTTCCCTCCAAACCATCTTCGGCCTACCTCATACTCTTTTTAAGTCTACAGAGTTTCAACTTTCTGTCTTCCATCTTAATTTGTTAATACCTCATCTTTGCAATTGCACATTTCCAAAATATCTTACAATTCTTTTTTGTCTTTTCCTTAATATTTGCAACTTCTAAACTATTTCTTATATCTTCATTTCAATTTTGATCCCTCAAGGTATGGCCATTCATGCATCAAAGCATTCACGTTTTTGCTACTTTCTTTTCTCTACTATGATCATTTCTAAAAGCCCAACGTATTGCTCTTTATACACTGATCTAATAGGTGTTCGATAAAACTTACTCTTTGACTCTAGGGGTGTACCTCAATCATGTGGGTCACATCTTGTTGGATGTCTCCACAACTCTAGAATTTAGATTCAAGGTATTTGAAACATCCATTTGGAGTGATTTCTTTCGCTTCTATCTTCATAGCGCCTCTCGTTATCTCGTTCTCTCGTTTGTGCTACACGTGTACATATTAATATATTTTTTGTGAATAACCTCCTTTGTCATTTGCCCACCAAACTACTCTCAGTACCTTATCATATGTTATTCCAAGTCAATAAAAAATATTTGCAATAATTTTTTCTATAGCCCTATAGTACTCCATTATACGTCATTTGCTTTGTTTTTGTTTAAATTTGATATTTGTGTTTTCAGGATATGTGGTTGTATCTATCTGAGCATGAGAAGTTTAGAGATTTTGGGGATGAAAGAGCACTCATCTGGCATGAGACTAACATTCCTTATGCAGTTTGGAAACCAGAGAGTACTAGGTCTCTCTCCTTAAAATATCAGCCTTCTGAGGTGATTAGCGCCAATTTGATATGTGAATGATTTTCATTCCTTTACTTGTAAGCTACAGTTGTTTAACACTTGTGTTTTTAATTTTGAACATTACCCGGTGTTGATCTTTACTTCAGGCTTTAAAGCACAATGGAACTCTTTATACTCATGTATTCTTTGCTCGATCTGGATATTCACCAGATCCTAATGATCCTGAGTACCAGCCTTTGGCCGCTTTTGGTAGAAGCAGACGTATGTTTTTTTTTTTGTTTTTATAAACTTAATAAAATGAGGTTTTTAGTTTATTGTACTTTGTTAAAAAATTTATGGTATTTCACCTACAGCGATTGTGACATTTTTGCCCAAGTCTAAAAATGACAAAAAGAAATCTCTACTTGGAGGCACCCAAGACAGTTCCGAGGATAAAATGATGTCTAAGGCAAGTAAACCTATCCTTTTTTTATGTACTGGCTAAGAGTTGGTACATATGTGTTTGTTTACATGACTCTTAATTCAAGTTTCTTGAGTTTAGTGGTATAATTAGCCACTCTTGTTTAGTACTCCAAACTTCACTTTTTCAGCTAAAACAGCTAGAATAGGCATAAATACGTAGGGAAGTTTTAGGGATCTTTGAATCTGCTCTTTGTAATTTTGTATTAGCCGACTCGAATCTTTTGGGATTAAGGCTCTTGCATTATTTTTGTGTTGTGGGTTTGCTCTCTAAATAATGAACTTTCATAACTGAATAAATGAAGATTAAGATTGGTGTTTAAGAAGTTTTCAAGATTTTTCTTTGTTTGGCGTAATATGTCAGTTTACTGTATGAACTTCCTAATCATTGTAACACTTTTGAAACTATTGCTAGTGTGCAGAGTTCCAATTATTCTAAAGAAATTGTGGTTGTTCAATTAGTTGGAAAAGAATAAGATGTTTTAACTTTTAAGGGAATTGAAAATTGGGATGTTTTTGTTGAACAACAAAATTACAAGAATAATTCTCACAAGATGGCGAAGGTGCAGTCAAGTTGAATTTCATTTTAGAATTTGCAGTTCTTGTAATTAACTAGAAATGGTGGAGTCTTTCCTTGGAATTGTAGTTTCTTGAGAATCATAGGGCATAATATCAAATGTCAGAAATGGTCATGTAATGACTTTTGTGGTCACATGGTTTTGCGGTTGGCTTGGTCTATATTTCAGCCACGATAAGCTCAAAAAACATAAAATACAATCTCAATTTAGTGATGCGGGTGTTATTTTTCAATGTGTTGGGAACTATAAATCTCATTAAATTAGTTCTATGTTAAATGTCTTTCTTAACTGTCCTATGTCAATTCTTTTCCTTTGCTCTTCCATTGCAAAGAGCCACTTCACTATTGTGTATAGGAAAGAATCTTTTCATCCGACTTTCCATTTGATTTTTATGAGTGATCAGACAAAAAAAATTATAATAAGGGGGTGCTCGGCAATGGGGATTGTGAAATGAAACTTTTAATTGGGATTTGAGACTTTGGAGCTTAAAAGGTCTCATCACTTGTTTTGTTTGTTATGTTAGACATTTTATTTAAAACTTAGAGGGTAAAGTCTCAGCCTCCAATACCTCCTCCCTATGGACATTTTTCTTACGGACTTTGATCAAAGTTTAGTCCTTTCCTTATTTGCCACTTGATAGTATTCGAAAACACCTTAATAAGAATATAAAGCAAATGATATGTTATGCTATCAGGTGGAAGAGACTTCAAAAGAAGAAAGTAAGGATGAAGGCCCCCCTGAATGGATTTCTTATTGGAAACCCAATGTAACAATCAATCTGGTAGATGATTTTACGAGGTGAGTAGAGTTTGACTTAACCTTCATGAAGTAATGATGTTGAAGTTTTTTTTTTTTTTTTTTTTTTTGCAAGGGACTTTTAATGTTTATTTTAGCATATGAAGTTTGGTCTACAACTTAGTCGTTTGAAACAAAGACATTGAAACAATTTTGATTTTTGAAAAAACATCTTTGCATGCTCTTCACTCTTTGTTACTTAATTTTATAATCCTGAATTTATTATCTCTCTAGTCTACTACTGTCCTATGTTATATGCTTAATTTATGCACTAGATAACATCATTTTCAAAATCTGGGTTCATGAAATTAACATTTGTTAAATCTTTTTTCAAATAATTGTTGATAATTTAAACCAACCTTTGTCATGTATTCTGCTTTGAATTAACCAAGTATGTGCTTGGGTCTATGAGTTTCTTTTATGGTGTTATTTCCATAACTTGGTAAATAGTTTCCATCAGTGGCAGAATTAGGGAAAAAAAAAACTGGTGATGTTAAAACCCCCTCTCTTTCCCTGCCCCCTACGTCACCCGTGGGCCGTAACCACTGTCTTCCCTTTCCTCTTTTCTTACTGTCTGTTATGCTTATTAATGCTAATTAATTCAAACTTTTTCTCTTGTTTTGACAGTTATTCTGCTAATGCTGTTCCTCCAAACATTGCTCCTCGTATCCTTTGATATTCATTTTCTTATATTATTTTGATAAATTTCCATGCTCTTGATATGTGTTATTCTAACTAGTTTAGACTCTCAAGTTTTACTCCCTTCCTCCTGATTTTCCCATTGCGCTTCTCCATATGGGAGCTTTAGGAAAACGTTGGGGGCCAACATGTAGGCATTAAGATGAACAATTAGCATTTTGAAGAATTCATGTAAAGTATTGGAAGTTGGAACACAGAATTGAGACCCCTTTTAATTTATTGAAAAAGCTGTTTTTGGAAAAAACCACTGTCAATATATCACATCAATTAGCGAATTATCTAGGAGCTTCTTTTTCCTTTGTTGTTTCTCTTTTTTCTTTGGGTATACCTTACTATGCGGTGAAATATGAAAACTACCTGGATTGTCAACATATGCACATATGAAGAGTCAAAGGATCGACTTTTACAATAATATTCTTTAGTAAGTTGAGGTTTGGAACATAGTTTAATGCATAGACATGTTTGAGTTTTTCCTCATTTGCGTAGTGTGTGTATGCTTTTGATTTTGGTCGTATGCATTGAGTTGTGCATGTATAAAACATTATGTTTTGTTTTGATATTTTAAAAGCTTCTCTTTCTCAAAACACTGTTTAGGCTTTGTAGTGACTACTATACCCATGTTATGTAACTGTGATTTATTGGTGCACTATGTGAGTCATATCACAAATGTGATTTGGAGCTTGAATTTGGGCTAATATAGAAACTAGTTTATATGTGGTCAATTGGTCATGATTGAAGTTCCTTTAACTCAGCGGCACAGATCTGAATGTTGAACCCAAAACTGGAAACTATTTCCCTACAATATACTTCAATGAGTTTTGGCTACTAAAAGATAAGCTGATACCAATAAATGAGACTGTTACTGAATTGCCATTGAATCTGGAAGTGGGCCCTATAAGCATGACCAAGTGGCAGCTATTCTTGCAAATTGATGAATCTTTTCAGATTCATCGCACTTATGGAAGTATGCTAGAAGGTGAGGCTGATGAGCTTAAGGTATGTTTATTGTCAACCTTTTGCTGACTTTAAATATCCTTGTCTGAGAAATTTGTAGGGTAAGTACTAACTAGTGCATTATCAATATAAATGGAGCATGCAACCATAGTGTAATTTAAATTTCATTGGTTTTAAGAAGTTATGGATATCATGTCTGATTAATGGATACATATCTTGCAATCACTTCATGAAACTTCACACACCGTTGATTTATGAAGAATAACTTTGCCCTTTGATTAAGGAAGAGCATCAGTTAGGATCTGGGTAAGTAAAAATGTTGATGTGCAAACTAGATTTGCTTTTACGACTTGTTGACATAGTTTTGATGTGAAGCAAATTCTCAAGCTACTGAATTTGTGCCCTTCTTTAAAGGGTCTGGGAACATGATGTAACTTCAGCATTTTTTACTTACGGAATACTTTTCCGTTTTTATTTTCTTTATGTTGGGTGCTCCCCTGGTTGTGTCCATTCTCGATGGGTCATGGGGCTAAAAGTTTAATTATTTGGCTGTAGGTTATGATGGGAAATATAAATGACTCATTAAATCATGTGCATGTTTTATTATGTGAAGTACACATGATGCTTGATAACAAAGGTCAATTGGAAACAATCTTTGTTTTTATAAGAGTAAGGTTGTATATGTCCAACCCACATATTATTACCTTCCTATGGTAATTGTAATTGTACATGGGAAGCCTTATCCTGATGCCTATGGCAACGAAGCTTCATCTCCAAAACATGTGTTTTTCTTCATTAGTTGTCATTCCCACATATCATTACCTTCTTAAGTAATAATCGATGGAATTCTGAAGAATAAGATATGTTAAGAGTTGGGAAAGCATATCGTGGATGATGGACATGTAGGTTTTCCTTGCAAAATTGCTCTGTACAAGGGTTCTTATTACCAAATATTATAAGGCTACCAAACAAGTCCTCAATGTGATTCTTCATCTTTAGATAATCTTTGCAGAGGGTGTTCTTGGCCTGTTACTTTGGCTGTTTTTGGTATTGTGTCTTATCACTGTGTATGTGTTTCTTCGCAGAGGGTCTTCTTGGAGGGGAATCCATACCTTCTTGGAATCACAATGGTTGTCTCACTTTTTCACTCCCTGTTTGACTTTTTGGCCTTCAAGAATGGTGAGTAGAAATTTTCTAGTGTTGGTTGGAAAATTTTCATTTTTGTTTCTCCGGTACGACAATTTGGGCCTATGAGCTAATTTTGTATGACATGTTAGATATCCAATTCTGGAACAAGAACAAGTCAATGGAGGGACTATCAGCCAAGTCTGTTGTTGTCAGCTTTATTTCTCAGCTGATTGTTTTCCTATATCTCCTGGATAATGATACTTCATGGATGATTCTTGTGAGTTCTGGAATTGGTTGCTGCATCGAGTTTTGGAAGATAGGGAAAGCGATGCACATAGAGGTATGGTTTATGGTTTCAGTTTCATGATTGCCTTTGTGTTTGTTGGTGAAGTATTCCCTTGTTTAAACGTAGTTTTATAAATTTAAAATTACATTGGTAAAACTATAGAAATATGCTGGAAAACTTAATATAAATTATAAACTTAAAAACAATTATTTTCATCGGATTTGTTGAGAGTATTTGTATATTCGACCATCTTGATTGAAAACTACTATCTGCAGTTTTTTTCTGGTTCTTTCTGGTTCATGCCTTTCACGATGGATACATAACCCTTGAAAGTTGATGCTACGGCGCAAAATACTGCTAAAACTAAAATTTCCACTTGTACCCAAGCATGCATTGATGATAAATGTTTTGCATGTTCAAAGTTTAAATACTGTTTAAAGTTGTGGAAACTCACCTTATCGAGCATGGATGTATGTAAAAAATTACTTGCGTGTTTGGCTTTCTTGTCCCTGTTCTTCACTTTTTTGGGTTATTTTTGAGGAACCTTTTGATGTGGCCTATGGTGGCTTTGTGAGACATTGAAGTTTTCTCCAATAGATAATCTTCCTAGGTCAAATAAAAGTTTACTTGCGCTTGCAGTAATGATTGTGTTATGTAAAGCATATATCCTTCTATGTAATACAAAAGCTTCTCGTGGCTTATTAATCTTTTCCACAAACAGGTCCATGCCTCTAAATATAACTAGGAAAAATTCATTTGTATAGAACTGAATGAGAAATAACAGTTCTAACATGGTGGTCGATGTTGAATTTAGTTTTGGGATGAATCAGAACTATTACTAATCAACTTGGTTTCTATTTCAACGTCCCCTTTCAGGTGGATAGATCTGGCAAATTTCCTGTTTTAAGGTTTAAAGATCGGGATTCTTATAAAATGAACAAGACAAAGGAGTATGATGATTTGGCGATGAAATACCTATCATATGTTCTCTTCTTCCTTGTTGCATGCGCATCTATTTACTCCTTGAAGTATGAACGCCACAAGAGTTGGTACTCATGGATTCTTTCTTCATTGACACAGTGTGTATATATGTTCGGTAAGTGTACTCTTGTTCGCGAGGCTCCGGAGTTTACTGTTGTTCTCTTTTCGGGTCATGATAACTCCTTTTCATTCCTTTTCTGTCTCCTTTGTAGGCTTCATAATGATGTGCCCCCAATTATTCATAAACTACAAGCTGAAGTCAGTGGCGCACTTACCCTGGCGGCAAATGACATACAAGTTCTTGAACACCATTATTGACGATCTATTTGCCTTTGTTATCAAGATGCCCACGCTTCATCGGTTGTCAGTTTTCCGTGATGGTAAGAATATCTAATACTCTTGAACATCGAGCTAGATACTTAAGTTCATCATCGATATGGTTTTAGGAGTACATAATTGTTTGTTATTATGGTTAATCTAACTTGACCATATTCTTTCGGCAGACATCATATTTCTGATATACTTGTATCAAAGATGGGTCTACCCGGTTGATAAAAAGCGGGTGAATGAATTTGGTTTCGGTGGTGAGGACGAAGGCGAGTCTTCCGAAGCCATTGAAGCAACCAAGGAGTCGGAGGAGAAGAAAACAAACTGATCTCAGTTTTAGGTTCTGGACAAACATCCTTTTCTTTCTATTAAGTAAACTGTAAAGTGGCAGTTAGCTTGAATTATCCACACTTGACTTTGTTTTTTTTTAATAATTTTCCCTTAATTTTTGGCTAATATTTTCTTTGTTATTTACTAGTATTTCAGTTATATTGCTAGAATAAACAAAAGAATAGAACTCTCTCCTAGCTTAGAACATAGAAAGGAATGCACTGCTTTGCTTGTAGTGACATCTATCAGCTTTTGACACGAAAGATTTGGAATTTTCATTTATGGTTAGTTATAGTTATTTCTTTTTTATACTAAGAATTTTGAATGTCCTCACGACTTTCTCATATGCCACTCACATATTTGATGAAATTAGATTGAAAATCGCTTATGCACCAAGTCTATTTTTGCAAAGGCTTCCTATGGCTTTACTTCAAACTTATAGGGCACAATTACAGTAGATTAGAGATAAAAGATTAAAATTATAAGTGGTCACTTTAAAGTCGCAATAGAAATATATAGTATCACAATGAGATAATAATTTTTTTTTTTGAGATAACAATGAGATAATATATTTAATGTCTCACCGTAAAATGCTGTCATTTGAGAATTTTTGATTCGCCACCAGATTTTATATTTAAT
Source organism: Amaranthus palmeri (assembly GCA_019776075.1). Lineage (NCBI taxonomy): Eukaryota > Viridiplantae > Streptophyta > Magnoliopsida > Caryophyllales > Amaranthaceae > Amaranthus > Amaranthus palmeri. The sequence goes on from JAAKBH010000019.1 coordinate 120,451, forward strand.
AGAGGTGTTTATTCGGGTTGTCTGGTTTATTTCAGATTAGGTGTTTCGGGTCGGTTTGAAATTAGGTTTTGTGCCTATTGCATTTTACATAATTGTAAATCATTTTTGAATTTGAGCCAAATCGAGTTTGGTTAAGATCGGGTAAATTTTGGGTCATCGGATCTGTTTTGAACACCTCTATATTTAATCATCCAACTCACACATGTGCAAACAAGCATATTTAACAAAATTTTGAATCTTAAAAGTCACGAAATTAGTATAATAAATTTATGATTTCTGAAGATTATTAGAATGAATTAGTAATTAGTAATTAGCAAGAAAAATGGGTAGTGAAGAAGAAGAAGAAAGAATCAACGAAACCTTCTTCATCTCCCATGGAAGCCCAAGATTGACAGAAGACAAATCACATCCACTGAATACATTCTTTGGAAGTTGGAGAGAGAAAGTAATTACCAAAAAGCCAAAAGCAATCCTTGCGATTTCAGCTCATTGGTCAACAGATGAACCTTGTGTAAGTGGTGCCCATGTCAATGATACCATCTCTTATGATTTTCAAGACATTACCTACTCTCCTCACTTATACCAGGTTTTTCCATTCCTACCCCCCTTTTTTTTCTATTTTATCAAAATGTTCTCTTTTTATAGGTAATTGTTTGTCATATAATCTTCTATAGTTTGACTTTTAACATGTCAGGTACTCCCTTCTATTCAATGAGAATGAGATATTTTATTATTGGGCCGATTCATTGAAAATATCCCATTTTTATTTGTCATTCATTTTTTACCTTTTACCTCTACTACAACAACACAACGACACATACATATCAATACCTTTTATGGAAAAATAGTTTTCTACTCACTTTTAAATGGTGCCCCACCCCTCTTTGGTTTTGGTGTAAAACCTAAATGTCTCGTTCTCTATGAATAGGAGGGATTATCTCTTAGGAAAATACCCCATAAATTGATATATTATATATGGATAATCAAAAGTTGATATTATTATTGAGAACTTAATGAAAGATCATATTATTTACGGTAATTTTTCTTTTAAATAATGGACAGTTGAAGTACCCAGCTCCAGGGAGTCCAGATCTGGCAAAGAGAGTAAAAGAAGTGTTGGAGGAAGTAGGGTTCACATGTGTGCACATTGACGAAGAACGTGGGCTTGATCATGCAACATGGGTTCCTTTAATGCTGATGTATCCTGAAGCAGACATCCCTGTTTGTCAACTCTCCATTCAACCACATTTGGATGCAACTCACCATTTTTACTTGGGACGAGCTTTAGCTCCTCTTAAACATGAAGGTGTACTCATTCTTGGTACTGGAAGTGCAACACACCCTTTGTGGGATACCCCTCAGTTTAAACATGGTGTTGCTCCTTGGGCTGCTGAGTTTGATTCTTGGCTTCAAACAACTCTACTTAATGGAAGGTATTTTCACTATTTTACTTTTTACTAACTTAACGTGGATCAATAATAGAGCATCTGCATGTGGAGCAGAAGGTTGGGGTTCGACTTTTACTACGTGCAAGTATCATCAGTCAGGTGGTTTCCTGACTGCGCACATTTCTCTTTACTTCCTCCTTGGGAGAACGGGTATGATTTGTCCGCATTTTTCAAGAAAAAGAAAAACCGTCACCCGAATCCTTCCTTGTGCAGATACTGGAAGTGTCCTCTTACTAACTTCGTTTAACTAATTAATAGTAAAAAATAACTAATAGCTACTTTGAGGTAAAAGTCATATATAGACTTGGACCATATATTTTATTGTACATTAATCTAAGGAGTAGTAAATACTTCCCAATTATTATAATCCGTCCATTTGACTTTTCATTATTTTTTAGATGGTCAAATGGGAACCCATGTGAAAGAAAAAAGTATAGTATTTTAAATTTTTATAGGGATAAAGTGAGGTTAATAGGTGTAACGGTGTGAAGAAGCTAAGTTTAGTTGGGGTAAATTAGTAAAGGTAACATATCCAAAATAGAAATGAGACATTTTGGGTGACTTGACTAAATAAGGAAATAAAACACTTGGGACGAATAGGAGGAAGTATTTGATTGTATTATTCAAGTGAAAATATTTGTTATTTTAATATATTTTAGGTTTATTGCAAACCAAAATAGCGTGGATTAAATCTATGCAAAACTTTGTAAATTTAATATTTAGTGGTTATGACAATTTATGAAGAATATAATGTTATGTTTTTAAAATTACTTGAAAATTTATACTAAAATTTTCAATATTTTTGTACCTTTATTTATGATATGATTGCTAAAAGTCCTAAGGTTACTTATATAATTCACAGTATCCATTAGCATAAACTTTTGGTTGAATTAGTTTTTGACATAATATTAAAAGTCAACATGACATAATTAAGGTTATGAGTTCAAATCCCATCAACCCATCATTATTTCAAGTATAATATTTCGGTTATATAATATGAGGAAGATATGTTTTACATCTACACTTTCAGTTCACAATGACGATGGCAACCAGGTTGGGACTACTTTTTTCCCGACAGTTTTGCATGTGACTAGGGCTTCTAGCCCTATTTGGTCGCCAACTCTGGTTTCCTTATCATGATTCATTCAACTTCTTTCTTAATTGCTAACTTTATTTTTTCTGTAGTGTTTCGGCAGAAAAGTTCCTTGTGTTACAATTGTGACAGTGTAAATAACATTCAAACTTTTTGAATTGTTATCAGGTACGAAGAATTAATTGCGTATAAAAAAAATGCACCGAACTGGAATATAGCGCATCCGACCCCAGAACACATATATCCATTGCACGTAGCAATGGGAGCCGCAGGTGAAAGTTCAAAAGCAGAGATTATTCATAGCAGTTGGTACTATGGTCTCTTGTCTAATGGTACTATTAAACAAGGTGCTTACAAGTTTACTTCTACCTAAAAACTACTTTTGGACTCTTGTTCATAAGTATACCTAGCGTTGCAAATTAACTGTCTAACAATTCGTGTTTATTTTCAATATTTGTATTGCCTATAAAACCATGTATTGAAAAATTCCATAGTTTGTAGTAAATGTACGTTGAAGTCTTGGAGATAATTATATTTGGAATCATGGTTATCAAAATTGCGATCTAAATTTACGACCTAGATCGGTGCTAACGATTAGAATCGTGCATAGGATCGGAATCAGTCAAGATAATGCATAGGATCGGTTGGATCAGTCAGGATTGGTGGTGGGATCGGTCAGGATCGTGGGCAGAATCGTTAGAATCAGCTAGAATCGTTGGTAGGATCGGTCAAAACTACTAATTAAATTTTAGATTTTCTGAATAATTAAATAAATATTTTATAAGTCTTTTAACGTAATTAAATTGGCATACAATGAGATATTTGTTTAGTTGACGTTAAGTGGTGTTTATGTTTTACTAGAAACCAAAGAACGTCGTTGGACTATTATAACAATAATATATAATTACATATTTCTTTTAAAATTTAAATTCTATGTTATTTTATACTATCAAACTTATGCCTTACCGTATTTTTATATTTGTAGAACATATTAAGAATAATTGAACACTTGTGTCACATTGCACCTTAATATAAGATTATTACATTTTTATTTTCAATCTAAAATCTTTCACTAATTTTCACTGTATATTTATTTTATTTTTTTATTTTATATACACATATTTGTTTCATAATAGACGGTTGTTTATTAACTTTAATCTTTTACTATGGGACAAAGAGGCAGTACTCCCTATGTTACTTGCATCAAACTAACTTTTGCAGAATTTATTATTTCATGGTATTTTGTATATTTTGGCTATTATACATGAAAAAAACATGGTTATGTGAGATTTTAGTTTATACCTCTCGTCGCATATTTTCATAATATATATTTAATTAAATAATTTTAATTATATATAACTCTGGATATAATCAATTCGACAAACGCATTAAATTAGGTAAAAATGAATTTTATACAAGTAATTTGTAACGTAGGAAGTACTTCATAAAGGGCATTATTATTTGTCGCCACCTTTTTAGTAAAATCGCCACCCCTATTTAAAAAAAAAAAAAAAAAAAAAAAAAAAAAAAAAAAAAAAAACTAAAAAAAAAAATTTAAATAAGCTTAGTATAAAAGGCATGAAAAGCTGTATAAACTTAGTATAAAATTTAAAATTTCAGTTATCTAAAAATTTCTTTAAAAAAAACGCTCCAAACCGAATTTAGCTAAATTTTGTAATCGAACAACAATGGCAAACCAAAACGAACAAGAATACGATTCGATAAGTTTATTATTCGTTTCGAATTTAAATTTTTTTTTAAAAAAAAGGAAAAATCGCACAAAATGTGCGTGGGAACCATGGTAAAATCGCACAAAATGTGCGATTGTACCATGGTACAATTGCACATTTTGTGCGATTTAACCATGGTTCCCACGCACATTTTGTGCGATTTTTTCAAATTTTTTTGTTTTTATTTTTTTTTTTTGTTTTTTTATTTATTATTTATTTATTTAATTTATTATTTTGTAATTATGTTTTATTTAATTTATTGTTTTGTGATTATGTTTATATTTAATTTATTTATTTAATTTATTGTTTTGTGATTATATTTATTTATAATTAATTAATGTTTATGTTTATTTATTTAATTATGTAATTTATTTATAATTATGTTTATGTTTATGTTTATTTTCGATTATATTTATTTAATTTATATATAATATTTATTATTTTATGATGAATTAATAATTTAATTTATTTTAAAATATTTAATAAACTTTATTAAGTTTTGATGTTGATTATGTGTAGATTATATTTATTTTGTTTTTATATTTGCAGGACTTTGAAAACTTAGGTGATAACGTAGATTATTCCGATAGATTTGTTACGGATAGACAATTTGCGTCTATAAATGAGTTACATAATTGGGCTGATGAGATAGCATTACAAATTGGTTTTCAATTTGTACGTGCTTCTTATAAAACTAAGGAAGGACGTACACGGAAAAGTTTGTATTTACGTTGTCATAGATATGGTAAATATAGAGGTGATTTGAACGTAGATAATGTTGTTAGGCCTGGTACAACATGTAGTGCTTCTGGTTGTAAATTTATGATCGGAACTAGCCGTAATCCAGATGAAAGACCTTGGACGATTAGAGTGTGTCCAGGGGAGAAGGGCAGACATAATCACCCGTTGCTTTTATATAGAGAAGGCCAAGTAAGAAGCAATAGATTGAATGCAGATATTAGGCAACATATAAGGAATCTCACAGCGACGGGCATGCAACCAGCCTTTATAATGACTTCAATTAGGGAGAACTATCCTGATTATTTTCCAAGCATGAGTCAAATATATAACATTAGACAAGCATTAAGGAAGGAAGAGATGGATAGTAGGACTCCTCTTCAGCATTGTCTGTATTTGGCCAATGAGAAGAATTATATTGTATGGATAGATGTGGATAGCGACGGTCAGCTGACCAGGCTATTAATTGCTAACCCTATATCTATCCAAATGATACGTAGTTGGCCCTATGTTGTGATGATAGACACAACATACAAGACAAATAAGGCAAAGTGGCCCCTTTGCGAAATGATAGGAATGACGCCAACTAATCACAACTTTTTGGTTGCATTCTGTCTTATGCGAGATGAGGCGGCCGTGTCTTATTCTTGGGTGCGGGAGAGGTTGCGGGATATCTATGGTACTGTTCAGAGGCCTAATGTTATCGTCTCGGATAGAGATGAGGGTTTGATTGCAACTATTCGTGATGTCTACCCAGGTAAATATATACATGTTTATCTTTTTATTTGTATACCAAGTATATGTTTATTGTTTTAATTTTGGTTTTTTGTTTAATGTAGATGTACGTCATTTACTTTGTGTATGGCATATTGGAAATGATGTGGAGAATATGGTAGACAAGCTTTGCGGTGGTAAGAAAAACGCACAGAGGCAGCTCTTCAGACAAGGAAAATGGAACCAGCTGGTTAACAGTCTAACGTACGAAGAATTTGAGAACAGGTGGAATGAGATTGTAGCAAGGTGGTCAACAAGGAATAGATTGGTGGTGCGTTATTTAGCTGGAACATGGCTTTCTCATAAGGAAAAATTTGTGCGTGCCTGGACGAATGACTGTATGCATTTTGGAACCATTACTACTAGTAGAGTTGAAAGCCAGCACTCATCGTTCAATTATTATGTTGGTAGCGGCAACAGCTCATTCGATACGCTGTTTAAAAAGGCACACGCACAGATGACTAATCAGCAAGCCAGAATAAGACAAGCGCTTTAGGAATCAATGAGCTCGATTGCCCGAACTTCTAGACTTCGCCCATTTGAACCGATATATAGAGCCGTTTCCGTACATGTCTTACAGATTATGTTAATGGAATGGAACCGGATGTTAGAGTTGGGGGATTATGTTTTTGATAAATGCGGTTGTGTTCTTCAGCATACACATGGTCTTCCCTGCGCATGTTTTATGTTTTTGACTGTTAGGAGTACCGGTTTAATTCACCGAAACGACATACATATCTTTTGGAGAACTTTGAAGTACGCAGAGGCCAGCGAGCCTAACGAAGAAGTTCGAGATGCAAACGCGTACGACAAAGACTATTTTCAAGGATTGGTCGATGAAGTGTTAAAGGCGGATCCCGTTGTGATTAGACGCATGTCTCTGGTACTTGAAGATGAACTACATCCAGATGGTACGAATATACCTGAGCCACAAGGAAGCCCACCGAGGAAGGGAAGACCGTCAACAAGCAGAACCCTTAGGAGAAACAAGAGCGCATTCTAGCACAGCAGATCATCCTCAGGGGGTCGCGGTTCGAGATCTTCTTCAAGTGGTAAATCAAGCGGCAGATCAAGCGGCAGATCAACTGGCAGAACCACTCAAGCGTCAGCTGGAATAGATTTCAGTTTCAACTTGTCAGGTAAATGTTTTATTCATGTGGTTTTTTATTTTAGTCTCGTTGACTTGAATGTTAATAATTTTATTTTTTACAGATGGTGGTGCAGCAGGGTGTGATTTTTCAATGTTCCTGTGGCCACAGTACATTCCATACATTCTACCGCCATACCAATTTGATTGGATCAATGTATTAGGTGATGGTAGTTGTGGTTTCAGAGCGATCACCGTTACAGAGATGGGGGGCGAGGATAACTAGCCACTTTTACGACGAGCAATGTCCCTTGAAATGGAAACACATCGCGCACAATACAGACGCATATATCTGTCACGGGAAACTGTGGAGGAACAAATATACAGGGTTGGGCGACATTCGCACGGACCAGCGAATTTTGAACACTGGATGGAAGCTCAAAATCTATATGCTGCAGCAACGTTTCTTAACATTGCTATTGTGATACCCCAGATTTAGCTTGAAAAAGAGATTGATAGACTACTCATATCAACAAGGTGCATCTTCTTTTCTAGGGAGCCCATTTGCTAAGAACTCCACAGTTAAGCGTGCTTGGTGGAGAGCAATCTTAGGATGGGTGACCTCCTGGGAAGTTTTCCTAGGTGCGCACGAGTGAGGCCAAAGTGCGCTGGAAAGACTTGTGTTGGTCTGTGGGGCTAGTCTACAGTCTCCATGAGTAGTCACCGGTGGTCCGTTGGGCCGGGGTGTTACAAATGGTATCAGAGCAACCCTGCGACCGTGGCTGATTATGTGTTCAGTGCACCTAGCGGGGGAAAAGATCCTGAAGTGACGGTCCAACGAGGACGTTGTATTCTTAAGTGGGGGTGAGTGTGATACCCCAGATTTAGCTTGAAAAAGAGATTGATAGACTACTCATATCAACAAGGTGCATCTTCTTTTCTAGGGAGCCCATTTGCTAAGAACTCCACAGTTAAGCGTGCTTGGTGGAGAGCAATCTTAGGATGGGTGACCTCCTGGGAAGTTTTCCTAGGTGCGCACGAGTGAGGCCAAAGTGCGCTGGAAAGACTTGTGTTGGTCTGTGGGGCTAGTCTACAGTCTCCATGAGTAGTCACCGGTGGTCCGTTGGGCCGGGGTGTTACAGCTATTGCCTACTATGGGGCTCCCGACAGTAATACTGCGTATAATTTCTTAGTTCTTCCACTCAGAAGAAAGGCGGGAAGTCGTGGCGTAAATAAACTTATACATATTCTTTGGGTGAACCGTAATCACTACGTTCAACTTTTAATGAATGATGATACATCACCACTAACGCCAATAATACAACCTTTTGTTAATTTCCCTACAATAATACGAACTTTTGATTAACCATGAATAATACCAACTCTGGGGTGTATTTTCCTAGAATAATACCAACTTTAGTTTATTAACTAATTTCAAATTTTTTTAGTAATATAATCACCTATAGTTTAATTTTTAACATGTTAGGTATATTTTAGGGAAACACCCCCATAAGTTGGTATTATTCATGATTAATCCAAAGTTGGTATTGTTGTAGGGATTATGAATTAATGTCGTTAAAAATACTTTTTTTGGGCAAAGATTGATGTTTATGTGTATCATGTAATCATCAATCATTGATCAAAATTCTTAGAGAACAATAGCGTAGAAACCCATGTAATGCGAGGCTTTTTTTTACTATCAACATGTAAAAACATAGTATCATATTAAAAATAAAGTTAGAGATATTATGTTGTAGAAACACGCAATTTGACATTTTTATGCATAAATTAACTACGCATTTTGGAAATTGTCGACAATGTATCATGCAGTAAATTGTATTCTCTGATTTACTCAATTTATTTATAAAGAAATGCTAGTCAAAGATACTTTATAGAAATATTTGTCAAGACCAAATATGATGTCATTGTTGTTTAACCAATAAATAAGTTTCATTTGACAAAATCTTTTTGAGTGTGACACTTGTATTTTTCAAGCTTTTTAACATAATCGTAGTACGTCCACAAATGTTTTAGTGTTTAATAACATTTGTCGAATATTAAAAATTAACAAATCAGAGTAGCACAGTGCAAGAGTGGTGGGCCGTAACCCATAGGTCCCATAATCGAAACTTGGCTCTAATATCTAAACTAGTTTTTGATATTAAAATTCTTACTAGAATATAAGAAGAGTAGTAGAGAAGTTATACGAACTAGCAGAAAATGATGTCAGTTGTAATTTTTGGACTCGTGAGAAATATCGAGATGTTAGGATTGTTTATTTTGTAAAATATGAATACAACTGTCCATTTCCAAAATAACCTTAGTTCACCTACAGATGTTTTAATGTTTAATAATATTTGTCGGAACTTTATAATTAACAAATCAGAGTGGCGCAGCGGAAGCGTGGTGGGCCCATAACCCACAGGTCCCAAGATCGAAACTTGGCTCTGATATCAAAACTAGTTTTTTTGCTAATGTTATATTGGTATTTTTCCATACAAAATAGCAATCCAAGCATGCATACTTATAGTTTAATTCCTGTAAATTATTCCTATTGGAAAAATTAAAGAAAGACTAATTTTGCAAGAAAATGATAAAGAAAAAAAAATGTTTTTTCAACATTCAAACCTCTTATAATCCAAGTCTTGGTGCTTATTAGGCGTGAACACGATTTGAGTTGGTCTGGTCTGATATAAAATCAAACCAAATAAAAAATTTCGGCTTGAAAAATTTTTAGACCGGATCGAACAGGTTGAATCACCAGACTGAACCATACCAAATCGTTCTACAACGGTCTGGTTTGGTCTAGTCTACAATTTTTTATTTGTATACTTTTTTTCCAAATTAATATGTATTTATGCAAATATTCTACGCCTACAAACACCACGTATAATAATTTGTAATTTGTTGATTGAATCAACATCATTCAAGTATAATATATATATATAATATAAAAATAACTAAATCTCAAAATATCTAGAGTATAATATTGCCTCATGTAGCGTGATTTTCTAGTTAATTCAAGTTACTCGTGCAAATAAACATAATTTTTTTTTGTTCCATTTAACGTTATGATAATTTCTCTCTTTTGTTTGCAGTTAATAACTGCAAACAAACAATTTTGACCATTTTTTGTTTACTGTTTTTTTTTTAAATTTTGACCAATTTTTTTATCCCCAAACAAGCTGGTCAGGCTCAACTTCCAATCGGCATCCGACGGATCAATGGGAAGAGCACCATCAATAGTAATCCCTAAAATTCGTTGCACGTCGTGCAACATAATCGTCATCTCGCCCCATGGCATGTGGAAGGTGTTCGTATCCGGCTGCCACCTCTCCACAAAGGCCGCTATCAGGGCACTATCAATATGCTGGTGCATGATGTAAGGAAGACGCCCCAGCTCAGTAGTGGGAGAATCTGATACAATTCATCAGACATGTCCTGCAGTCTGATGATAGAGTCGATCGTCTTCTTTCTAAGACGACACTCTAAAATAGGAGGGTTACGCTCCAAACCCTCGAAAATAACCTTAGCTACGTGCCCTCCGTAGCTGGGATGGGAATCAGACGCGTATCGACCAGGCCCCCCGGCTGGGGTTCTCTAATCACCCACTCAGGATCATCAGCACGTGAGCGCCTCCGCCTACGTGGAGCCGCATCCTCAACATGGATGCTACAAGCCTAATCAGGAGGCCCAGCCTAATCAGAAGGTTGTCTCTTAAACTGACCCGCAGCTCCCCTGATCGGGGCCCACTCAACAGGCGCCCCAAGTGACTCGTCCTCAAATCCAACAGACTCAGCGAACTCAGTATCCTCGTCGTCTAAGTCAAACGTATCGCTACGCAGGCTCGCCTGCTGCTCAATGTTAGTACGCACTTGGTGTAGCGTACTCGATCGTTGGGCCTGACTATATTTGGCCGCCTCTTCCTGCCTAGCCCTCCGAACAGAACCAGTAATCCCTCTCTCATGGGGGTCCCCCCTTAGTAAGGTCGGTCTAAACGTATTTCCGCTCAACATGCCTCTAAAAAACCCCTTTCCTCTACCATGATTTCCAGCCATTTACTACAATTTTTATAATTTAATAAATTATTATAACATTATATTAATATATTTAAAAACAAATTAAATTAAACTTATAAACAAATTAAATTATAAAATTTAATAATAATAATATAAACAAATAATAATAACATTTATAATAAAATTAAAATAACAATAACATATAATAATAACAACAACATATAATAATAACTTTAAAAACAACAAAATTAAAATTAACATGTAATAAAAATAATAACAACAACATATAATAATAATAATAATAATAATAATAATAATAATAATAATAATAATAATAATAATAATAATGAAATGTTCAATAATAAAATTTAATAATAATAATAATAAAATTTATAATTAAAAAAAAATAAAAAAAACAAAAGGAAAACCGTACAAAAAAAAACAAAAAAAAATTTTTTAAAAAAAAGAAAACCGTACCAAAAAAAAACAAAAAAAAATAAAAAAAATGTGAAAATCGCACAAAACGTGCGAAAAATACCCAGGTAAAATCGCACAAAACGTGCGATTGTACAATCGCACATTTTGTGCGATTTTACCTGGGTATTTTCGCACGTTTTGTGCGATTTTTATTTTTTTTTTGTTTTTTTTTTTTGAATTTTGAATCGAGTTCGAGTTAGAACTTACCTCGTTCTTGCGATAACGATTCCGAATCCAAAGCTTTAGTAATTTTTGAAAGAGTTTAGGGAGTTTAAGAGAAAGATAAGAGTTTGAATTTTAAAAGAGTTAGAGTGAAAGAGTTTAGGAAGTTTTAGAGAGATAAGAGTTTGAATTTTGAATTTTAAAAGAGTTAGAGTGAAAAAAGTATTATTGAATTAGATTTTATAGTAGTTTTAAGTCAATGGCATTTTTGTAATTTTTATTATTTTTTTTTAATTAAAAAAAATAGAGGTGGCGATTTTATTAAAAGGGTGGCGACAAATAAAAATTGGGTTCATAAAATTGGCACATATTGCAACTGCGTTGAATACAGGCAGTAAGAAGTGTCAATTCATATGGGATTTTTCATGATTCGATGGATCCATCTCATCATTAATACTATCTCGTTGAGGATGGCAATTCAGATTCGACCCTATTTTGATTCGATCAAAGGAAAATAATTCGATTCGAGTCCGAGAAAAAAGTCATCCGACTTCGATTTTACGATCCGAGTCCGAGTTAGAGACGAACCGTAGTTGGACTGTATAAAAATCCGACACTCCGACCCGACTCCAACCCTGAAGAGAATCTGACTTTGAATTTGACTTTTACACCAATATTTTTTAAAAAAAAACTTTAGACATGATTAATTCAAACTCCCTCTCATACTAATCGTAATTTTAGATTTTGAAAAACTACTTGGTATTTTTATTTAGATTAATAAATCAGAATACGATAAATTAGATCAAAGGAAATAAAATACGCTAAATCAATATGCGAGAATTTTTTGTTAAATTGTAGTAATATGACTATTTCTCTTGTCAAACTTGAATTCAAAGTACATATTTTTTTTGTCAAATTGTATTTGAAAAATATATTTAGTTAATTTTGTATGATGTACAATCATTAATACAATATCACAATTCACAACAATGTTTGATAATAATCCAACTACGCATCCGATTCCGTTGGAGATCCGAGAGTCCAAGTCATGCAAACTTGGAGTATGCATAATCCGACTCCGAGTGGAGGTGGATTGAAAAAGAAACTCCGACTATAATCCGGAGTAAAGTCGGAGTATGTATAATCCGAGCCGAGTCCGACCCATTGCCATCCCTAGTCTCGTACCATTGAATTTGAAGTCTCATCCATATATTTTAACTTTTAATTTCATTTACACAATTCAATCTCTTTATTAGGAGTATTTATTATCACATCTTTAAAAACTACCCCCTTTGTTTCTTTTCAAGCACCTCATTTGTTTTTTTGCACGTTTGCCAATGCACTAATTTAATCTTAATATCTTTAAATGTACATAATAAAAAATTATAAAAAAAAATTACAAATTAAGAGCGACTGATGAATAGTAATCAAAAAGCAAACATGACGTTTGAAAAGAAACAGAGATAGTATATTCTTTCTCTTTGATGCAAATTAAAGAGAACAGAGAAAATACATTTTTGTTCAGAATTTCAAAAAATATAGAATGACCCAATATTCACCTAATTTTAAATTCAAACTCGATTAATCCCAATTTAAAACATAAATTTACAATTATATAAAAATCTGCAAAACTTCATTTTATAATGACACAAAACATATGAACCAAAATCAATCGGATAATTTCCAAAAAAAAAAAAAATCAATCGGATAAAACGAATCAACGTCTTTGTAGCTATAAATAAGCCATCTACTCAAATTTCCAATTAATACCTCGAAATGCGAAATGGATAGTCAAGAAATCATCAAAGAAACCTTCTTCATCTCCCATGGAACTCCTCGAATGACAATTGAAGAGTCGAAACCAGCAAGGAAATTTCTCGAAAGTTGGAGAGATAAAATCTATTTCAAGAAACCCAAAGCTATTCTCGTCATTTCTGCTCACTGGGAAACTGATTTCCCTTCCGTTAATGCTGTGGATATCAATGATACCATCTATGATTTCTATGGCTTCCCTGCTCCCATGTACCAGGTCTTTCTCTCTCTTTCTCTCTCGCTATTCATATTTCAATGTTAATTTGGTATTTTCTGTATGTGGAAAAGTTCAGATGCTAGATTTTGTTCATATATAGAGGTCTCCAATATATCTTATCATCGTGTAGGTTTTGAGTAGAGATACCATAGCCTATGGCCGTAGATTGAATCCTGTGTATTTTAGGTTATCGGTGGTCTTCTATCCATAAACTTTTAGGTTTTCCAATGAGGAACAACTATGTGAAAGCTTAAACAAGAACAGAATCAGAGGCAGGAAGCCTTCGCAATAGAAAGCTAGCAAACAATGTTGGAGAAATTAAACAAGCAAAATAGGTGCATAATAATAACATGAAGATTTAATGAGTTATCTTAATTAGGGATACGTCCATCTTAGTGGGTTCCTTTGATCAATGTTTCTGTTTGAGAATGAGAATTGAGAATTTGTTGTTTAAAACAAAGTCTTATGCCATGTTTGGGAATATGTTTTCATTTGAAAATTTGAAATTGGTTCAAATTTATTGTTTGGCAAATCAAAATTTTTAAATTTGGATTTGACTCAACACCATCATGAGAATATAGCTAATATAAGTGCACTTGTACCATTTTCCATTTTAGCTTCATCACAAAACCCTCTTCAACACCTCATATACCTCAAACAATGTTTGAGTCCCATGAAAAGGAGTTGTCTCTTCCCTTATCACAACATGAGAATATAGCTAAAATAAGTGCACTTGTACCATCAACATTATCTCGGTCAACCTCAACAAGAGTAATACTGCTACCAACCTCCACCTTCTTCTTGACGCAAGAAGAACTACAAACCTAGAGATAAGGGAACTCTACACAGGTGACAACTCGATAAACCATGAATGTTGATGTGAAAAGATCCCACAACAAGTACCCCTCGATCTTACTTGAGTTCCATAAGAAGACACACTTTTTAAATCGTAGCTCAAATCCATATTCCACACAAACATATGCCATGTAACTAAAGAACCTTAGTCCGGAGTAAACATGAAGCACCAACTTTACCATTCTTGCAATTAAAGATTGAGATTATGACCCATATGCAACATTTTCGACTTAGGATGAGGGAGGTTGGTGGAAAAATAAGGAAACTACAAGGGAAAATAAGGGAACTACAAATATCCATTTTCTGCATGTATTTAGAGATAGTTGTTTCTTTTCTCTTCAAGTAAACAAAATCCCTTCAAATTCAATGTTGAAACTTGAACATATCAAAGGAAAATGCTAATGCACTCCTTGCATTCCCCTCCCATTTTCTCTAACTTGCAATCCAAGTAGACTAAGTCGAAGTTCGTGGGGGCAATATATTGGTTTAGTATACATATCTTAATAGACTAATTCAGGTTACTCTACTGAGTTTGCCATATTCTCTAGACTGGCATAACATGCTAATGCATTTGAGTGAATTTCCAAGTAAACTGTACTACATGGAGCAACATTATCAACTTGTTTGTGGGTTAGAAATATCCAGTGCTACATAACTAGTGAGATGCTTTATAGAGTGCAAAAGAGCTTAAACAAGGAATTATAACTTTTTTTTTTAATTTGGCTACCAGTTCAAATACCCGGCTCCTGGATCTCCTGATTTGGCACAAAGAGTACAAGAACTTCTTACAGCCTCTGGGTTCAAAAATGTAAATGTTGACAAGAAACGAGGACTTGATCATGGTGCATGGGTGCCTTTGATGCTCATGTATCCTAATGCTGACATCCCTGTGTGTCAGCTCTCTGTGCAATCACACTTGGATGGCATGTACCATTATAAGCTGGGACGAGCCTTGGCTCCTCTGAAGGAGGAAGGTGTCCTCATTATTGGTTCTGGAAGTGCAACACACCCTTCTAATAGCACCCCCCATTATTATGATGGTGTGGCTCCATGGGCTGCAGATTTTGATCAATGGCTTGAAACTGCCCTGACAAATGGAAGGTAATTTCCTTTCTTTTCAGCATTCTGGACTTGAAAATCCACATGTTAAAATTTCTTTGTACAAAGTTGAAGCTTACTGCAATTTGTCCTCCGTAATGTTTTTAGATATTAGAAATGGGAATCACTTTGCGCAGTTATGCTTTACCGACAATCTTTTCTTTTCTTACACAGAAAAGGAATAAATTTCCAACTTAACAAAAACTGGGAATGGTATACAGTCTGAAACATGGAATAAATATGAGGCTGTAATGCATTTTGAGTTTACCCAACAGCAAAACCCTGTTTCTTAACCAAGATTTAAAATCATATTGTATCAACCATTATAAGTCGTTATTCCAACGTATTGGTCATTATTATCTTTCTTTGAAGAGTATTATGTTTTAAAAGGTGTTGCATCCGCAACTTCATGACCGTTATCAGTTACCACACTATAACAACAGCCATGATTTTGTCTATGGTCTGATACGTATCGGCTTAACATCTGGTATATAATTTCCAGTTATGAAGAGGTGAATAAATGTGAAAGAAAAGCACCGAACTGGAAGCTGGCACATCCATGGCCAGAACACTTCTATCCATTACATGTAGCCATGGGAGCCGCTGGCGAAAATTGGAAAGCCGAACTGATTCATAACAGCTGGGATCATGGTACCATGTCTTATGGATCCTACAAATTTGTTTCCAGCTGAGTTTAACCCTGGTACCACATTGTTCTTGTTTAATCTTGATCATTCGATTTTTTTTATTGTTAATGTTTATTATGGTATTTCAGTTCATTTATTCTTCTATTTCAATAATTTATTTTTATGTTAATGTTTTTGAGCATGTAAAGATGTATTTTCTACTGTTTGTTTATTATTGTTGTGTTATGTTTTTAAAATTTGAATTATTATTACTACTGTTGTATTTTATGCTTTTGTGATTTTTTTTTAAAGTGTTGATTTTTTAAGTTCTTGTATGGGTTTTGTTATATTTTTCTTAAGAGTTGTTTAATTTTTCATTTTCTTGTTAAAAGTTTTGTAGATCTCCATACATATTTAGCGTTAATACTTAATGTTTATAATAATGTGGAATTCTTAAAATGCCGAACCGCTAAAACCTAAAAAAATTAAAATTGTTTAATGACAAAAGATAAATATTATATTAAAGAAAAAAGTGAAATACATATCGTTAGGTCTAGAATACATTATAGAAATAAAAGTACATTATGATCGTCAAATATGTTGAGAAATAAAATTGCAATTAAGTCCTGAATAACATAAATAAATTGTAGCAACGGCTTAAAGCAAAACATGTAACTAAAATGTTGTAAGATGTAGCCACCCATGATAAGAATGACAATGTGGATAATTACCTAGATTAAAACTAGTCAAAACTTAAATGTTGTAAAATGTTGCAATTAAGTACTTTATTAAAGTTTTTTTTCTTTTTTTTTCTTTTTTCTTAAAAAAAACTTTAATAAAGTTTTAAATTGGTTGTATAACTAAACTAATTATAATTACCTAGATTAAAACTAGTCAAAACTTAAGTTCAATAATTATTAAAACGTTAGGACTAATAAATTATATCTAAAGATAATATGAATATAAAGTTTCAAATTTTAAAAAAATTAAGAAATTGGGCAAGAATTTGGAATCAAATAGAATTAGAATTAAATAAATTAAAAATCAGAAATTAAATCAGAAATTAAAGATAATTAAATAGAAGATTAAAATTGTTTTCTCACATTTTTTATTTAATCTATATATTTATTTTTTATATTTGTAGTTTGTCTTATCTTCAAGAAAATCATTGATTTAAAATACATAAATTCTTTAATTATACAAATGAAAGAAACAAATAAAAAATATAGTTTAATCCTTTCTTAAAGTTGTTCCTATTTGTCATTTTGATTATTCTATTTGATGTTTCCATAAATAACCATGTTCATCTTTATTTTAGTACTAGGATATAAACCCGTGCAATGCACGGATTTTTAAATATGTTTATATCTTAATAAATTTGAAACGAACGGAAATATTAAATGAAGGGGCGTAATAAAGTATTTACATACATATATTGTAATCCGACACTGAAGTTTGAGAAAAGAGAAATGATATGAGCAAATGATTAAGTTGGTCAAATGGTGTATTTATATTGTAGTTCATGCCATTGTGTTGAAAGACAATTTCTATTTTTGTCATCGACCTAGTATTGAGACATTTCAAATAGCCACAATCACACTCTGAAGTAACACCTTCCGGTCAGGGAGATTTGACCCGATTTCCACGCAGAAACAAATTATATTATAAAATTTTTTATGAAAATTTTTTTAAGAAAGGGAGACAAAAATGCTTAAAGAAAAAGCAAAACAAGATGTAAAAAGTCCACGTTCAAATGAATGGAACTTGGAAACACCAACCAGAGGAAGGGGTAGGTAAGCTCATATGTCAAATTTGGAACATATACCCAACCCAAAATAAACCTTATTTTCATCTCTTTTTATTTTCTATTTTTTTCCATCGCCTAAATTTCAATTTTCCAATTTCAACAAAAAAAAAAATGAGCGCAGGAAGAATTAATGAGACCTTTTACATATCGCATGGTTCGCCTATGCTGGCAATCGACGATTCGCTTCCCGCAAGGCATTTCTTGAAGAGTTGGACAAATCAAATATTTCAACAAAAACCAAAATCTGTTCTTATTATTTCTGGTCATTGGGAAACGTATGAGCCTACTGTTAATGCCGTTGATCGTTGTGATACGATTTATGATTTCTATGGCTTCCCTGATCCCATGTATAAGGTATTTTTTTATCAAAAGCTATTCTAATTAATTAGTATACCATTTTTTTTTAAATTT
Source organism: Amaranthus palmeri (assembly GCA_019776075.1). Lineage (NCBI taxonomy): Eukaryota > Viridiplantae > Streptophyta > Magnoliopsida > Caryophyllales > Amaranthaceae > Amaranthus > Amaranthus palmeri. The sequence goes on from JAAKBH010000019.1 coordinate 138,805, forward strand.
AGGGTCACAAATTTTAATTTTAATTCAAAAAGAGTACACAAATCATACTAAACTAAGATTGGTTTTTAATAATGAGAACTTAAATCCCTAAAAGTCTAACAATCACTTGGTATATTTAATTTTTTAAGTAATTTAATGCGTTATTTTTATCATTTATATATAAATTATGTATAAAAAGTTAATATCATGAAAATATGAGATTAGACGATTCAAACAAGATTATACTCCCTCCGTTTTCATTTGTTCTTCTCATTTGGAATCTGGGAAGAAACCAATATAAACTATAATTACAAAGTAGATACTATGAGAGTTGAGTAAAATAATATAAAAAATAAAGGTTCTATTGATTAAAGTGTAAGTGTAATAATATCATTAAATTTCATTGGGTGTATGTAAAGTAAATGCATTGGGAATTAACATGTAAATTAATTTTTACAGATTAGAGTGTAAGTGTAATAATTTCCTTGAATTCTATTGGTTACTAAAATAGAAAGATTCTAAATGAGAAGAACTTTTAAAAATTTCCAAATGGGGAAAGTGAGAAGAACATATGAAAACAGAGAGAGTACTTGACTATATTTTTTTACCCATTAAACACAATATCTAAATTAAGATTGAACGGTAGATAATGTTAATAATTTTAATGTAGAAATTCAGAAAAGAAAAAGTACAAACACTGTTATAAGTCTTTTAAATATCAACCATGTAATAAATTACTAACAAGTATAAATACTTTATTATCAATAGAAACCTAACAAAATGATATAGAAAAAGTTTTTGATTTTTGGTGGGAATAGGCCCATCATGTTGAAGCCTTTATTGGATTGATAATATATTTTATTGGTAATGATTGTTGTTTGTTTTCATTTTGCATATAATCATACAACTTGAATGGGTTCGGAGAGGCTTAGCAATAGCTCGTTAGTAAATGTCTTCTTGTCTTTTGGTGGGTATGGACATTGACACATTGTAATCAAAATTCAGCATTAATAGGAAATTAAATGTTTTAATAAAGTTAATTGTTATGCTTCTTTTTCTTAAGAATAGGTGTTATTTTAGTTAGAACAATCTGTATCGCTCTCCCAAGTAATAGTCTTGAACTTGTTTCTCACCTACCCCTTCCTTATCATCAGTTTACCTTGTAATTATAAAAAAAAAAAAGAATTTTTATTGTAGTGACCCTACGTTTCTAACTTTTCCGGTTGATTGACAAAATGTTAAGGTTTTTATTTAATTTACATTATTATTAATTAACCGTCATGACGACCTTTTTCATAATAACAAACATCATGATCACCCTTACGGACATATTTTTCACGAAATAACTACTCAATTCAACAAAAAAAACTTAACTTTTTGTCTACTACACAGAAAAGTTGAAAGCTCAAGATCACTACGTGAAAAAGTCGAAAACTCGGGATTAAGTAGTATTAAAACAAACAACATGTTTTGTATAAAAATGCAAGACCCTTACATGTTTACATTACAGCTAAAGTATCCTGCACCAGGAGCTCCAGAATTGGCAAAGCGAGTGCAGGAGCTTCTAACCACATCAGGATTTAAGCATGTAAAAGTAGACAAAAAACGAGGGCTAGATCATGGTGCTTGGGTACCTCTAATGCTAATGTACCCTCAGGCTAACATTCCTGTTTGTCAACTCTCACTTCAAATGAACAAGGATGCTACTTACCATTATAACATGGGCCGGGCTTTGGGTCCTTTAAAGGAGGAAGGTGTTCTAATCATTGGTTCAGGTAGTGCTACCCACAACCTGAGGAACCTTGATAGGAATGCTGGTGATGAAGTTGCTCCTTGGGCTGATGAGTTTGATAAATGGCTTGAAGATGCTTTGGTTAGTGGAAGGTAATTTTTGTTTATTCATGTCTTCCTAATTGATCATGTTAATTATTCTTGACGATGTCGTTTTTCAATACTATTGTTAACGAGTAATTATCTCAATCAAAAGTTTTATGTTTATGTGGTTGGAGGTTGAAATCCCAAGATGTCTTATATATGTTGTGTACCCTCACGCTGAGAGCTTTTTGAGCTGGAATTATGAATGTAGGATAGACCGTACCCATCTTATATCGAGAGTTAAATATATATATTATACTTGATTAAGGAGAGGTGAATGAGGATCAAACATGATATTCTGTCATGTTGGCTTTTTATATGAATGATCATCTTCATACTCGGTGTTTCCCGCACATATTATGGTCAAGGTCTGGGGAAGGAAGATCGACGGTGTCTTATATCCCAAAAGGAGAGGGCGCTCAAAAGAGGCCTTCGGCTCAAGAAGGGTCTTCAAAGAGAGGAACCTGCAAATATCCAAAGTCCTGCATCTTACAAAATATGTTGTATATACTCTATCAATGTTGATACACGTAATGCCAGTATTTCTTAAGGTAACTTTCGGGTATACACGTCCAGACCATGGGTTACGTATACTATTCTCCGTTTTTTAATAGATACGCTTGCTCCAAAAAACTCTCACACAAAGGAAAATTTATACCTATTTAAAAAACAGGGGTAGTATAAATTTCTAACTTATATATCTGGACTTGTCTAAACGTGGTAAAGTTATGGATAGAACTTGAATGGAAATGCTTTTTACTACTTTGTAGACCTTGGAAATTTGCTTGAATGTTCCCATATAAAAAATTACTTGAATGTTAATATGATGCTATTTTACCCTTGTAAAAACTCAAACAGGCATGAAGATGTCAACAATTACCTAGAAAAAGCACCAAATGCAAAAAAGGCTCATCCTTCACCGGATCATTTTTACCCCTTGCATGTAGCCTTGGGTGCCGCTGGAGAAGACGCAAAGGCGGAGCTGGTACATCGCAGCTGGAGCCTTGGTACCTTGTCGTATGCCTCCTACAGGTTCACCGTTCCTAGCTAATTGTCACTTCTTAATTCGAGTGTGACGTCGTTATATTTGTACATGTACCATTTATAAAGTTTGTGTATTTTTTTTGAAGAATGTGATCTTCATATAAGATCCATGTTGTGTTGCTTAGAACTACAATGTGACCTACTATAGATTGTAACCTATTGATTAATGTGTACTATACTATACTATTCTCTGTTTCGCTTAATTTGCATTTAATATTTATTTTCTTATTTACTTTGCACCATTACTTTTTTTGGGAATAGTCTTTCTCGACATTTTAAGGGAATAGTCTTTATCGACATTTTACGTCTAGAAGAAGTACAATATATCAAGCAAAAGAAGCACATCTACAAGCACAAAAAAGGATAGACTCATAATTGTCTATAGTATTTCAAGTAATATGATAATTGTATATAAGGGATACAAGACTCATAATGTATTTGCTAAGGAGAATTCAATGTTGTTTCTTTTATCGTTCTATCCTTTGGCCTGAAGAGCATTTGTTGTGAATGGGCTATGAGAAATGGAGAAACAAGAATGAAAAGAAAATGAACTAAAAACAGAGCAAAGAATGGAAAGCAACAAGACACAAGATTAATGAGGTATCTAGAGATACCTCCCCCTCAAACCAAATAGTATATCATTAATATAAACCAAATTACACTTAATGATACAACCCAAAGCTAAAGAACTCACTTTTAAAGCCTAAGTTTGAAGCACACCTTCAAACTACCACAAATGCATACAAGAGAAAGAAACTCTATATTCTAATCTAATGTATGACTCCCCTAATGTTTCTAGAGAGTTTAGGACACTTATAAAGGCCCTTAGAAGACTCTAGAAACCCATAGTACAAGTGCTTGGAGCCCAAGCAAAAGATCAAGCCAAAAACACAATACTCGGATGTAGTACAAAAGTTGTCAGAAACTTTATGCTGAACCTCGCTCGGTCGAGCCAGCTTGCTCGACCCGATCGAGCGGGCACATTCAAGTTTCTGGATTGCTCGAGCAGTTGAGCTCGACCTGCAGCAGCTTTTGGTCCTTCATGGCTCGACCGATTCGAGCCTCCCCCAAGCTTGTTGTCTTGCTTCCTCCTCTTGCTTGCTCCATCACCCTCAACTCATTACCATTATCACTTCATCAAGTGACCCAAAACGTATATACTCATACTCCGTTTCACTTGCAACCTCGTCCTCAAACGTGCAAGCTAAAGCGTACCCAATTAAGTGATCAAAGTCACCTCCATCATTAAGAGACTTAGAGCTTGACTCAACAGCATTCATAATTTCGTACAATCTGTTTTTTTTTATCTCTCCACGCTTCTTAGCATTTGTTACTGTTTTTCCTTTTTCTAATTTTCTTTTTCTTTTACCTTTTTCAAGAAAATAACTTACTAGGCTGATAATCAACTAAGCGTATATTAAGTGCATATTTTTTGTACAAGTCGCGTTATGTCTTTGGTTTTTAACAATGTTGGTATTAAGGGCCGGAAAAGAGTTGTCACAATATCTGGTCAGAAAAGAATAAATGTCATGGAACAATATTTCAAATGAGGCAGTTGCACAAAATCGAAGTTTATTGATACAAATTTGGCTCAAGAACAAATCACTCAACTTTACTGTCTAAACAGCAAAATATAGCCACAAACAATTTAAAGACCATTGAAATAACCAAGTCATTATACCAAATGGAAAAAATGTTTAAGAATAATTGTATAGTCAAGTCATAGCAATAGTTTGACATTAACTAATCTTCATTTTGTACTAGATTTTCATTACAGCTTAATTTATGCTCAAAAGTTGGCTAAGCATTTTAAATGTGATTAAAATTTTCATGTTTGATTCTTGTTACATTCGGGAGCAATTAAAGAAGCCTCTGATCTTCGTCTAAACCATAAAGGCTTATATTACTTGCAAGAGTCATTAGTGCAAAAGGTTGTATTATTCATCGTAATTTTTCCTTTGAATAATTCTCCTAGGAAAAGAATACCTAATTTTTTTTACCAAAGGCAAGTGATAGGAGACATTTTTAAAAAGGTTGTATTAGAGATGTGACCAAGTTACATACTAAGGCACACTTTTGTATCAAGAACCAATTCTCGCGATGTTGACAACGACTTCGAGCATCTCGTAGGTCACGCGATGTCTTGCACACTTGAGAGTGGTGCGGAGTGTGCTACAGGTTATGGAGTGCTTCGGTTTGGGTCTCTAGACCAAGTGCTAGATGATGATGAGTTAATGTTGACGAAGCATGGAAGGAGAGGAGGAGCAGCAGCTACTGTCCAGTAGCTTCATATGGGTCGCTCAGTTTGGTCGAGCCAAATGGGAATCAGGCGAGCAGGAGGTCGAGCACAGGTGATGCAGCTTGGCAGTAGGTTCAGTTCAAAGGCTCGACAGGTCGAGCTAATCGTGCTCGGGTCGAGCGGAAGCAGCAGACTCCAATTGCGGGTTTCTGTTTTATGATTTGCTTTGTGGGTCCTTTAAGTCACTTATCCTAAGTCCTCTTATATGTTATGAGACTATAAGTAGGAGTCTTAGCAGAGTGTTAGGGTATTGTAGAGAGCCAAATACTAGGGTTTTACTAGGGTTTAGAATCAAAAGAGTATTATCCATTGTATTAGGGTTATTTGAGAGATATTGAAGTCATGTTTCAATCTTTGCTTTGGAGACTTAATTCTAGAGCATTGTAAGGTAAGTCTTAATGTAATGTTGATTTCATTAATGACAAGATACTTGTTTTGAGGGGGAGGTATCATTAGATACCTCATTATATTTGTTGTGTGTTTGTTCTTTGTTGCATGCTTTGTTTTTGTTAGTGTTCTTTGCATCATATTGTGAGTTGTTTCTTCACCATTGCATTAGCCCATTCACAACACTTGGTATCAGAGCTTTAGGTTAGATTTCTTGGTTGTTTTGTGGGTGAAAGTTTGTGACTTTGGTGGAAAATCAAGATGGGTGATGGTGCAAAGTTTAACATTCCATTGTTTGATGGGAGGATGAATTTTTCGGTGTGGAGGAGCACCGTAATGGACTTGTTGGTGCAACAAGGGATTGATGAGGCTCTTGAGAAGAGTAAGCTCACAACAATGGATGAAGGGAAATGGGTGGCCATGAAGAAGAAGGCGGTGAGTTCTATTAGGCTTGCCATCAGGGGGCCTCATATATAAAAGCGTACATTATATTTGAGTATAACATTTTAGCACAGATGGTAAATGTTTTGAATCACATAATCAGGATTTGAAGTTCGAAACTTACTACTAGCAATTTTGCATGCCTTTAATTGCCCCTGTTTGTTTTCTAGTCCCAATATGGCATTAATGCCTTTCATCTCCCAACACTTACTGAGTTTTCCATTTACATTCCCAACACCTATTACCTATATCGTCTGTCCTTCAACTTCTTTTTGCAAGTCTCAAAATTATGATTCCATTCCAATACTTCTCTCATGTCCTTCAATATCCTCTCTGCTCATTAATTCATTTTTCTCCTGTTTTCCAAATGCCTTCTACTTCATTGTTTAATTTTCAAATTGTAGCTGTTGGTGTGATTGATTTGATTATTTGTTTCTTTCATATAATTCATGTATATTTGGTCACTTAGGATGATAGAGGAATGGAAGGAAACTAATCACATGCTGGAAGTAATATTCGTAAAGTTTTTATGCATTCAAAGTGTAATTTTATTACTTTGCGTTAAGTTATTTTCTTAAAGTCGAAGATTTTTTTAAGTTGTTGTTAAAGGGCACCATTTTTAAAACAAGATGAAAAATAAACAGGGCCTCTATAATCTTGGCTCCACCTCTGCTTGCCATTGCACCCGAGATTAAGTATAATTACTTGGATGAGACCGACCTCGGTGTGTTGTTGGAAAAGCTTCAAAAGGTTTATGCTTCGAAATCTTTGACCAACAAGTTGTGTTTGAGATGGGAGTTGTATCAACTCATGAAAGAGGAGGATACAAGTATGCAAGATCACATTAACACATTCAATCAATTGGTGTGCCAATTTTTAAATGCCGATGAGAAGCTTTCCGATATGGAGAAGGCACTACTACTCTTGGCTTCGCTTCCAAAGAGCTATAAGAATGAGTTCAAACTTTGCTTCTTGGTAGGGATACCATACTCTTGATCAAGCATTGGCGGCGTTGAGAGAGAATGATCGGCTCATGGACAGGCATGAGGGGGATGAGAAGAAGGGTGGTAGTGAAGCTTTATTTGGGGAAGGCTCAAGAGGGAGATCTAAGAAGAGAGAATATCAAGCAAAGGGGAAGTCTCAAGGGAGAAATGATTTTAGTAATAACAAGGAGTGTTACTATTGTAAGAAGAAAGGGCACATTCAAATGATGTGCAAGGAGATGAAGGAAAATCTCTAGAGAGTGAAAGACTTGAAGGTTGGAAGAAAAGAAGGGCACATTCAAAGGTCGGAATGTCGAATATGTAAGATCCGGAGACCGGACCGGATGCAACTGGTCCTGTCCGGTCTCATTTTGCACACCCCTAGCTACAAGTTGAAGGTGGTAGCCTAGGCCACATTGATGTTTGCAAGTCACCCAAGAAGGTGACATTTGATGATGGGAAGGGAATTGGTCTTGAGGGGGAGATTGCTGTATCAAGAACCAATTCTCGCGACGTCGACGACGACTTCGAGCATCACCTAGCTCACACGATGTCTTGCACACTTGAGAGTGGTGCAGAGTGTACTACAGGTTATGGAGTGCTACGGTTTAGGTCTCTAGACCAAGTGCTAGATGATGATGAGTTAAGGTTGATGAAGCATGGAAGGAGAGGAGGAGCAACAACTACTGTCCAGTAGCTTCATATGGGTCGCTCGGCTTGGTCAAGCCAAATAGGGATCAGGCGAGCAGGAGGTCGAGCACAGGTGATGCAGCTTGGCAGTAGGTTATGTTCAAAGGCTCGACAGGTCGAGCTAATCGTGCTCAAGTCGAGCGGAAGCAGCAGACTCCAATTGCGAGTTTCCGTTTTATGATTTGCTTTGTGGGTCCTTTAAGTCACTTATGATTTGCTTTGTGGGTCCTTTAAGTCACTTATCCTAAGTCCTCTTATATGTCATGAGACTATTAATATGAGTCTTAGGAGAGTGTTAGGGTATTGTAGATAGCCAAATACAAGGATTTTACTAGGGTTTAGAACCAAAAGAGTATTATCCATATATTAAGTGTACACTAAACTCAAATTTAATGTCCTAATAGTTTGGACCTTGGGGGTTAGGGTATTCATTAAATATTTAGAATTCAGATTTAAAATTAAAATAAATAAATACAAAAAAAACATTTGGATGGACGGGTGTATCCATGTGTATTTTTTGGTGTCATTACCCATCTATTTATTTTGGTGGATAGGTTTTACCTGGCCGAATTTTAAAATTTTTTAAAATTGTCTTGGCCCCTCATCTTCTTTTTTTTGAGTCGAATGGGTCGACAACCATGAACGGTAGAAAAATAGGAAATATAATAAAATTAAGATATTATTTCAAGAATATTATGTTTTAGAAATTAAGATATTTTTAATATTTCGAATATTAAGGTTAGTTTATTTCTTAAGTATTTAGGTTTAGGTTTATATTTTGTTTTCTTATTTTAAATCCTAATCATTGAAGGAAAGAAGAAGAAGAAGAAGAAGAAGAAGAGTGTTTTAATTAGTCACGAGCCACTCCACGTGTTGGTCAAAATGTAAAGTTAACGATTAATATACGATAACCATTAACTGATAGTCATTTGCAAATTTTTGTGATATATTAGGTAGTTTTTAGCAAAAAAATTTAGATGAGGTAGCAAGTTTTTTGAAAAAGAACATATAAATTAGGTAGTTTCTTATAATTTTTCCTTAATTTTATTTGGTTCATATAAACAATTTGTAAAAAAAAAAAAAAAAAGCCTTTGTCAATTAAAATCCATGATAGGCAAAAGTATAACTTAAACCTAATATTTAAATATGGTAGAGTAGACTTTACATTACATCCAAGTATCCAACCATATGTTTTGATTCCACCAATCATAAGAGTAGTAGTACAATACTTTATAAAGCCTAAACTTTGTACAGATTAGTAATATTATGTTAATATTAAAAAAATACAGAAAGCATAAAATTAAAATAATCTTACATCCAACAATAAATTCCGACAAATGCATTTTAATTTAATTTTTAAATTTTATTTTAATTGAAAAGTAAGTATCATTATGTTTTTTTAGTTCTTCCACTTTAAGTTGGTTCTACTTTTCGAGAGAAAAATTTAAAATTAATTTTTAAAGCATATATTCAAGATAAAATATATTCATGTGCAATCTTTTTAGATTCGTCTTGATGCAAAAAATTCTAATATATAATTTTAAATTTTTTTATGCGTACTATGACATATCAAAACTTAAAATTTACTTTGAAATACCTGAAAAAGTAAAGTAGACAAATGAAAAGGAACGATTCATTTCTAAGTTGTACTTTTTTTTTGAAGAATTTTTAAGTTGTACTTCATCCTAATCAATATAGTAGTTCCTTAATATGGCACATTTATCAAAACAATAAGTTAATCATTAATATTTCAAATTGTATATAACTAAAAGTTATAAATATTAATATTAATAGTTTTTATACTTACTAAAAAAAATAATTTTTTATTAAAATCAATCAAATAAGATCTTAAGGAGTAATGTATTACTTTTTTTTAAGAAAAGATTAATGTTTTTTGATTAAAAATTTTAAAATAAGGTAAACCGTCATCTTAAATGGCGGTTTATCCTTAAATTTATTTATTTTTTTTTTTACGTTCTTTCTCAAATTATAGTCTGGGTTAAATCGTCATTTCAGATAGCGGTTTACTCTAATTAATACCAAACCGTCATTTGAGATTGCGGTTTGATCTAAAACATAAAAAAAATATTCATTCCTCTAGCGTCCTACATGGACGGTACAATGAGAAATAAATATCTCAATTCCCATAGATGTAAAGTGGAAAATATTTTTAAAAATTACAATATTGAGGGAAAAGACTCTAAAATGTACTGAAAGGGAAGAGAAGAACGAAGAAAAAAGATCTCGTGGAATTCGTGGGCTTACCCGCCACGCAATCAAAATTCTGAGGTCAGACTTCCCAATTTCTCCGTTTCCTTTTCATTCATAGTATTCTGATTGATTTTTTCTTTTTTTTTTTTCGTATCTTCAACGACCCTTCAAATTCCTTGATTCTCTCCCCAAATTTCTCCCCGAATTCCTCTTCCTTTCATTTTTGATCATACATGCAATAATTTCAATTTCGAATTGTTTAGGTTGAAAATCTTTTATCCTTCATCCATTTTCTTGAAACCCTAGATGATGTAATTTCCGATAATCTGCGACATTTTGGAAGCAATTTGGAAACCGATTGTAATGGATCCTGAGCAAACGTTTATTAGGGTTCAGGAGAGGTTTTCACAAATGGTTACGCCGAGAATTCGAGCTGCTCTTGAGTACATTTATCTTCTCACTGCCGTTACTTTGTTTGCTATTCTTGTCGTTATGCACGCCAATTATGTTCAGCAGGTTTTGTTGATTCCTCAATTTTCTTCTTTTTTACTACTTCATAATTTATGAATTACCGGTTTACTAATTTTTTGATTTTTGAATTTTTTTTTGCTGTTGAACAGTTTGAATTGTAGTTTTTTGCTGGATTTTATGTAATTGAGTGTTTTTTGAGTAAGAATTTCGAAGTAGTACTTTGAGTTGTGTTGATGATTTTTTCTTGAAGCTGTTTTCTTTGAAGCTTAACTTGTCTTTCGAGTAGCTTTGTTAGTGTTAATGTGTTGAGTAGGTAATGAGGAAAGAATATGGAATTTAGACTTTGTTTGATACATTTTAATCCACTGATTAGTGATGAATTTGTTGAGGAACTAGTGATGTTTAGTCTTCTATTAGAAAGTTGAAACTTTACTAGCAAGAGAGAGTGGAAGAAAAATTGAAAGAGTTAACTGAAGGCGTAAACATCAACTGGAACAATTTTTTTTTTTTTTTTTTTGATCAGCAATGTGACATAAAGGGAGAAGTACCTTAATGGGTGGATTGGAGTTGATACAAGCTGTTGTGTAAGAATGATCATAAGCTATATTTGTTTTAGAAATCTCTTATTAATTTCTGAGATTGTTTGAATGATACAAGCCAAAAGAAAAACTAATGGTTTACATGCTAATTACTGCTAAGGTGAGAGGGGATTGGGCATTGGTTATCTAAGAGATTGTCACAGAAGAACTCACTGTTGCTGGGGACTGCATAAATTTTGATATGAATGTATTAGCTGCATTTGATTTATGTGACTCAAGCAGATAAGTTATGAGCGGAAAGTTCACAGTTTAGCATACTAAATTTGGAAGTAGTGGTGAGTTTTATTGATTTTCCTGGATGTTGTTTTGAGTCTAAGATTTACTTATGCTCAAAGGTGTTTTGTCTGTGATGAATGTGTTGAGGAGTTTGTGATCTTTTCTCATCTTGTAGAAAGAGGAAACGTAAAAAGGTAGAAAGAGTGAAAGAAACAATTTAGTGAAAGAGGGGTTAAGTAAATGTGTACTACAATTGGAAACAAAAATTTCAAACATCAATTAGGAACACAGGGAGTTATACCTAACATGGCTAGGTTGGAGCTGATGTAACTTGCATTAAGAAATAAGAATAATGATCTACTGTATATGTTGGAGAAACTCCTGGTTACTTCTTGTTGATTAGTGATCATGCAAGAGGAGTTTGAGTTTTTTAAGAGATTGACACAGTAGAACTTGTAGCTGTTGGGACAAGTTAATTTGAATTTTGTGATATGGAGATATAAGTTGCAGTCAAGTTATGTAATTTATGAGTGTAAGAAAAAAATTGCACAGTTCATGATGTAACATACTTGATACTAAATTTCTCTGCTATATATCAAGACTAGGAAAGATCCTTGTATATGAGGAATCTTTGGACAATTATGAATTAGTCGGCTTTGTTAGGCCTGTTTAATAGCAAAGTTTTGGTTCTCAGGTTTATACTATTTGTTCCTTATTTAATTTATTTTTTTCTAGAGAAATGGAAAATTTGAATGTGTTGCTAAAAGTACTATAAATGCAACACACTCATAGTGACAAATTTTAATGCTTCAACATTATGTACCCAATGTTGTCTTCCTTGTGGGTTTTGCTATTTGTTTGGGAAGAAAGGGACGAGATTTGCTAAGTTTTGCAGTCAAGATTACATGCAACAAATCTATCTCTATTGTTTATACCATTTTTTTACCTGTATGACATTTGATATGAAATTATGCAGCCAGGCTGTTCCAGTGAGCTCTCTGGAGTACAGACATCAGATGCCCAACTCATTTGTATAAAGGTAATGGATACACTAATTTTAAAATTTTCAACTGTTTTCTAGCTGTTTGACATTTTATTCTTAGTTTTTCTTCATTAAATTGTTGCTATTACATATTTAGCCATTTTCTCTTTATTTTTACTTGTGCACCATCCACAGAGGTAGCAATATTACATTCACTGGGAAAAGAAAATGTGTCTAACTCTGGACAGAGTATTTGCACGTTAGCTTATACACAATTAACAATTACACCAGGAGTTATTTGTTTAGGACTTTAGGTTCTTTTACTTATGAATGAGTTGTTGATTACTTTTGTTACTTACCTTTGATGTAGATAATTGGTGCTGGCCTGTTAACTCAAAACGGATCTGCATCAGATTTTGAAAAGATATCTTCTGAGCAGACTGTGATTGTGCAGCCCAGAGAGTTTGATGCTCATGACGATGAGTTTAACTTGTTTGCTGTGAAATACTGGTCCAGCTGGATTACTTCTGGTACCAAGAAGGGAAAGTTGAACTTTAAGTTTTGGAGATATGATGATGAATTCTTGGAAACACATTCAGACACGACCAATGATGGAAAAAGCTTAAACTTAGTACCTCGTGATGGTAGAGTTGAAAAAGAAGAGACATATGAAACTTATTCGATGTTTTCAAAACAATCTGCAAGAGCAATCATCTTGCACTCTTTCAGAAAGTGGCACAGACGCCTATCATTCATTTGGAAGCATGGAACACGTTTTCTGCGAACTCTTTGGGTATGTGTGCTGGATTATGTTGTAGTGATTTTCCCTTTGCCACTTAGTATCTTTAAGCTGTTTCCATTATATATCTTGAATTTTTATTTGAATTAGTATGTAACTATGATATCTTTAGGTGCAACTATCCATGCAATGATATTGAAGATTCGTCTTGATTTTCATGGAATAGAGTATTCATGTTTGTAAACTGGTTTGATGAATGTAAATAATTATTCATCCGTCATGCTATTTAACGCGTCATTAAACCATGTGCACTTTTTATTTATGTGAATTTGCACATGATGTTTGCTACCAAGAGTCAATTAGAAATAATCTCTTTGTTAGTGATATCATTAACAAGAGTAAGGTTACATATATCAGAAACCCCCAAACCGGAGCGACTTAATGGCATTGGGTAATGGAATGTCGTCGTAGCCACTTAAACGATAACTTCAGCCACCTTTGTGTTGTCAAATCTTGATTGTATGTAGGATTTCTTGTTCTGGCTGTTTATACTACCGGAGTTGGAGATGTCTTTGTGGGAAATTTGTCTTTTATAGAGTGAGTTTTAGTAAGTTTTTATATAAATGTTGCTCAAAATGCAATATTACCAAATTCCCTTTAAAATTTCTGGACTTTTGAGATACCCTGCTATTTTACGTTTCTTGTCACCTATTTCTTTTTTTTGGGTGGTGTAATCAATAAGAAATTCTCTTAATATTGAAAAAGAGAACATTTACATTATTAGTTCCTATATTTAGTTTGTCATATTTAATGTCTCACTGCCTTGTAAGTGAAAAACATGTCTAGACCTCATCAACATTGTTTTATGTTGAAAATTGGGACTGTTGTGCTTCCGTTTCACATTCCTCAATTATCTTTACCTTAATATGGTGCGTACTAGTCTATTTCATTTTTATAATTATGTTTTTCAGTTTTATCTATGGCACATATTTAGTTGATTGATGTCATTTTCTGCAAATAAGTGTAGTACTTCTAAGAAAATGTTAACTTTTCTTTTGAATGTGTGATTTTGGTTCTGTTTGAATTTTTAAAGTTGCTGCTTTATTCTGCGATTGCAGCACTTATGTTACTGAAGTGAACTTTTAAGTACAGGATGTTGCAGGTATTCACCTAAATCTTGACATGCAGAAGTGGCTGCGGATTTTGCACTTGGATAGGTTCAACTTGGTTGCAGGTAGATTGATAATACAATTCAAGTTTAAGATGCATGCATATTAGAGCCTTGGATTAGTCAATCGACTTATATAAGGATTTTTTTTGTTCTTTACTTAAGTTCTTATCCGAACACTTGAGACGGAGAAGTGAAGCCCTTCATCAAATTAAAAAAATATATCCTCTTGTGTTTGTATGAACAGTGACTCCCATTCAGGGACAAGAGGTCAAAAGCAGCAAGATATCTACGTCAATTGATGTAGTCATCCTATAAAGAAATCTTTTGTGTAGATACTGAATAGGTGTAGATATTCAGGGATGTAGGTGTGACGAAGCTTTGCCATTTTATAGGTGGTCACTTAGTTTTAAAAAGCTCGCCTAGGCGTGCCTAAGGCTGGCACTTTGGTTGTGCAATGAATTGGGTGCCTTGATAGGGTTAAGCCTTAAGGCTGAAGAGCGCCTCATAACGCTTTAAAGCGCCTTTTGGTCTTAGTCTCAGAAGGAGCCCAATTGATATGAGCACCCACCATGTATGCTTTCTCTTCTCTTTTTATTTTTCCTCTTTTTCTTTATTGTCCATCCTTGTTTGGGTTGTTCTTGAGGTTTGATTGGAGTTTGTGTTTTATTTGCTTTATTTCTCACCGTCTACCAATATACTTACGAGTAATGTTCCATCAAAATTTGACCAAAAAAATAAATCTTATTGAGAAATGATATGGACCATCTTATTAATGTGCTTTTAATTCATCTCATTGGAACTTATGGACAAAAGCATTGAAGGATTTGTTTCGTGTCTTGATATGTCTTTGATTATGATTGATTGAGGAAGTTTCTTTTTTATACTTTTCTAAGTTTCTATAATATTCTCAGTGCAGTGGCTTGAAAGAAAGATCAAAGCATTTGAACCGACATATCTCTACACTATGGAAAAAGTGAGTCTTGTGATTCTTATAAGTTCTATCTGTATTTTACTCGACTTCTGCGGGCAGAAAATGAATGACGCAAAAGTGTATTATCTGCTTCTCATTGTTAATCCTCAATATGTAAAATGCTTCTTATCTTTAGGGATACTTCTTACTTCCTGAAGATGCCAAAGCACGTCATAAAATTCGGACAGCTAATATTAGCATATCAGCCCAGCATCCTTGCTTTGGTAACAGGTGAAAATTCATGTAACCCTCCTTGTCTGTTACAAAATTGCCTATTCTTGTTCTCACACAAGCAATGATTTGTTTTGTCATCATTTCTCTTCTATTTCTATATGCTATAGTAAGTTTTCTTCTCCACTTAGTATAAAGGTCTCATTATAGCTAGTCCACAAGTTCAGTAAGATGGAACTAGTAGGCAGCATAGGAGCCAGTGCCTCAGAAAGTTCAAACTTCCAAAAGACTTATAAGTACTTTTTTTACTCTATTGATATGACATGACACTCTGATGGTATGGCACTTTGAAAAGTTCAGCATTTGTCTTTTCTTGTTGGAAAAGGGTGAAAGAAGGGGTGGGTGGTCAAAACCAGGGTCTTTGTGGTACTCCTTACTAGCACTTTATCGCAAATATTTTCCCCCCTCACAGGCCTCCTTGAATTTACACTTCTTAGATTTATGGACAGTTATTGCTTGTGTGTTCTTCCTGCATCTAATCTAGTGAACCTTTTCAGGTGGCAACAACTTCTCATCAATAGAGTGGTGGGATATGATACTATTCTGATGAATAGTTTGCTAGATTCTCCTGGACAAGGTAGCACCCAGTGAACAATATACTTTAGTTTCCACTTGTAGCTTCCCTTCTCTGTGAAGTATTATCTTCTTCCTTTTTTCCTTAATCTCTGTTGGGGTGTTTGGAGCTCATGTTCATCCTGAAATACATTAATTGCAAAATTTTATTCAGGGTTTCACATAGAAAAGTTTGCTGTAGAAAGTTGAAGTTCGGCTGAAAAAGAATATTTCTATTCCAACTCACCAAGTGTTTCTGAAAATGGCGTTTATTGCTCTTCCAAATTACTTTTATTCCACAACATGCCATTGGAAAATATAATTTTGCTCCGGACATTCCACAACATGTCGTTGCCAATTTGATTTTTTTTTTTCCATCTCACAAAGTTTGTTGATAGATCAGTTGAAACTTGAAAGAGAATCTTTTAAGGTGGTTTGGGCATGTGAAACGACGGTGAGCTGGAGAATTGGTAAGGAAGCTATAACGTGTAACTTGGGGGATTTAAAATAGATGGAAGAAGGTTGTAGATGACGTAAAGGGTAAGAGTGGAAAATGATATGAAAATTTTTGATTTACTGACTGAGATGGTAAATAATTGAATTGAATGGAGAAAGAGAATTCATGTGGATGCCTTGGTATTTGTTTCTTGTACCTGACCCTAGACTTATGGTATTAGGGATTTGGTATTGTTGTCATTAAGTGTTGTAACAAATGATGTTCACATATATGCCAATCGATAAGCAACCCGTCATAAATAATAATTATTCCATTCAATTCATATCTTTTGGGAATGGAATAGGAACACTGACCTGCTTACTTTTCTATATTTGAAGTAGTGTATATCTTTTATATTATCAAGTGTATCCTAAGACATGATCCCCACATTGGATTGTATGGCAGGGTACCTATATAACTACCAGACAAAGGAGTTTTACAACCTCAGTTATGCCCATGAACCATCAACAGGCTCTGCTAGTTTTGGAGGTTTGCCTCATATCCTATATTTGTGTCGGTGGTTTTCCATGCTCTTCTTTTTTCTTTTACTTATATCTCCTGCTTGAAACCTATATGTTGATTATTGTTGGATATTTTTGGCTTTATCTGGATCTTGTAGTTTGTTTTGATTATCTGCTTTGGTTGACATTTTACTCATTTTCCTGTTCTATGCACAGATTATTTGGTGACCAAGTGTGGAGTGCTTATGATGTCACTTTTCGTCTTTTTTACAACGACAATGTCAGTTTCATTTACATTGAGGGAGACACAGACTCGCATGCTCAAATTTACAGGTTGCTTTGCTTGCACTTGTATATTTCTTATAGCAAGATGCAAACCTGAACTAAAAACATAAGTACGACCTTCGAATGCTTTTTGTTAATTTGCTTTGCTTTGTTAGCTGTTACTTCAGCATACATGTGGAATCTTGATGTCTCATCTCTTGTTTGAGCTTTTTTTGTTCCCATGTCCATACAAACCGGCACTTTTACCCAAACAAAATGCAAATCAGTGTGGGGAGAAGAGATATGCCATTGGTCTTTAAGACATGAACAAAGATCAACGGTGGATTACCAAAGTTGATTGTAAAATTGCATATGGAGATTATTGGAATGAAAGGGAAGATAAAAGAAATGTGTAAGAGGAATAAATAGTTTAGAGTGGAGAATGAACTTCAGATGTTGTCATGACTCATGTGTACTTCTGTCCGGCCCCTGTACTAGGATATAGATATAATTTTTTTGAAGTTAAGACAATGAAAGGTAAGAGAAGGGAATATGTATTTGTGAATGAATTATGATAAAGGTGCTCTCTTTTTTAAAATCTTGCTCACCTTAAGCAAGAGCATAGAGAATATGCTTCTGTAGTTTGATCCCTTTTTGGCAGTCAAGGCACAAGAAATTTTGGTGATTTATTTTCGAACAGCATCTGGTTTGTTGTATCGGTAAAATGCACAAATGTGACTACTTTGTCTCTCTAGGTAGGCTTGCTAAATGAGGGGGAAGATGGGAAAGAAAAAGGGTGGGTTCTAGGGGCAAAGATATTCTGGTGCTCTAGCTTTCATTGGTTATTTATGTTTAATACTCTAATGATAGCAATAGTCACTACAGTAGTGGAATGTAGTGACAATGAGAGATGAGTGAAATTGAAAGAAACAATCAAAAGCTAGAGAAATTGTGGGAAAACAAATAGAAGGTATAAAGGAAGTGGAAGAAACACTTTACCAGGAAAAAAGTGAATGTACAAAGCATTATGTATTCGATAAAAGGTAAAGTGTTAACATCAATCGGAATGGAGGAAGTATATAACTATATCGGTTGCTCTTAGGGCATCTTCTCTCTAACTTATTCTCAATTCTATTTAGAGGAGTTCGGTGCTACCCATCGTTTTCACTGTCAAATATTTAGTTCAATTCCATTCAGTTGTGGGATTAAGACCTTAGTTTTGTATTTTTTTTAATTTTTTTTTTGTTTCTTCTACTATGTTCACGTACCATCTATATGATTGACCCTAGTGTGAAAAATATATCTAGGAAGCAAGTAAATTCTAGTTTCTAGCATGCCACGTATGTACTGCCAGCCTTTTCTATTTCTTTTTGATAAAAATTTAAAACTTGAGTGACATGACTGACTGGTAACTGGCACTAACCTTATTTCCTTCATTTGGTTACAGTGCAGCTTCAACATCATGCTCGACATCGGCTTCCTACGTTTCAGTTGATATTTGTTCATGTCATTGAATCACTTGTCTTCGTGCCTGTAAGATTGCAACATATGAACTGTTATGAAATATTGTAATACTTGAATATTTTCATTTCTATTGGCTGGTGATGTATTGCATTTAATATTACAGATTATGATAGGCATCCTGTTTTTTCTGTTTGAATTTTATGATGATCAACTGCTGGCTTTCATGGTGTTGATATTGGTCTGGCTATGTGAGCTTTTTACCCTAATCAGGTTAGTCTCGGTTCTGTACTACGCATTCTCCCTTTCTTAAAGGTTGTAGAATTTCTATGTCATCTTATGTTTTCTATGAAAAATGTCCAGTGATGTTGAACTTTTTTTTATTTTTGCAGTGTTCGTACTCCAATATCAATGAAGTTCTTTCCACGCTTCTTTTTACTTTACTTCCTGGTGTTCCACATATATTTCTTCTCTTATGCGTATGGTATGATGATAGCTTGTATATTTTGATCATTGTTTTTCTCGTGGAACCAACGATTGTATGCATTATATGTTGTTCCCCGCAGGTTTTTCGTACTTGGCCTTGTCTACTACTGCAGCATTTATGCTGCATCTTATCCTGTATTTCTGGAACAGATTTGAGGTATATATTTCTTGTGGCGCCTTCTGAAGATTATATGCCCAACATTAACATCTTTATATTGGTCTGCGTATTATGATTGTTTCCTTTGTCGTTCTTCTTACAATTGTGATTCTTTTTCCTATGTAGTATTTATGTTTTCTAATCTCATGATGGTCATTTAAGCTATTCCTCTGCACGCTACATAACGTTAAGAGGTTCATTCTGAAAAGGTGATGTTTTCGCCTTTCCGGGTTATGGGTACTTGGGTTTTTTATTAGTGTTTTCAAAAATGGGTTCTAAGGTTTAAACTTCAAGCTCCATTTTGAGAATTCCATGTCTGATAAAATAATTAAATTATAATTACCCATAACCATGGAAAAAAATCACGGACGCGGATGCGTTTGCGGAAATGGTCGCGGTGTCGCGGAAAGCGGCTATAACGGATAAATAACGCGAATCGCGGCCGATGCGGTGTGATTTTTGGAAAAAAAATCACATAAGGGGTTTTGAACTTATAAATGCATTTTTGTTGTTGAACTACTATTATTATGCAATAATATGCAACTAGCTATTATAATTGCAATATTTGATTCTTTTATTAGTATATAATTAGTTAAGTTATTAGTTATTAGTTAATTATTTTGTTTATAAACTAAAATTATGAATAACTATAAATTTAGTAATCATAATAAATAAAGTTAATGGGTATTAATAAAATTTTAAAGGGAAGACAAATAACGTTGTAACGGTGAAATAGCGTTATAACGGTAAAATAACGGGCGTTACACGTTATATAACGGTCAACCCGGCGTTTTGACCGTGAAATTTCGTGGACTGTTGTATAACGGGATTTAACGTCGCGGCAACTTTCACACAGGTTATATAACGGGCGTTACGTAACGTAACGGGGGAGTTTTTATTCCATGCCCATAACCCATACGCGTCAAAAAGGGTCGGGGTTTTTGTTTGTAGAAGCAGGGGGCTAGGGAGAGATTTGGGGGGGGGGGTGTTATGAGCAGCTGCACATTTTTTTTTTCCTGTCGACTGATTCCTGTTTCTCCTTCGTTGAGCAATTGGAAGCCTGATACTCTGGTCAATTAATTTCTCTATGTTCAGGGTTTCATTTTAGTTGCTGGGCTTATATGCTCCTTTATAAGTGTTGGTTTATTATAGCCCAGTAGCTTTATAACTTCGTAACTACTGCAGGCACCTTCATCATCTATAAATTCATTAGTATGCCTCTTACTCATTACCTCTGCTCCACCCACTAAATAAAGGAAGTGAAAGAACGCTAAAAGATGTTTGCAAACTGTGAGTTCAGTGAATGAAAAACACACATAATAATGCCAGATGAGTTAAAGGGAGTGACTTATGACATTTCCTTGCACCATAGTGTAGTTACCTAATCGTATACTAGTGGGTTTGATTGATTAAAGTATGATTACGCACACAGAATTTGAAATGCTGGCTGTATCATAGTGCAAAAACAATGCCGCATCGCATTGCATTTGCATTGGCCGCGTTATAAAGCTTCTCCTAAAAATACAAACCAATATTTTCCGTGTTGCAAAGGCTGTATAAAACCCGCTTTTTGTGCCATATTAAGGGTTATCACATGGTTTTGAGTTTTGACCAATATTTTTGGTGTTGCGATGACCGCATTACCGTTTGGTTACCATGATTGCAACCGCAACCACATTACCGTTCCGTTACCGTGTTGCGATCATTACTGCATTATCGTTCTGTTACCGTGTTGCGACCGTTACAACCTTTTTGCATTGTGGGCAGTATTCTTTTTTTTATGATGTGACTTTTGAATTATGATTGGTGTTATAGTTACATTTTGTACTTGTGCTGAATATATTTGCACGACATTATGGCCCTATGTTGGCGTCTATTGGAAGAAATTTCGGGTCCCAAGTTTCCTGAATACTAAATCAACTTTTTCCGTTTTTCTTCACATTTGTCATATTGAATCTAATTTCTTTTCTTCTAACATTGGTTTGAACTTTGATCTTATGTATGATCAGTGTATGTTTAATGAAGTCATAGTAGTCAACTCTGATAGCTGTTCCATTATCAATTTTGCTGATATTTTTATTCATTTTTGGTTCTGGTTCAGGTCCCTGCTCTACAAAGATTTTTACAAAATCGTCGTTCACATATGCAGCAGCACCCAGATTTCCACATAACCTCTTCGACTATACTTGCCTCAACATTGCATATTACTCGGTTCAACACGAGGAACCCTGGTCCAGTTAATATGGGAGATTCTTCAGTTCCTGGGGTCTCAGAGCCAATACCTGGTGGTGAAATTCCTGTATCTCCTAATGTGCAGGAGGAAATTCATGGCTTGCAAGAACAATCGGGGAATGCAAATCCGCAAGATCAAAATAGTGATCCTCATCCAATCCCTGACCATGATCTTCAGCAACAGGAAACTGGTCAAAACCCAGGAAATATGAATTCCTTCAGCTCTTTGTTGCTATGGATCCTTGGGGGAGCTTCTTCTGAAAGCCTAAACTCTTTCTTCTCCATATTTAGAGATATGAGAGAACAGGCTCAATTTTACGCAGATTCTTCAAGACAAGACAGCGATACTGCTGTGAATGCTCAATAGTGGTGAAGAAGCAAAGGTGAGTTGAATTGTCATACTTTGAGGTCAGTTGCCCCAGATTTTTGTAACAAAATGATTATAACGAGGTAAAATCATGTTCGCTGAAGCAGAAAGGCATCGTCAAAATGTCCGCTAGTTACATATGTAACTGATAGTGGAAGAGTAATGCGTGGGAGAAACTTATATTACGCATACAACTGAAGTTGTATTAGCATGCTTTGTGAGAAATCTTCCTCAGTGGTGAGTTTTGGTATGAGCAGAGGGGTTTTGTATGAAAAGTGATCCTCTCTGTCTTGTGATCGTAACTGTAACTATTGATGTACAAAGATGATTTCTAATGTGATGCTATATAACAAATACGAGTCATTCATTATAGATCTCAAAATCTGGGTTTCCGGTCTTTTCAAGATTGTTTGTATCCAATTCCTTGTTAGTTTAACTTGGTGGTATTGTTACTCTGACAAAAAATGAACAATACAACTCTACTTATAGAAGATAGATAAGGTAAACACAAAAATAGAAGGCTAAAACTAAGAGTTTGTTGCAACAACAAACTAAAAGACAGCTAAAACCCCTGATGTTGCACCATGGAATCATTGTATGATTCAAGGTTAAGTATCAAGCAGAAAGTTGTTAGTTCATGGGTAAAGGAGTAACATCCTTTTTGAAACGTTTTACCCCAATGGAAAGCAAGAGCTCTTTAGTGAACTTAGATCGAGTTAAAACTAGACACATACTTTAATATCCAATAAAATAGTGAAGTTGTCCAAGGTCTTTGATAGCAAACACTATATGTAAATACTCTTTTTGGGCTTATTAATTTTAGAAATGTCATTACATGTGACAAGAATATCATCTACATAAACTGATATCACAATAATAGAAGTTGTTAACTTGTTTAGGAAAAAGGGAATATTCATTTTGGACTGCTCATATCTTAATTGTTTTGAGTTCTTTCAATAATTTTGCGTGCTATTTTTAAAAGCTTGTTTTACCATACAAAATTTTTTGTACAAACACACTTTATTATTTGGTTTAGTATCCCCTTTGGCAACAAATTCAATTCCATGGTTTTGATTAACTATCTCAGCTACTAATCTAGCCTTATATCTTTCTTAGGATCCATCTGGTCTTATGAAATTTTTAGGAAAAGAAACAATTTTCCAAGCATGGTTATTAGAAAGAGCATTAACTCTTTCCATTGTGTCCACCTTAGTGGATCTTTGCTTGCTTCAAAATAAGTTGTAGGTTTCGTAAATTACATATGCTTATTTGAAATACTTTTATGCTTGTTATTGAGATTTAAATACTGAATTGTATTAATATTACATTTAAAATCTGTCAAATAAAAATGTGGCTTTGTTTTGGTAGACTAAATTATGAGGTAACACCTCATGTGAAACTAATTGTGAACCATCCTCATCAATAGATCATGAAATATTACGGTGCGCTTTCTACTCTTTGAATACTAAATTGTGTTTTATGTAACTCTACCGCAGTCGAGTCGCGTGTCTACGACGGTCCAGTCGCGTATTTTGTATTAAAAATCAGTGCAAATTTTAAACGATTGCTATATCTCACTCGATTATAAAAATTAGGCATATAATATATCTTTTGAATGCTCTTGAAGTGTACTTTCTAGTGTCACAAATCTTGCATTAATGCGATTTTCCTATCAAAAGTTATGGCAAAAAAGTAAACATGTATCAAATTTCAACACAAATTTTAAACAATCGTCATTTCTAACTCGGTTATCAGAATCAGGCATATAAAATATCATTGGAAAGCTCTTGAACTCTATTTTCTAACGTTGCAAGCGTTGCTTTAATGCTATTTTCCTATCATAAGTTATTTCCAATGGAGTGAATGCGTCAAATTTCAGCACAAACATGCGACTAGGTTCATTATCCGATTTTTTTTAAATTCATTTTTTTAATAATTAATAATTTTGATTTTAATTTAATTATTCTACTCCATATTTTTAGATAAATAACAATAATTTTTGATTTTATAAATGAAAATAGATTTATAGGTGTTTTAGTATTTTTATATAGAAAAAGATGGCAACACATTGAAAAAGGTGGCGAGTTTCATATTCTTCTAAAAGGCGATTTCTTTGAGAGACCATTTTTAATTATTTCGCTCATAAAGGAAAATGTAGAGTATGTTACTCAATGGCCATATTAGGATATTGTAAGTGCACATTTAAAATATCATAAACACTACACACTTATCGGATGGGTATTACAAACATTGTAAGTAGGCATTTAAGATAATGTAAACAGATATAAGTATATTGTAAGTAGTCATTAAGTATATTATAAGTAAGCATTAATAATATAATAAATAGGCTTTAAAAAAGGTGTAAGTAGACATTAAGGATGATGTAAATAGGCATTAAGTATACAAAAATCGGCACTAAGCTTTAATGGAATAACCACGAAAGACGTCTCATAGAGAAACAGTCTCTCAAAACACTGGCTGAGCGATTTTTAAGGATCCGGATTTCCGAATTGCAAGCCATTGACGAGACTGGGCTTTAAAGTTCAGATCCATCTGTGAAAGAAGCCCAACCCAATCCTTGAAATCAAAGATTACTCAAAACCCTAACCCTAACCCTAATCGAAGACTCTTAAATCCCGTATATAAACATCAGAACGCATCCTCATCCCTCATTCATTCTCCATCCTTCTCTTCCTCCATTAATCTTCATTTTCATCTCTGTAAGTTATTGATTTCTCAATTTTTTTTTTTTGGAAAGAGGAGTTATATGCTGTGATGCTTAAAATCTACCTATTTTCTGAGAAACCATGAATGGTTTCTTTGATTATAGAACTTACCAATGGATCCTTCTGAGCTCTCCTCTTTTTTCCAAATTCTACTATTTTTTTCTCTGTTTTTGTAATTTGAAATTAATCAAATCGAATTGGAGCCATTGAGGTGATGAAATTTGTATCGGAATATACAAAATGTCGACCTAAACAAATTCAGACTACAATTATCTGATTCAATGGCACCTCTTCTTATTATTTCTAATCGGCGTACTTTTTTCTTATAAATTTTTTCGATTCTTCATAATCCGTTAGTTTTTGGTAAATTGATCTTGTTATCATACAAGTATTTTAAATTTTAATAGAGAATCTCTTCAGCTACAGCTTTAATATAAGAGTTTAAATTGATTTTCTCGGTACTGGTGTGAATTGAATTTCTATTCTTCAGGTGGAGGTGAAATTTCGATCGAACCATGATTTGAACATTTTTTTTTATTTTTAACTTTTGTTCAATTTATTTATAATTTTTTCTCTGGTTTTTTGATTCAGCATCAAAAGGAAAATGGAGTGTTTTTAGGTACAAGTCATGAAGTCAACGTCATTGAATTAGCCTCAAGGACAATGAACTATTTTTATTCACCCATTTACAAGGAATAGAGGGAGTAGAAAAAGCTTTAAAATTAATTAATATCATCTCTAATTCACATCTGATATCTTATGTAGTATTAATTTGTTAAAAAGAATACAGATTATTTGAAATAGTAGGTGATATGTGATTCTAAAGATAAATTAATAAACAATTAGGTATATTTTAGAATTAAAGAGAAATTTTAAGAGTAAATTGGTATAAATTAGAGAATCGATATAAATTAACCCCAACAAGATGGGATATTCACATTGCCTTTAAATTAGAGGGAGTGAGGGTTCATAAATGATAGATGTGTAAAATGTAAATTATGAATAGATGAAATAGCTTCGACATACTTGTATAGTACTAGTATATTACTTTCGGTTTGTTTCATTAAAAAAAAAATTAAAACTAAAAAAACTTTCTGGCTCCATATATATAACTTGCAACACACATTATAAGATTATATATATATTATTAATTTATTATTTTTAATTTCTGATTAGTTCTTAATATATAAGTTAAAATATAGTTAAGTGATTTTTTTGTTCAATTCAAAGATTATTGATGACTATTTTTATTATTTTTATCATATATAATTAAAGATATTAAAAAATAAATAAACACATACAGTAAAAAATTCAATTGACACACGGATTTTGAAAAGAAAAAAAATAACATTTTTGGCTCCTCTTCTCTCATTCTACATTCCTACTGGACTCCTTAGATTCTAATGGCTCGTTTGATTAGTGGTATTAAATGGCAGTAATGAGAATAAATTATAGTGCAAAATTTTTTCAAAAGTTCCTTATTATTTACATGATAATGAAACTTTGATCACAAAAAATGTTGTGTTTACAAATTTTCATTATCATCTAATTTCATCTCTTCTAATAATAATGCATCAAAATGGATTTTATGAAGAAAATGAGATGATTGACGTTGGATAAGCATGACCATCAA
Source organism: Amaranthus palmeri (assembly GCA_019776075.1). Taxonomy (NCBI): domain Eukaryota; kingdom Viridiplantae; phylum Streptophyta; class Magnoliopsida; order Caryophyllales; family Amaranthaceae; genus Amaranthus; species Amaranthus palmeri. The sequence goes on from JAAKBH010000019.1 coordinate 164,928, forward strand.
GGTATTTAAGAGATTTTTCAACTAAAATTACACTTATTTTTCATTTTCATTATTGCCATTTATCACCACCTACCAAACAACCTACTAAATAGACCGGAAATTCTAATTATCGCCACCACCATTATGCAACATCATTGCTTTGGCCACGCTTTGCCCTAGCCAAGCAAAACATTGACTGGATAAAGTATAAAACACACTTGAGAACATCCCTTGTCTCTAACCCACTTTCGAAAACGGCCACCCTCCCTCGGCCATTAGCCTTGTTAATAGCGGAAACAAAAAAAAAATAAGTGATGTTAATTATTATTTAAATTACAATCGATTAAATTGTAATTAAGAAAATTATTCGTGCTTGAGTTCTCATACAAAAGCGGGATATAATGTGATCATTTTTTAGAATGCTGTTTATTCTAAATTGTAAAACAATAGAAATACAAGTATTATTTGAGTTGTTTTCATTATTTTTTTATGGGTAATTTAGTTCAAAGCAAAAGAACCAAATTACACAAACATTAATAACCTAATGTCCACATCTAAGAAAACAACACCAAATTGCACAAACAATTCAATTTTTATAATAATATATACATAAATGTTATATGTGATTATTGACTAGCACCAATCACTACCACCACAATCAACTAGAAAAATGTGAAAAATGTAATTTATAATCTAAACCTAAAAGAAATTGAAGCATCAAATAGACTTAAAATAATATAAGGTCAAAATTCAACTTTAACATTGATTTTGTTGAAGAAAATTGTGAATTTTGAAGAAAATAGAAGACATAAATCAAATATAAGTTTTTTTGCTGAAGGAAGAAACTGCAGTCAGGCAGTCATTATGAATTTGTCAGATAAATTCTTTGAGGTTAGTTACTTTTATGAGAGAAAAATAAAAAACAAAAGACTAAAAAGAATGGTGGTGATGATGAGAGTGGAGAAAAATAATAATGGGCGAAAGAAGTTAGAAAATCACAGATCATCATTGACTCTTATGCTTTACGTTTGAAGTTACTCGACTTTTTGAATCCGTTAATAATGCAAAATGTAATTTAAACAAGTTACTTCTCTTGTTCCTCTGAAATAGCACCCTTTGACAAAAAAATATGAGAGCTTTTTGAGTCAAATGATGCTAATTCAGAGGGACAGAGAGAGTATATAGTAACTCTTACTATTTTCATTCTCCAATCTTTACTAATTTCATTTTCATACTTATATAGTTATACAAAACATCCCTAAATGTTCCATAAAGTATATATTTACATTTGAGAGGAAAACTCTTATCCAAACACAATTAATTAGTATTAAATAGATTTCAAATTAATCTTACATACATAAAGCACATCATTATTTTTAAACAAACTACATAGTATTACTCACATAAGAAATCTAATTAATAAGTCTCCAAGAAAACTAACAATGTATAGTAGATTACACCATAGGGGTTTCAAACCTATCAATTATTTATACCTCCTCCGTTCCATAACACTTGCCACTGATTGTAACATATCGTGTAAGAAAATATCACTATCAGTAACAAATATTACGGAACAGACTAAGTATTACTATATACAAGTACCCATTATAATTAGTTAATTGTTCTACAATTTTTACGAACTTCTCCTCTAGAACCTTCTTTAACATCAAGCAAGCTCATCTTAACCATAGCACGTTGGAAATCAAGGAAGAACATGGCTTGATTCATGGCATAAGAATTGACAATTCCTCGAGTTCTTGGAGTATCATATAATGTTTGATCAGAAGTTAGTAACCCCACTTTGTTTTGTAATGCTTGAAAGTAATCGTTATCAAAATCGTTCCTTGTGTTGTCGAATGGTTGTTCGGCTTTGTCTCCCGCACTACATGTCTTGGAAAGTGTCTGCGCGAAATCAGCGTCTAAGGATGGGTCTATATCATGTGTTGCATCAAATTTACTTAGCCTGTTTTTGAAGGATGAACACCTTGCTACTCCCAATGTGTGGGCACCTATGTTTCGTATTTGGAGAACATGAGAATTTAGATTATGGCAGTATAACAAATTTAACTTTTCGCGATATTGGATTTAGTGGCATTAAAAAAATATTACTGATTTATAGTTATAGTGTTAAAAATATTGATTTTTATGTTAAGTTTTACTATAAAGTGATTTAATGACACTTTATTTGACATTTAGTGGCATATGTGATTGATACTGAAGTCTATAATTACATTTATGAGAAATATCATTAGATTTTATGTCACGAAAAGTTTTAGTATGTTTTTTTATTAGACTAATAATAAAGGGTCTAATAAATATCACTAAATCCACTATATACTATTAGAAATTTAAAGTAATGATAGCTAAATAATCCCTCCGAACCAATTTAGTTGTCCCATTTTCTTATGTAGCAAATTCATATCAATTGTCTCATTTACTTGTTTGTCAATTTGTATTTACCTAAACACCCATGTTCACACAAGTAAAGACTAAAATACCTCTACTTTTACTACTTACAATACTCCAACTAGTACCTTTACAATTAATTTAATTAATTAAAATATCCCATCTACCACCTTTTTAATAATTGTGCTCAAACAAATGGGACAACTAAATTGATTCGGATGAAGTATTTCTCACTTAGAGCATGATCACTCAAAATAATACTTTCTATATACTTGTATTTATTAGTTATTCTCACACTATTAAATTTTGATTTGTGTATAATTAAAATTATAAAAAATACTTTTAATTTTTATTAGTTGTTACAGATAGTGACATCATGACGTTAACATCTCAAGTGAAATGAAAAATAGAGTGGAGATACCTGACAAAGCGACCATCTCTTGAGCAGTAAAGCCACGCTGTCCGAAAACTCTAATGAGTTCAGAGCTGTTGAATGTGGGGAAAGGTAAGTTTATTGTATCTTCTATCTTTGATCTCTTTCCATCCTTCCTTCCTTTCGGTATGTCATATATTGGACCACCACTCTAGTAAGTTTATCAACACATCAATTTAAATGAATTAATTAGAAACTCATTTCTTTTAATTATATTAGTCATAATTAAGTAATCTAATCTAAAAGCATTATTTAATTAAGTATTGTCTTACAAGGAAAACCGCATCTCTAGCCGCCATCGCTATTATATCTGCACAAGACACAACACCTGGACATTGATCCTCAAGCTCGTCCTTAATATCATCTATGAGATCATAACCTCGTAAGCTTAAATTTCCTGGAGAATCCTTTTCAGCGGTGTTATCTTTTGTTGAATCTAAAAGTATGGATGCATCACAACCCTACATATACACAAAACAAAATCATGAATATATATATAATTTCCTCAATAAAGATTATTATCTTGCTTCGATGGGAATATTTGACTGGGATTGGACGTCTATGCAACTTTAATCATAACCTTAAGCTTATGGATTACTCCAAATATATTCTATCATTGCTACAAGCCTCTATCATACCCCATCATAAGAGAACTATTTGGACTAAAAACATGACTAGAACACATGCTTAAATAATACATGGTACATTATAATTAAATATTCCACTTTAAATGATAGGTAGATGAGTTAATTTGAACTTGTAACTTTTTTATCACGTTGGTGTCTGATATATCATATCAAGAAACCATTTCCGCCAAAAACTTATACTTATGATTAATATTGAGCATATGCTATATATACTTCATCACTCTACGTTTGTAATGATAAAATATTGTTTTCCATTGACCATTTATTACAAACAATATTTTCACACAAATAAAAATTATAAAAAATTTTAATTAAAGATACTTCATTATGATCTATTATAATCCGAAACAAAAATACAAAACTTTTATCTTTAGTGATCATGTACGTGTACACAAACAACACAACAAATTAAATTACAAAAAAAAAAAAAATAAACAAAAGAAACTAATGCTACCTGTATCCAACAATCATGGAAATGCAATCTTAAAAGAGGGCCAGCCAAAGTAGGATCATCCTGAAGAGCTCTAGAAACTGCATTCCTAACAATGCCTTCAATCACTGGACATGTCATCATATAATAATTCATAGACAATGCATCTGCTCTCAATCTAAAACCACTTGCTACCATTTCAATCATAAGAATCGCACCCAATATCATTACTCTACCCAAACTTATGGGAGATTCACTATTACAAGAAGGCCTCATCATCATCAAATTAAATACTAACACGTGCGTAATTACGCGCTAATATATAGATTTTATGAGTAAGATATACTGGGTATATTTTGATGATAATGATCGATATTCGATAATGTAATTAAGAACTAATTAATAGTTTAATTAGTATGATTAGTTAGTTTGTTGTAGTTCAAGTGTATGAATATAGAATTTATAAGGACATGTATTTATAGATGGGGAATACGAAGAAAGTACGAGAACATAATGTAATGGATGTGTATAGAAGATGAAAGTGGAAGAGATAGTGGAACATATTCTTGTTGGATTCCACTTACGTTGAATTGGGAAATTAAAATTAATGTCAAAATTAAGATGATAATTCTACTTAATTACTCTAATTGCATGGTATTATAGACACGTAAACTTGGTATCAATTTTAGGGCGGTTTGTAATGTTCCTCCACTACCAAATACCAATCACATATACGTATGCCATTTCAAATTGGGTGATTATTGCTAAACCTTAAGCCATGAGCTTACGCATTTGCTCTAATGGCACCATGTTTATCAATATAGTGATTAAAAAATATTTGTCAAAATATTATTGTGTGATTAAGCAATAAGGGACATCGTCAAAAATAAACGACTTTTTCTCGATCTGTTTAATTTTTGATAATATCACCTATTTGGTATACTTTTTGAAAATAAGTCCAACTATTTTTTATTCCTAAAAGCTTGACTTACAAAGAAACTTTATAAATGATTACAAATTAAGCAATAGTTAATTTATTTTTAGCAAATATATTTAATAGGTTAGTATATTTTAAAAAATTTAACAGATGAATTAAATATTAATTTATTTATGTTGGCAAGTATTTTGAAGATTGATTTATATTACAACATTTACAACGTTGTACGTAATAGACGTATATAATGTTATAGACAAGACTTGATTTCGGTTTACAAATCAACATCATAGAAAATATAACTTAAATGTCAAGTAACAAACTGCTATTAAATAATTTGCAAATGTAAGATAGAAAGGGAAAAAAAGAAAGGAAATAAAGGGAAAAACGAAAAGGAAAAATAATAAGGAAACTTTTATTGTCTGTTTAAAAGGCCGAAAACAGATGAGGGTAAGAAAAAACAATTTTCCTCCTAAATCTTTCCACTAAATAGTTTTGATCATTAATAAATTTAAGGGAATCAATTAATTCCATCAAATTCTTTATTTCAAATTTATCGTTCTCCCATGCACTTCCTTTCAATTTTGTCAATCCAAACACAGTGTTAGAGCTTCATGCTATAAGTTTATGAATATTGCTAATAAAATCCTCATTAGTGCATTGGCTAATAACACTGTAAATCAATAAATCAATTATAAATAATATTCTATAATATATTTAAAACTAAATTAAATTATACAATTTTCAATGTAAATTTTAAGTCTTAATATCTCTAAATACGCATCATAAAAAATATATAATAAAAAAGTATACATTATGAGATCTCATAATGACGATAAATATTTTTGCAACATTTGTAACCAATCATTTTCAAGCGGCCATGCTTTAGAAAGTCATAATACTAGTGGAAAAAAAGTTATTGGCTGCGAGACATAGGCTGCAGTTATTCAAAGACGCAGCTTAAAATTAAAGAAAAATATTGCAAAAAATAAAAATTAAACAAAGGCTGCGGTTTTTCAAAATGTCCGCAGCCAATAACCCTTAATTAAACAAAGGCTGCGGTTTTTCAAGATGTCCGCAGCCAATAATGAATTAAAAAAAACCCTAATTGATGTATCCTTATGAGGCGCTTAAAATCAGTCGTTTCATTCCTTATTCCTTCTTAAACCTATACCTTCTCCTCCTTTACACCTAATTCCTTCTCCTCCTTTCTTTCTAAAACCTAAAATCTTCTCCTCAATCTTTTCTTGGTATATTTTAATCTCGCTTTTCTTCAACCCTCTAACCAGATTTCTGGAACCCATAAATTGTTTTTCTAACTAGATTTTTGGATTTATGGGTTTTGGGTTGTTTTTATGGGGGCATTTGCTAATTAAGAGAAAGATAGGATAAAATGGTCCTCTTGTTCTTCAATGGCGCCTCAACAAATGTTTGTTGCTTCATTCTTGTTCTTTAATGGCGCCTCAACAAATGTTTGCTGTTTCATTCTTGTTCTTCAATGGCGCCTCCTTATGTTTTGTAATAACTTCTTTCTTTTGTTTTTTTCAAGATCTATAGTTTTCAAGATAAATGAAGAAATTTTTTCTGGTTTTCTTTCGTTGTAAATTTTTCAAGATCTTTCAAGATCTAGAAGAAGTATTTTCTTCTTTTTTTGTTTTTTGTTTTTTGTTTTTTTGTTTTTTTTGTTTTTTTGTTTTTTGTTTGTATATGTCGGTGTAAATTTCTCTGGGTTTCAAGATCTTTCAAGATGTGGAAGAAATTATTTAGAAGAAATTATTTGATGTTTGGATTATTTTTTTTCTTGTAAATTATTCTGTATTATTTAGAAGAAATTTCGTTGTAAATTATTTTTTGTTTGATGTCTAGATTATAATTTTTTGATCAACTATTGCATAAAATAAATAAAAAAAAAACAAAAAAAAGCCATCAAAGGCTGCAGACATAACCGCAGCCTTTCATGACTTTTTTTTTTGTTCTAAAAATAGGGTATAGGCTGCGGTTTTTATGACTACAGCCAATAAGTTTTTCTCATTTGCTGCTATTACAAAGGCTGCGAAACAAAACCTCAGCCTATACCCCAAAAAAACCGCAGCCAATGTGCTTTTTTTCACTAATGTAAGGGAACTCACTTCAGCCCAAACTCAACCATAACCATGGATTTTGATGATGATCGGTCCAACTCCAATCTTACCTATGTCAAAGAACTTCATCATATGTGCAAGATTTGTCATCAGAATTTTTCATCTATGAAAGATTTAGACGGTCATATGAGGTTACATTATGTTGTTCCTTGTTCGGCCTCTAGTTCGGGTTTAGGTACGGGTCGTCATTACAGGTTTTTGCAACATCTATGATATATCATTTTTAAGCGGCCATGCTATAGGACGTTAGATGGGAAAACACTACTCCTTAAAAATGAAAAACGTCCCAATCCTAAACCAAACCCTAGATCTGGCCCGGTCTTTTAATGATTGGTACAAGCTGTCGAATCTTACCCATTACAAAGAATTACATAAGTGCAAGATTTGTGATTTCATTTTTCTATTTGGGAAGGATTTAGAAGGTCACGTGAGGTCGTTACATATTATTTCTTGTTTGCGTTCGGGTTCGAGTTCAAGGTTAGGTTCGGGTTAAAGTAACTCGCAAACAATTCATGAATTTGATCTTAATTTACCTACTGTGGCTGAAGATGAGAACGTAGGAGTTGAATGATCTACCATACATTATATAAGTACATTCCGTTGAATAATAGGATCTAGAGTTAGATAGACTTTTTTAAAAGAGGCTCTTAATAATTAAGAATTGCCTCTTTTTTTAATAAAAAATCTACATATTTCTGGGTTTTAGTGTAGATTTAGGGCTTTGGGAATTACTAGTAGTTAGTTCCCTAGTTAAATTTGCAATTTAGATGTTTTAGTAATGTAAATTGAATATGGAGAATGATGATGGTGTTATACAGTTTCTTTTTGTTGAGATGTTAATTCTTTGTAACGACCTCACGTGACCTTCTAAATCCTTTCCAGATAGAAAAATGGAATCACAAATCTTGCACTTATGTAAATCTTTGTAATGGCTAAGATTCGACAGCTTGTACCAATCATTAAAAGATCGGGCCAGATCTAGGGTTTGGTTATCATTCTTGTTCTTCAATGGCGCCTCCTTTTGTTTTGTAATAACTTCTTTCTTTTGTTTTTTTCAAGATCTATAGTTTTCAAGATAAATGAAGAAATTTTTTCTGGTTTTCTTTCGTTGTAAATTTTTCAAGATCTTTCAAGATCTAGAAGAAGTATTTTCTTCTTTTTTTGTTTTCGTTTTTTGTTTTTTTGTTTTTTTTGTTTTTTTGTTTTTTGTTTGTATATGTCGGTGTAAATTTCTCTGGGTTTCAAGATCTTTCAAGATGTGGAAGAAATTATTTAGAAGAAATTATTTGATGTTTGGATTATTTTTTTTCTTGTAAATTATTCTGTATTATTTAGAAGAAATTTCGTTGTAAATTATTTTTTGTTTGATGTCTAGATTATAATTTTTTAATCAACTATTGCATAAAATAAATAAAAAAACAAAAAAAAGCCATCAAAGGCTGCAGACATAACCGCAGCCTTTCATGGCTTTTTTTTTTGTTCTAAAAATAGGGTATAGGCTGCGGTTTTTATGACCGCAGCCAATAAGTTTTTCTCATTTGCTGCTATTACAAAGGCTGCGAAATAAAACCTCAGCCTATACCCCAAAAAAAACCGCAGCCAATGTGCTTTTTTTCACTAATGTAAGGGAACTCACTTCAGCCCAAACTCAACCATAACCATGGATTTTGATGATGATCGGTCCAACTCCAATCTTACCTATGTCAAAGAACTTCATCATATGTGCAAGATTTGTCATCAGAATTTTTCATCTATGAAAGATTTAGACGGTCATATGAGGTTACATTATGTTGTTCCTTGTTCGGCCTCTAGTTCGGGTTTAGGTACGGGTCGTCATTACAGGTTTTTGCAACATCTATGATATATTATTTTTAAGCGGCCATGCTATAGGACGTTAGATGGGAAAACACTACTCCTTAAAATGAAAAACGTCCCAATCCTAAACCAAACCCTAGATCTGGCCCGGTCTTTTAGTGATTGGTACAAGCTGTCGAATCTTACCCATTACAAAGAATTACATAAGTGCAAGATTTGTGATTTCATTTTTCTATTTGGGAAGGATTTAGAAGGTCACGTGAGGTCGTTACATATTATTTCTTGTTTGCGTTCGGGTTCGAGTTCAAGGTTAGGTTCGGGTTAAAGTAACTCGCAAACAATTCATGAATTTGATCTTAATTTACCTACTGTGGCTGAAGATGAGAACGTAGGAGTTGAATGATCTACCATACATTATATAAGTACATTCCGTTGAATAATAGGATCTAGAGTTAGGTAGACTTTTTTAAAAGAGGCTCTTAATAATTAAGAATTGCCTCTTTTTTTAATAAAAAATCTACATATTTCTGGATTTTAGTGTAGATTTAGGGCTTTGGGAATTACTAGTAGTTAGTTCCCTAGTTAAATTTGCAATTTAGATGTTTTAGTAATGTAAATTGAATATGGAGAATGATGATGGTGTTATACAGTTTCTTTTTGTTGAGATGCTAATTCTTTGTAACGACCTCACGTGACCTTCTAAATCCTTTCCAGATAGAAAAATGGAATCACAAATCTTGCACTTATGTAAATCTTTGTAATGGGTAAGATTCGACAGCTTGTACCAATCATTAAAAGATCGGGCCAGATCTAGGGTTTGGTTTGAAATTGGGACGTTTTTCATTTTTGAGGAGTAGTGTTTTTCCATATGACGTCCTATAGCATGGCCACTTAAAAATGATTTATCACAGATGTTGCAAACATACCTATAATGACGACCCGAACCTAAACCCGAATTAGAGTCCGAACAAGGAACAGCATAATGTAACCTCATATGACCGTCTAAATCTTGTATAGATGGAAAATTTTGATGACCAATCTTGCACATATGATGAACTTATTTGACATGGGTAAAATTTGAGTTGGACCGATTATCTAATATTCGGGTCAAGATTTCTTTATTAAAGATTATTCAAGAAAGGAAAACAATGATAATATTTGTGATCAATTCAAGAAAAGATAGTGGGAAGATAATTTGAGAGAGGGAAAGTGTATTCAAAATTGTTAAAAGTAAAAGAAAATGAATATTTTTGAGGGATGATTGATTTTGAAACTATATTGGAACTCTTATGTAGATTACTAATGTAGAATCTGGTGCAATGCACGATTTTTTTAACATCGACATATACACACATATATGATATTAAAAACATTTACATAAAAAATTATGAATAATTAAGAAAATCAAAATTTTTTTAACATTTTTATAGACATTTTATTTTAATGTATCTTTTAAAAAAAGACTTACTTTAACAAATCATTCCGCTATTGGGTTTACTCTAGGAAAATATCCTCCAAAGTTGGGATTATTCGTGTTTAATCAATAGATAAGATTATTATAATAAAATTATGAAAATATTTGATTATTTTAAGTTATTGTAATATTGCATACCCTTGTAGATTCAATAGAACTAGTATTGTTATAAGTCTTAGTCTTAGAAACAAAAATGGAAGATTTATTCTTCAAATTAAATTGTTGATTTGGTTTCTCCCAATGTTTCTTATATAAATTCACATAATTTACACTCTCATTCATCCTAATTCCCATCTCCTCTCTTCACCGTTCACACTTCATCACATACATTGTTTATTGTTACTCTTGCCCAATTCGATCACCACTAAAATTTCCTAATCTCTTGACTTCTCTAATTATGAGTGTATTCATCCCGGTGAAACTGCAAGTTTGGTGGGGCCTTATCGAGCTATCTCCATATCTCAATCCTTCATTACACCAAGCTATGTATTTCTAAGTTATGAAATACTCGCTACATGATGAGTATTAACGTTATTTCTTGTAGATTATTTTATATATATTGCAGCTAATGTGTAAGAAAAGATATAGTTAATTAGATAGGATTTTGTTTGAATCGTCTAATCGCATATTAACATTTTATGGTTTTTTTAATGTATAATTCAATATATAAATGATCAAAATAACACTTTGGATTGCCTAAAATTAAATTGTAGCAATTATAGTGGGACAAAGGAAGTATAAAATACCTTTGTTAAACAAAAATCTCAAATGAGACACGCTCACAGCGAGATCATCGTTATTGGTTGGTCCAATGTACTTCCTCCGTTCCAAGATACTCGCTACATTTCTATTATTGATACTATTCATCGTTCAAGCATATTTTATATATTGCGGCTAATGCGTAAAAAAAAATAGTTAAGTGGGATCTTGTTTGAATCTTCTAATAGCATACATTTAATAATTTTTAAACGTGTATAATTCAGTATATAGATGATTAATATAACGCATTGAATTGCGTAAAAAATCAAATGTAGCAAGTGATTACTTACAGCTTTAAAGTAGTCACTTTTATAGTTTGACTAGTCATTTATAACCTTAAGGTGATTAGCTAAGACCTTAAAATAATCATTTAGAGAAATCAACTAACTATTATACACATAATCTTGGATTAGACCTTGTCAGCAGTGAGACATGTGTTATTGGGTTGATCTAGTTAAAAGTGTTCTTAATTAGCTCAATCGTAATTATAGATTTTTTGATCTTTCTCAAAATAAGGGTGTAGAATCTTACCCAACTCATAAACGAGCCAAAAAATAAGTTAATCTTTATTGCGAAAAATTAGTTTGTGCATAAATAGTTTCTAGAGTGGATAAAACCATCAGTCTACCTGTAGAGCCTGAGCTACTACACAGAGCCCCAACATGTGTTACTAATAAAGGGGCCCATATTTAATAATGGTTTATTTTTTAAATATGGGCCATGTGTATAAACACTTATTAAATTTGGGCTCCTTTATTAAATTTTATTTTCTTTAAGAACGTCGTGGATTAAAACACTATTAATAAACCATAACCATTCCAATCTACTCAACATACTTCCTCCGTTCCACTTAACTTGCTACATTTCACTTTTGTACGTAATTCATGCGCTATTATGATCATTTATACTCCCTCCTATTCAGCACAATTGTCCCATTTGACTTTTCACACATGCCGAGGCAACATTTTAACCCTTAATATCTCCAATTATTGTTAATTAAAAATTATAAAAATTTGATATTAATAATCGTTGTATTGAGACGAATCAAACAAGATCCCACATGATTATGTTTTAACTTATAGATTAAGAGTAAAATACAAATTAAGAGTGATGAATGAATAGTGCCAAAAGTCAAATGGGACAATTGTGCTGAATAGGAGGGAGTATATTATATAAAAGTCTAAAAAATATAAAAAATTGATATTATGAAAGTATTTGATTAGACGATTCAAACAAGATCTCACTTGACTAAATTTTTTTCTTATACATTAGCCGCAATATGTAAAAGAAGCTTGAACAATATATAGTGTCAATAAGAAAAAATGTAGCGAGTATTTTAGAATAGAAGAAGTACATGAAATCATTGACGCGGAAAACACTTTTTAGCAGCTTTATTTTGCTTTTAGTTGACTACTACTCATTCCTTGTACAAAATTTGGCACATTTCGTCAACCAGACAATCCATACTCGTACTCTCTGAAAGAGAATACTAGAGGCAAACGGTCAATTTCACCCCCAGAAGGTGAGACCCTGCATAGAGAGTAATTAATTAGCACTGTTGCTTGGAGATCTATAACTACCGGCAAAGAAACAACAATAGCTAAAACAAAGATTGAGATAACATAAAAGACCCGACGAATAAAAAAGGGGTAGGTAAATAAACAACTGCGCATCAGTGCTAGAAAGACAACTAAAGAGACTATTACTAGTCTAAAAAGTAAATCTTCTCAAGTCAACCCACGTTTTCTTAGCTATTCCTCAACTCCCCTTACCTTCCACTATAATAGTTTCCATTCGTCAAAATATTATCTTCTGTTTTGTCTCCTAATTTTTTTCATTTTCAAACATATTACTATTCTCCTTAACAAAACTCCTTAGGGCCGGGGGTATCTCTAGCTTTTGCCTAATTTTATTATAAATACCATATATACTTGAGATTTTTGAGGCGATACTATTGAAGTTTTTAGGGCAATCCATATAATCCATTAAAAATATAGCGTCCGAATATAATTTAGAGGGTGTTTGGTATGGACTTTTTAATACTAAGTAAGGGATTCAATTACCATTACTCCACATATTTTGTTTGGTATGATATTAGGTTAATCCAATCTCTTTCTTGAGGATAATGGATACCCTTACTTTGTTGCCGCTCATTTATGTCAAGTAATAAATTTTCTTTCTTTTCTTCGAGCCGGGGGACTCTTCTTTTGGCCGTGCTCTCCTTTACGGGTATGAGTTGCCGCCGACCTTCCCTCCCCAGACCCTGCTCATAGTCTTCTATGAGCGGGATATACTGGGTAGGATGATGATGATGATGATGAATAAATTTTCTTTCTATGATCAATTAAGTATTTCCCTTATATTTTCATACCAAACAACATATAATTATAACCCATACTCTTACCCTTACTCCTCTTTATCATTTCCCTTTTCATTACATTTTTTATTCTCGTATCAAACACCCCCTAAGTATTACACAAATAATATGTTTGTACGTTATGAAGTACTAGTACATCCTAAATTATGAATTATGAGTTAAGATCGGTGTATCTAATACATCTGTATTCTTCTAATATTTCCAGCAAAATATTGCAAGATCAGTAATTGGAATATTTATATAGAAGTATAATTTAATATGAACATAAATTGTGAACCTCAAGCGTACACTTAAAATTGTTTATAGAATATTTTTTCCCCACTAGTATAAATGTCGGTTTGATTGTCAACATTTATAACATATAGTTGGATCCCCGTAGGATTGAGCATGTAATTTGGTAAACTTAATTCTACTACAAGTCAACAAAAAACTTTGATTAGAGAGTATATTATCTAAACATTTAGGAGTGTTTTGGTGTTTGGCAAATTGCCTTTGATTTAGATTTTTAGTTGGTTTTTAAAAAAAAAAAGTGTTTACGAAATGGTCTTTTAGTCGGCTGAAACGTTGATATTTAAGTAAAAGTGAAAATGCTAATTTGATTGACTTTTTCATAAATGACTTTTAGCTTATTGATTCACTTTTTATTATTAAACAACCAACTATAACAATGAAAACATGATTTTACAAAACAATTGCTGACTCATCAAATTAATTTAAAAAACAACAGAAAACCAAAAAACCAATATTTATAATTAGTCAAAAAAACTAACTAAAAAAGTCAACAACAATTAACAACGAAAACATTTAACAAAGCAAATATTCATAATCAATTACTGTGATTTGTAAATCACCATAAAAACACAAAAGAATAATATTAAATAAAATCAAAAAAATATATTAAAATATTAAAACTCTCACTTTATCAGATCTTATTACATAAGAGTGATTTATTAATCTTAAAAATAATTATTATTTATTGAAACTTTCTCAACACGAAAGACCCTTTACATGAATCATTTTGATGTGTAGCTGTCAAAGTGACAACGCAAGCTGTTGACTAATTTAGAACCATCTAGATGCAACATGATTGCATCATCAACTCTAAATTAAATGACTCGATTGAATAATAAAGCATAGTGATTCAAAAGATAATCTCACTTTTACAATTTGCTTTCTCGAATATTAAAACAATTTAAAGCACAATATTATTAAGCGCTGATTAGCACCGGAATTGAGTATGGCTTAGCTTCGATAAAATGTTATAAGCTAATGAAAGCAACATCATAAATACTCCCTTCAATTTTTAATTATATTAAAATTTGTGTCGTGTTTGAATCATCTCAACTCTCAATGTATATTTTATAGTATTAATATTTAATAATTTTTATTTATGTATAAAATATTAAGATTTATGTATAAAATATTAAGGTTTAAAATGGTGCCTCCTTTATCTGAATCGTTTCTTACTTACCTGTATGTATCTTTTAAATTGTGTGAGTCACCTACTTTGCTTGCAGTTTGATGATTTCTATGATTGGCTAACGTGGGTATAAGATGCAGGATTACGGATATTTGCAGGTTCCTATCTTTGAGGACCCCTCTTGAGCCGAAAGACTCTTTTGACCGCCCTCTCCTTATGGGTATGAGACGATGTCGCCCTTTCTTTCCTAGACCCTGACCATAAACTTATCTATGCGCGGGACACTGGGTATGATGATGATGATAGTGTCTTAAACAAAAACATAAACTATGAACACTAAGACAAATCTAAAATCTCTATAGTACATACTAGTATCTTAGGTTTTCTTTAAAAAAATTAAATTATTTTTTATAGCTTATTTAGTAGTTGATATTAAATAAAAAGAATAATAATAAAAATTAATGTAATTTTAATAAGAAGATTTGGTGAAAGTGGTAAAGTGGACACAAGTCAAAACTAAAATGAAAGCAAAATAGTGGTACAAAGGACGATTGCGCTGGTTGCCATTTTGATTGGTTCCAAATTTTGTACAAGCAAGTAGTAGTCAACTAAAGACAAAATAAAGCTGCTAAAAAGTGTTTTCCGCGTCAATGATTTCATATTTTCATGTATGTTCATTAGATTGGAATGGTTATGGACTTATGGTATATTAATAGTGGATTTAATCCACGGCGCTCTTAAAGAAAATAAAATTTTGTAAAGGAGCCCATATTTAATACTCCCTTCGTCCCTATGAGATAATATTAAAGAGAAAAATGATGAGAATTAAGAAAGTGATAATAAATGAGGAGAGCGAATGAATTGTGTGGATGGAATTAAAGAGGGTTAAAATGTATGGATGATATTAAATGAAAGTGGTGGGCCATAGTCCAAAAATAAAAATGCTGCAATTTAAGTGGGACGGATGAAAATAGAAAATGCTGCAAATTCATAGGGACGGAGGGAGTAAGTGTTTATGTTAATGCAAGTAACAATATTCCTAATTTTGATGATAAATTTGATCACTTAATTGAACATGCTTTATCTTGTACTTTGGATAGTTGCGATAAGGATGTGTCAAATGTTAGTGATTTACGGTTTTGAACAATACATGAGGTGCTCGATGTGGAGCGTTTGAGGCTTCACTAGAAGGTGTTAACCATGCCTTGAAGGGGTCAAGGCATGGCTTGAAGGGTTGGAATGATAACAATCAAAGCAAGGCAGTAGGTACTCGGTTAGAGTGCTCGTTCGAGCAAGAATCAGTTCGTCCGAGCTGCTGGTCCAGGAGCAATCAGAAAGTGGCAGTGTGCAGCAGGGGAGGCCTGCTCGTTCGAGCATATCTTGGCTCGTCCGAGCAGGTGCAATCGAGCAGCCTATCCTTTCGCATTCCTTTACTGTTTCGGTTCATTATGGCCTTGAAGTGTAGTGTTTAATTGCTGAATTATTCTCTTGCTTTATTGTAATGTTAAATGGTGATGTTAAGTGTGATTTAATGGTGTGTAATGTAAGACTCTAAGAGTCATACTCTTCATCTATAAAAGAGAGTATAACTCTTAGAGTAAGATGCACCACAAACACACATTGTGAGAAGTCTTGGGCATTGTAAGAAACTTGTGAGTGTTCTACTTTTGCTTAAGCATTGAGAGGTTCTTAAGAGGTTGTTCTTAAGACTTGGGGAGGTTTATTATACTTGTATTGTTGAGTCCATTTATAATAAACAACATTTGAGGGGGAGGTATCCAAGATACCTCATAAACACTTGTGTCTTTCATTTTGCTCTATATTTTTCATTGTGTTTCAATTGTTAGAACCTTGCTTTGCACCATTCCTTTCAGTTTATACACAGGGCCTATATTTTAAAAAAAAACTAGTATTAAATATCATCATCATCATCATCATGGGTATTGAGCCGGAGGACTCTTTTGACCGCCCTCTCCCTATGGGTATGAGACGCCGTCTATCTTCCCTCCCCAGACCCTAATCATAGATATAGTCTATGAACGGAATATACTGGGTATGATGATGATGATGATGACATGTTGGGGCCCTGCGCAGTAGCTCAGGCTTTATAGGTAAATTGACGGTTTGATTGAAACTAGAAACTACTTATGCACAAATTAATTGTTGGTGTTCGGTTTGACTTAGAGTGCACCAATGGAGTTTTGACGATAGTTGATCATGTGTGATGGTGTGTGGAAGAGTTTATGGGAGTGTATGATGATGTTAGATGGTGTATGAGGTGCCCTAACAAGAGCTGCTCGACCTGGGCTTATAATGGCTCGACACGTGCCTTGTTGCTCGCCCAATCCAGAAACATCCTGGACATGCTCGACCTTTGCCTAAGTCGCTCGACCAATACAAATTCGGCTCAATGGATTGTACAAATAAAATCTTCCCCAATCATCAATAACTTCAATACTCCCATAAAAATCTCATGAGTTTTCTCCATTAAATATCATTGATCTGTATGGAGAAGACCACATAGGCTCAATGTACTAACATCCCATGGTTAGCAATTTAGCACTCTAGAAGATCCAGCGTAACGACAAGATAACGACAAGAAGAAACACAAATTGTATTAGACTTAATTGCAGGACCAAATAATTAATTACATCGAATTCATAAGAAACATATGTAAAAATTCCAAGGCCGGCCCTTGATATACAGGGGCCTTAGGCGAAATAAAACATTGGGGTCCTTTTCCTTTGCAATTTATAACCTATATGGATCTTCTACAACCATTAATTTTGCTTTTTATAAGGGGCCCTGAGCGACGGCCATTCTTGCCCATCCTTAGGGCCGGCCCTGCAAAATTCAATTGATCCAAATAGATTTTGTTGTAATATTCCATACTGGAATATGTTAGAGTATATAACATATCATGAGGTCTCAACCATCAGCTTAAGTTTTTGGTTGAGTTGGTTCATGAATATGGTATCAGAGCAACGTGACAAGAGGTCACGGGTACCATATCAATGAACCAACTCAACCAAAAGCTTAAGCTGATGATTGAGACCTCATGATATGTTATATACTCTAACAAAATAATACGAAAAAATGTATTTGGATCAATTGAATTTTGACATATGTTTCTAATTATGAATTCGATGTAATTGTTTGGTCCTACGGTCTAGTCTAACACAATTTGGGTTTCTTCTTGTGCCATGATTGTATGAGTGAATTGGAGCCTAGAAGGATGAAGATCGAAATTAAAAGTTAGTTGAATTTGAGAAGTCAAGAGATTAGGAAAATGGGCTTGTTAATTTAGTTGTGATCGAATTGGGCTGGAGTAACAATAAACAATGATGTGATGAAGTGTGAAAGGAAGTAAGGTTGAAAAATAGGAGAAAAGAATTTGGGATGACAATTCAGTTCGAATCCGCTCCAGATCCGACTCGATCCAAATTATACCTATAATAACTTCCAACAATAGCGGTTTTTCTATGCTCGATAAAGAACACAAGGTTTTTGACTTCGTCTCAATTGTATTAAGATGCTTCTTTACTGCATGGATAGCTTCATATGGATGAAGACCATGCAAATCAATTTTCATTATCCCATTTTTCTTATTTGTTGTTTCCAAAATCTCTTGGGCAGCCTTTATATTGAGTTTACATGCAGCTTTCCTGGCTATTTTAATTTTTTCAGATAATTCTTTTGCACAAATGTGATCACCCCTCGCAAGTGAATCTTTTCTATCCTCGGTATAACGTCTTACTATGATGTTCAGCCAAGTTCAAAATATAGATCAATATTATTTGATTTAATTATAATTAAATATAATAAATATTATTGACACAACATTAAACTTAGCATGGAATGAATTAGATGAGTAAAAACACAAACTACTCGGTTATCTCGCTTCATTGAATCTTTTCATAAAAGAAACAATGTTGCATTTCTTCAATGACGATGACGTTTTTTGTTCAGGAATCTCTATGCAGACCGATTTAGCTTGGTTCCTTATTGAAGATCAGACGAGTTCTTTTCCGCCACACTGTTTGGATTCCTTAGAATCAGATCTTTTTTCTCCGAAATTTCAGAAGACACATATAACATGTCCTGTGTCTGCAAAAACTGATTAGTATTGTCGAGGCAAATCGACTTATAGCCATGAACGGGTGAAATGAATCGTCTAATACATTCACCATGTCATCCATAGGAGATGAAATAAGCACCTCACTATGTGTACTCTCCCAGTTCTTATCTCGGTTGTTCTCACCAATTATCACTATAAAGCTTGTTCTCTTTCACGTCGGCTAATCTTTAGGAGAGAAACGGAACGTGTGGAGAACAACAGAACGGGTGTGATGGGAATCATTAGTAAAAAAATCCTTATTTGTATCTTATTTTTAAGCTCATTTGTATCTTACATTGGGGGTTACTAACAAGTGGGTTACAAATAACATATTATTTGTATCGCTTGAAAACCCAAGATACAAATAAGAGTTATTTGTATCGCATGTTTGAAACACACGATACAAATAATAGCTTATTTGTATCGCATGTTTGAAAAATGCGATGCAAATAATGGGTTATTTGTATCCCCTGTTTGAAACAGGCGATACAAATAACCAGTTATTTGTATCCCCTATTTAAACCTTAGATACAAATGACTTTTTTTAATTAAAAAAAATATATATAGCCTATATATCTATATCGACACGAGATTACTAATATAATATATATCTATAGAAGTCATTCGAGGCTATAATATATATAATATACGATTAAATAATATGTACATTAATTAGAAAATATTGTATTACATAACATCTACAGCTACACTTATATATATATATATATGATCGAAAAGTATGTAGTACACTACTATATATTACATGTACAATTTAAAATTACATTTAGTTTAACAAAAAGTTCAATCTAAAGTACTTTGCCCATTGCTCACGAACCTCATATATTTCATCTTGGCTATATGTGCTTGATCTTGCAATATACTCCTTCAAAACAAATAATAAACAAAATAAATTAAAATAAATACATTATTTATGAATGCGCGCAATCCATACAATAACGAGCTATATCTATATTGTAACCTTGAAAGCAAATAACTAAACAAAAAACATATTAAAAAGTTCACCAAATACAAAAATTCTGCAGAAATTTTGTCAGAGTTTCGTTTGTAAAATGAATAATCCAAAAATTTTTAAACCATATACCTGCATATAAACTCAATACGATAAAAGTGGTGTTCATAACATATTCATTCTTTCCCATACCAACCAAATAATTTTCCAAAGTACAATGAAAGTGGTGTTTATAACCACTTTTTCTCCAATCTAAACTATTTAACTAAACAACTATCCATATTGCATTTGATGCTTCACATCTATAGGATATAGTCAAGTTTTGAGACTGCAAGTTTATTTTCCATCGAAATGTACATTTCGTACATGTAATTCCATATTCACAAGTTCCTTGAGATTATACCAAAAAGATATATGCTTAATTTATCTACTGTTAGTACTATTTTTGTGAGTTATTATCATGTCAGTAAAATAATGACACAACTACAAATTCGTGTGGGCAGGAGTCTTCTGGATTTCTTAGCCTAAATAGAGTCATGAGCCGTGACAGGCCGTATCCTATAATATCTCATTCAATAATGTAGTGCTTCTTAGTCCATGGTGGCAAGGATGTTGTTTTGTTGAATTACGTTAACAGTTTAGAAGTTGATCTCAGTGCTTCTTCAAAAGCAACTCCAAAGACAGCATCAGAACTAAAAAAATACCACAATTGAAGTATGCACATTGCCACTGTTCTTTAATGTTATAGCAATATTTTTATTGATCGGTACTTACATGATTTCATTCTCAGAATGTGAAACTAAATATATATAGCTAGCTAGTGGTTGCTCACTCACCCATATGCAATTAGATCCTTGTGATCAAACACTTGAAAGCACCATCATTACTAACTGATTTAATTTTGTTTTCAATGAACAATAAAGCTATAATTTTTTTACTGGTTTGTTTGATTCAGCAAGATATTTAGTTATATCTTCCAGACTTTCACATGTGTTTTGCCACCATTAATATGATATTTGACACAAAAGATTTATCCTTAATACTCCAAAATATCTATCAATCTTCCCCATTTATAGTATAAAGATCGATCAAAGGCTGAAATAGATACAAATCATCAAGACTAGACATATCAATGAACATAACATGGCTACAAATGAGTAAAGATCAGAATGTTGCACGGATCAAATAGGTTATACTATATTTGTTTGTGTGCATGCGAGTGCGAGTGCGATCGCGCATTCATTACTGAGATGATACAACACAAGCCAAGTAGCCAACATATTCATGATCTTGATTCTTTCACAGTATGCATCATGAAATGTTGGTAAAAGGGATCAAATTTACCTCTTCCCTTGTTTGTAATGCAACCTCATTCTGTTTGTTCCCAACTAGAGATGTAAGCTATAAAGAGGATCAAACATCTACCTAATTTAATTTTCTATTTATGAAATTATTAGTATATAGTAGCTTGGCAGAAGTAGGCATACATATAGTATCATGTATATATCATTGCATTTGTTATTGTAACAGTCGTGGGTTTACCTTTGGAACAAAGCAGCAGTAGGCAGCACCGTGGCTGTCGAACAAAATAGCAGGCGGCAGCAGGAAGCTGAATTGAAACATAAATCGATAAGCTGAATCGAAAGATGAACAAGGAGATGAACGAAGGGAGCAGGAGGCAGCGGGAACAATTACCTGAGTCGATACCTAAGGAAGCAGGAGATGGAGATGAACGAAGGGAGCAATGAACTGAAAATGAATGAAGGAGGCAGCAGGTGTAATTATCAAGAAACAAAAGAACAAAGGAGGCAACAGGTAGAGATAAACGCTAATGGGCGCTGAAAATATCACATTTGGGATTGAAAATGATAAATAATAATATTGAAAATGCGCATATTGTGGATGAACTGAAAATAAAAGCAAGCAGCTGCTAAATGAAAATGGGTGCTGCATTGATAATGCAATTGAAAATGAAAGCAACAGAAAACACATAAAGAATGTTGTGGAATGAATAAGTGATCAGGTAAGTTATTTATTTATACCATATATACAAGAAACTATTGATAATATCCATTTCAGAGCTCAAGCAAACACTATACAATGCTAAAGCTTGAAAAAAATAGTTCATCTTCAACTGCCTCATCATTTTTAGCTCAAGCTTTAAGTCTAGCAACAAGAATAACGAAGTATTAATTTGACAATTTATAGACATTGAGAGATTCAGGAAATCGTAGCTGTACAAAGCAATAATAAATTGATAACATCGCTACTAACGTAAAGGAACATTAGCAATTATAAGCGGAGGAATTCCAAAGCCACAAACTTGATTCCAAAACATTGGCTTGGCTATCAAACCTATTGAAAATGCACGTGTATGATTAAAGCATTGCAAAGAAAATTAAACTCGTGGACAAATTTACAATAAACCCTAACAACAATCCAAGGTTATCCAAAGACAATCATCAACATACAATAAGCTTGATAAACAATTCTGCAAATCCTGCTAGTTCAAATGCATAACACAAAAGAGACTTATTTGCATAAGAAACTATTATGAAGTATTCCCAAATTAACCATGAAAACATTTGTAATATAGAAGGGAGCAAAGCAGAAAAAAAAACAAATTTACCTCAAGAATTGAAAGGTGAAGGAATTGAACGAAAGAAATTAGGGCGCAACAGATCAAGATGAAGCAAGCTGAGCAATTTCAGATGAAGCAAGTTTTTTTTCAATCAATTAGGGCGAAAAAAACATTCTACAAACGATGAAGCAGATTTTTTTTCGGTCAAATTGAGCAATTTGTATCTTGTGTTGGAGCTTTCGGTCAAGATGAAGGAGCATATAAGATTTATTATTATCTATTTTTATGATTTTAAATGGAGATGAAGAGACGAAAAGAGATGAAAATGGAGATGAAGCAGATTTTTCGGTCAAGTTGAGCAAATTGTATCGTGTGGTGCAGCTTTTGGTCAAGATGAAGCAGATTTTTTTCGGCCAAAATGGAGATGAAGTTGCAGCTTTCAGTCAAATTGGAGATGAAGGGACGAAAAGAGATGAAAAGGAATGAATCAAGTTGCAGTGATGAAGTTTAAATGGAGATGAATAAAACTATCAGCAGCAGATTGAACGAACTTTCGGCAGCAGATTGAACCCTGATAGGTCGCGGAACCGTAGGTCGTTGTTGATTGTTTAACTAAGTCCGGTCTACACAATTATATTTATTCTCCTTAAATCACCATAATGACTAGCATTAGTGGTAAGTAAGGGGTCGATCCACAGGGAAATGTTTTGGTCAAAATGAGTTTAAATGACAAGAAAGATTATGGTTTTAAGTTTTTGTAGTAACAACAAATTTCCAATTTCAAGTTTAAACAATAGATAAAAAGACTAGAGTTTGGGGATTTTAGCTTCTTAGTTTGCTGAAGGGATGGGTTGAAAATATGTTTTTAACCATTGTATGATAAGAAAGGTCTTTCTAATTTAGCTCCATAACTTCTGGGATAGGAACTATATAGTCACTAATATGGTTTAGGAGATTCGGCTTCTAGGCGTATAACACGACCATACTAATAACTCCCTAACACATGCTCATGACCTCCAATTTATGTTAACACAAGAAAGAATCATACAAGATGGGCATGGTTCATCATCCTAAGGACGGGCTAGGCCTCAAAGGAATCCTAATAAAGTTAGCTTCTGGGCTACTCATTACTAGCATGAATTCATACTTCCCAAGTGTTCAAGCAATCAAGCTAAGCAACATAAATTGTCCATGGATGGAGATCGAAATGGACTTTCGATTCCTTACCATGGAACTCACATATTCTTTCATTTACATTTATGCTCAACCCATTACCCCATAAGCAAATTATTTAGCTAACTACATCCCCAAACTCTAGAAAGAAGACTACTCACTCATTGTGATAAGTAAAATAAACACATGAATAATCATATCATACATGGTGCAACAAACAAAGGAAAGTAAAATAAGTTAGAAAGACTTACGACCTTCAACTATGAAAGGGGATGACAATCACAACAAATGAACAAGATCTTTTAATATTCAAACCATAAGATACTTCATACCAAGTATAAACTCAAACCCACAATTTCTGGAAAATGCCTTGATTAAATACCAAAGAAAGATTACTACAAATACTAGTGTTTAATAATAAAGTTACAACTCAAATGCTTGATTCTTAGAATTAGAGTGCTAAGGAAAGTATTTTTTATGAAGACTAGACAAGTTTCTGAACTTAGGAACTACTTAGAATGCATTTAGGGATGAATATGCAAAGGAAGAAGAGAGGATGAAGCTAAGCTCAACTTGTGAGCTGATGAGTGTGTCTTCCCTTGAGAACCTTGGGGTATTTATAGGCAATTTCAAGTGCTCATCCACTTGCCTTCATGCTGATTGTAGAGATGGTCCAACAAGCAACCTCCTCCATCATTAGAACCAGATGCACAGGAGTAGGAGGTCTGAAGCACGCAAGGGGAAAAATTGGAGGAAGCTTGAGGCAAGAAATCACGGGCCAAAAAGCAAACAGTGATCTGTAGATCTAAAAGAGTCGGGTCGACTGGTCCTGGTCGACCGGTCGACTGGTTTGTACCTGATGCGCACTGCGTCTTTGAAATGCCATAACTTGGTCGTTTCTTATCGGAATTGGGCATGTGACTAGTCGTTTCGAAGCTAACGGACCCAAGTTTAATCTCCAATAAGAATATCTACCAAATTCCAAGTGTGGTGAAGGGTATGATTATTGTAAGTGGACCCTTTTGCATTTGATGATCGAAAAATGTAGCATTTATTTGGTTGGCCTTCTTTTAATTAATTTGACTTCCCTTTATTCACCAACTTAGTTCCTAAGGTCATCAAGCCTTCGAGAGTAAGAGGATAAACATAATTGATGCTTGTGACGCCTCGGTAAGAAGGAAAACCTACAGAAATTGGCAAAACAACGAACACCATACCAAAAAGTGTAAAGTCCTCAAAATAAGCATAAATGAACTTAAATCAAAAGAATAAAGCATAAGGATGGCATAAATATGATTCAAAATAAGGGATGAAATGTACATAAATCATGCGTATCAAACCCAAGCAGCAAATTGAACAACATTCAGCAGCAGATTGAACGAACAGATTGAAAGAGGAAGGAGGAGGTGTAAATTTACCTGAACAAAGGGCGAACAAACTGAACGAACAGATTGAACCCAGGCAATAGATGAAGAAATATTAAACTCAAGAATTTACCTCAAGAATTGAAAGGGCGAAATGAAGAAATATTAAACTCAACGAATTGAAAGGGCGAACAGATTGAACCCAACGAATTGAAATATTGAACCCAGGCAGCAGATGAACAAAGGGCGAACAACTTTCGGTTTCGGGTTTACCTCAAGAATTGAAAGGGCAAAGTTTAGGGTTTGATTTATCCCAGACAGCAGATGAATTTAGGGTTTGATTGCTTGAAATGAAGTTTACCTCAAGAAATGAAGTTTCAGAGATGAAACAAATTTGGTATCTTGCTTGAAATGAAGTTTCATGAAATGAACCGAGGCAGAGATGAAGTTTCAGAGAAATGAAATTGCTTGAAATTAGAGAAATGAAATTGCTTGAAATCCCGCCTCTTGAAATCCCGCTTCTAATTTCTATAATTTCATTATTTGTACGTTGTGTTTAAACACAAGATACAAATAACAGTTATTTGTATATTGTGTTTAAACACAAGATACAACTAACTATTATTTGTATCGTGTGTTTAAACACAAGATACAAATAACTATTATTTGTATCGTGTGTTTAAACACCCGATACAAATAACTATTATTTGTATCGTGTGTTTAAACACAAGATACAAACAACGTTTATTTGTATTTTTTGTAAAAATAAAAGATACATAAAATATTATTTGTATCTCATATTTCAATAAAAGATACAAATAGGGGGTCACTAATAAGACTTTTTTTACTAGTGAATTTATTAAAAAAAGAATTCTAAATCACAAAGATCAAGCTGAAGATAGCTAGAATTTCGGGTTGTGCAAGAGTAGGGTTGATAAATATATAAATATGCTTGGAGTGTAACTAACCTAAGGTTTAGGAAGTAATATTTCAACTAATATTTCGGGTGTTATATTCCCCTCATCCTTTCATAAACTAATATTTCAACTTTTACTATTTTTAAATTATTTATTGACTTTTCCTTTTTTCGAATAATAAAAGAAAGTGTAGTCAATCTAAAGTACTAAAATTTAGGAAGTAAAAATATCAAATTATGCAAAAAAAAAAAAAAAAAAGGAAATATACTATAAATAATTAACATTTTTCATCTGCAGATAACACATAATACTAAGTTCTGTTGTATTCCCTTCATTTTTCTTATAACATAATCCTAAAACTTTTCTATTTTTTAAATTTCTTATTGATTTTTTCTTTTATATATATATATATATATATATATATATATATATATATATATATATATATATATATATATATATATATATATATATATATATATATATATATATATATATATATATATATATATTATGACTCTTAAATCATTGTTTAAAGCAAGTTACAACTCTCGGTTATATAAAAAAATAAAAAATGAACAAACATTAGAATCAAAATAAATTGATAAAATAAATAATAAGATTATGAATAAAAATTCTTTATTTAACAACAATATTTGAATTCGCAAATGTTTCTATGGCTATTAGCGTATCAATCTCCAATCTCAAATTAAAATTAATAATTAAAATACCTAAGTAATATTATTTGGGGGGAAAACTTTTCTTGATGTGTTGACATGTGTCCAAATCTTGTATTGCATTGTTGCATCTTGCATGGACACGTGTCCAAGTCTTTTATTACTTTAATTAATACATATTATGATATATATGATATGATAATTAGTATATATTATGATATGATAATTACAATACTGTTATTCATAATTTATTTTAATACACATCTACTATTAATAAAAAAACTTTTAATACATATGATTTCATTTTAGATTATGGTTTTGGTTGTGCATTAATTTTATTTTTGGATAATAACCTTCAAATTTTTTAATCTTATCTATATATTTTACTCTCTTTCAATTTTATCCACACAATAATTATTTTTTAAGAGGCGTTTGGCAAATACTTGTTAGATAATTACATTGACTAATAATTTGACCAATTGATTTTATTGACTGGTTTGACCAGCTTATTTTGAACCCACTACTATGAGCAACTTGATCAAAAACAACTTATTCATAATAATAAATTGTTTCAGCTAACTAATTTAATTATAATTCAGTCATACTCCCTCTAATTCAAAACAAATGTCTCAAATATTTAAGCACAAATATTAAGAAATTGGAGGCACCACCTAAAATGGTGAGTCATATGTGCAGTACTTGGTCAACATAATTAAAATCTAACCATTCTTTCCATATCTAATTAAATCCCAAAGGAAAATATCATCTTGATGTAAAATCAAACAAAATTTATACCAAAATCAACAATTACATGTACAGTATTACAAATACAATATTTCAAATCAAACTAAATTACAGATCAAGAATGAAAAACGACTAGATTACATATACAGATCAAAATTAGGTCTTTACAAACTAAAAAATATCTATACTAAGAACAAAATTAGATCTTTAATAACAACCCAAACCAAAAAAACTCAAACTAAGAAAAAATTAGATCTTTAACAATAACCCAAACTAAAAAAATGAAAACAACTAAATTAAATACCTAAACATGAAATTTCCGGAACAAAATCAAATCTAGAAGATGGAGAGGAAGAACAACAATCGTCAAAAAAAATTATGGTTTTTTCACCAAAATCGTCATGGCTATGAAAGATTGAAGAAAATGGGTATGAATGCAAAGGAAGGAGAAGATGATGAAGAATTAAATAAGGGAAATATTGTAATTTTACAAGTAAACGGTCATTTAAACGTTTTTTGCATTATATAGTTACGACAATTAGTTTCGAAACAGTTGGTGCTTATCATGTAGAAAAGAAAATAAGATTAGTTAACACAGACATTTCCCTTAACCTCATGCTTACCATGTAGAATTTCCCATTAATATATTTCTACTCGTATTAGTTGTATCAGTGTATTATTATGTTATTAGTTGCATAAGTATATTACTACTCGTATTAGTGGATTATTAGTACTTTATTCGCCATATTAGTTATTATTAGTCGTATTAGTGCATTATTAGTACTTTATTAGTTACTTAGTCGTATTAGTTATTATAAGTGTGTTTTATAATTATATTATTAGTTGATTAATATATTATTACTCGTATATTGTTACTCGTATTAGTTTATTATTAGTTGTATTAGTGTATTATTATTATTATTATTATTATTATTACTCGTATTAGTTGATTAGTGCATTCTTCGTATATTATTACACGTATTAGTTGATTAGTGCATTCTTCGTATATTGTTACTCGTATTAGTCGTATTAGTGTACTGTTAGTCGTATTAGTATAGCAAGGGCGACTCGAATACTCAACATGACCCAAAGCCTCTGGTTACTCTGCCTTTAATCAGCAGCAAAAAAGCAAATAAGTATGTACTGCCTTGTATCATGACCGCGTTCCACTTGATGAGTCATTCCTTTTTTAACTATATGGTATTTAGTACGTCTCAACTTTTATATAGTAAAACACACTAGTATGGTATTAAAGAATAGCTAGGATGAATGAGGGTGTAAAATAATGTGAATTTATATAGGATAAATAGGGACAAAGCAAATCAACAATTTGAAGAATAAATCTTCCATTTTTGTTTCCAAGACTAAGACGTATAACAATGCAATTTGGATTTAATTTTTTGGGGGTACGATTTTTTATGTGATTGTTGAATCTTTGGGGGTACGATTTTTTATCAGGCTGGAAGTATTCTCAAAAATGGTGTTTTGTTGAATTTTTTGGTGCTGGGTTGGACATACAAAAGTAACAAATACAATTGAAAATTTATTATCTAAATTAGATATGAAATTTCATGTTATTAATTTAATATTCAGGGTAATTTTGGTCTAGTATATGACCATGGTTATCAAAATTAGGCGACCGATCCGGATCGTAGGTAAAATCTTAATGTTGGTAGATTCGTACGATCCTACATAACTCCTGGATTTTAGTGGTAGGATTATAACACGGTTCTACGATCCTACGATCTTACGATCCTATCCTACAAGGGTAGTTTCAAACGTAAAAAATTCATATAATCTAGATTTTACTTATGTACATATATGTAACATATATGTATAAATCTAAAAAATTATATTATGACTAAAATTCATGTTTTTCTTGATGCTCATTTTAAAGATGATATTAAAGGTATCTATCTTTTCACAAAAATTAATAGATAAAGCCAAATAAGTTTTAATTTAAACCTTAAAACATACAAAAATAACAAATACAATTGAAAATTTGTTATCTAAAACAGGTTAATCCATATTTATAGGATCACACGATCCTACGATCCGATTCTACCGATTTCGATCCTAATCTCTTTCTCAACGATTCTACGTAACAACCTTGTATATGACACTCTCCACAATTATCACCATGCTAATTGAGAACATAATAACGTTTAAAACTATTTTCTAGTCTAATGTATTGGCATGGAACATTTAGAAAAATATAAGAAGATAATTCACGAGTCCCATAAAAAGTAGTTTAATCATACATTATAACATACCACACACTTTTTAATATTTATTCAAACATAAAAGTATTAATTACATTAATTAACTCTTAAAACACACATTGTAATACATAAAAAACTAAAATAAACTGCTAATTTAGTATTATAAGAAAACTGTATATGAAAATTAATATCACTTAAAATAGATTTAAGGATGATCTGAATAAATATTAAGATAATAACCCGCCGGGAACAAGAGTCCAAGCAACTCGAACCGTTATTTTGCCATATTTCCCAAATATCTGTTGTTGAGAAGACATATTGGGTAGTGGCACAAACTCAGCTGTGCCATTTGCAATGTCATCGTTGGGATTGGAATAATTATAATCTTTCAAATGAGCTTCAACAATTAATGAAAAGTTAAGTGGCACGGCAACTACTGATCTTGACAAGGGAATTGCCTCTCTTGGTCTGACATTAATATTATTACTTGCACTCTTATTGAAGAGCGTAGTTTGGTAAAATTGCTTCAAGTTTGGGTCGGCATGTTCATAAAATTCGTCATTAAACCGAGCAATTATGGAGCCGCAAACATCAACAGGATCTTCTCCATCACCATTGTCTAGTATCACTTCAATTGTAGCCTCCCATGCGTTAAGAAGAATTGTATAATGCATTGTGGCTCTTCCATATTTTCCTTCCACAACAGTCGATAGTGGTTTATTGTAGTCATTCCGACTACTACACAGATAGTATATATCCCACGCAACATAACCTTTACTAACCTACATACAAGTATATATAATATATAATTAATAAACTTAAAATTAATTAAACGCACTATTAGGGGGCGTTTCATAGAGAGGAATATAAAAAGAAATGGAATAAAAAGAAAAGGTTAATTATATGGATTGCCGCCCTTTATCTATATGCATCATTTGTGTACGTAATACCTTTTGGACGCATACAACATAATTAACTTACCTAGGTTAAACATAATTTAAAACTTAATTTAAGAAAGTTGCGTTATTTATTGGGCATATATAATTGAATGACTATATGAACATATAATAATTAAGTTTGACGAGTGTAACTTAAAGGGATCGGATCGGAACAATTAAATTAAATAAAAATAATAATAATACCTCATTATCTGGAGAAATGTCGGAGTCCTTATCCTTAAGATCAAACAAAACGGTGAAGGATTGAGAAATGGAGATAGCTCGATAAGGCCCCACCAAACTGACAATTTCACCAGGATGGATACTCTCATAATCTCCTCTTGATCGATTGTACATATAAAAACTTCCCCAATCATCAATAACTTCAATACTCCCATAAAGATCTCCTGGGTTTTTTCCATTAATATCATTGATTTGTATGGAAAATAGCTCGACCATAGGTGACCCTATACCCGCAATCAAAGTAGCCGCATCACGCATGGTTATCACGATAGAAGATCCAGTGTAGCTACCACACAACAGACTAAGAGAATTAAGAGCAATTAATTGGATGCAAGGTTGTTAGGATCGGGATTCTACGTAGGATCGTTTAGGGGGTAGGATCGAAATCGGTAGAATCGGATCGTAGGATCGTGTGATCCTACAAATATGCATTAATATGCTTTAAATAACTAATTTTCAATTGTATTTGATATTTTTTTTTTTTAAGTTTTAAGGTTTAAATTAACACTAATTTGACTTCAACTATTAAGTTTTGTAAAAGAATACCTTTAATAATCATTTTTAAAATTCGAATCAAGAAAAACTTGGATTTTAGTCATATATACACAAAAGTAAATTTAGACATATATACACAAAAGTAAATTTAGATTATAGTAAATTTTTATACGATTGAAATTACCCTTGTTGGATCGGATCGTAAGATCGTAGGATCGTAGAATCGTGTTATGATCCTACCACTTAAATCCAGGAGCTATGTAGGATCGTATGATTCTACCAACATTAAGATCCTACCTACGATCCGGATCGGTGGCCTGATTTTGGATCGTAGGATCGTAGAATCGTTGATCAGGATCGAGATTCTGATAACCATGATTGGATGAGAGTAACAAAATAATGTAATGTATATGATCAAGTGTGATAACTTAAATAGTAAAAATAGGGAGAAGAGAAATTATGTGGTTGATAATGGAAGAAACTAATAGGAGACGATGAGAATTTTGATGAATGAAGTTGTAAAATGATGTGAGCTTATATTGGAAAAGTAGGAGGAAGGAAAATCGACAATTATATCTTCCATTTTGTTTGTAAGACTAAAAAAATTAATATTACAATGCCAATGCGAGCGAGAATAATTAAGTTGGACCGAAATCATAAGGGTACATGTGCTTATTTGGGAGTAAATATTTATTTTAAGGATAAAAATTTACTTTAAGGGTTCGTTTTATTGAATGTAAATATTTAAGGGGTAAATTATAGTCAAAGTACGTATGAAAACAAACTAATACACAGGGGCGAAGCCAGGATTTTGAATTAGGGGGGCCAAATTGTCGATATACTAAAAAAACTTTTACTATATAAAAACTAGAGGTGTTAAAAAAAAAAAACAAACACGATAGCTCAAAATTTACACGACATTGTAACCGAATCCAATTTGATTCGACTTTAAAAATTTACAATTATGTTAAACAATAAGGACACAAAATCCGATTTCAAGCCCACCCGAAACGCCCGAATTCAAAATCAACGATGACTTGAACGAACACCATTAGACACTAGTTAAGCTATGAAAATATTAAAATCATATAAACTGAAATAAACTTCAATCATTGCAAAAATTATATTTAATAATAATAGAGTTGAAGCATCTCTATAATTATTATTTTTTAAAAACTAAGTATTATTTTTGATTTTCAGTCTATATATTTGCCTAATAATTCTCCAAAAAAACACAATTAAAATTAAGATAGAAAATATAACCACAGGCTAAAAAGGATGAATGTTAAATTGTAAAAAATAAATAGTAATGACATTATACTATAAATCTATTAAAAAATAATTGTTGTAATTAGAGGTGTTGAACGGGCAGGGGCGGGGCGGGTCATGTCAAATGTTAAACGGGCCAGGGCGGATCAAGCCTATTTAAATCCGACCAATTTGAATAAATTTTTTTTTTTATTATACTTTATGGCCCGATGGATCGGTCCACTTATGTATATAATAATATGATTTAAAATATAAAAAAGTGGTAATTTTTTTCCGCAATTAATAATTATAATTATCCGACCCGGCCCAACCCTTTACACCAAGGCCCGTTAATGACCCGCAACATTATTGACCCGACCCGCTAATGACCCATATGACCCATCCCATTGAGAGATTATATCTTTTTTTATTACTTTTATTTTAATTATTGTCCCCAGTTATTTAATTTTTCACTATCTTTATCATACATTTGTCATAGTGAGATCTCGATATTATTTCCACGAATATTATTTTTGATATATTTTTTTGCTATGATGCTCGCCTTTACTCAATTAAATTCGGTATTCAATATATATAATAATATACTCCATTCACCATCTAAAAGATTATACTTCCTCCGTATTTGGTTATTTGCAACTTTTACTAAAAATGGCGTATTCTATTATTTGCAACTTTCTTTTCTTTTCCATTTATAGAAAGTTTTTTTATTACTTTTTTATTATATCTCTCCTACTTTTTTATACTCTCTCTTACTTTTTAATACTCTCTCTCATACTTTTTAATACTCTCTCTTACTTTTTAATATTTTAATACTATAATCACATCCCATTAACTTCATTAATCTATATTAATACACTACTAAAAGTTTTGCCTAGGAGTCCGTGAAGGACCCCAAAGTTGCAAATAATTAAATACGGAGGAAGTATTTTTTTTAATGCCTGTGAATATTCGTTGTGAGAACTACTCTAAGTAATAAAGAGAGTATTACGTAAGCACTGCAATGTGAAAGCTTGCTCAAAAACTTGGAGCCATAACCATGGCGGAAGAGAGAGAAAATGACAAAGGGTTTAAAAACCCATTTTACTCAAAAGAGAATGAAAAGTTATTGTACATAGAGTATAGCTGGTGGTCCTATATATACAGGAGGTTGTTATAACCACTTGCCAGCTGTCCTTCACATGCTAAGCTTATTGGTATTTTGTACAACCAAGAATTATTTTGCTATGCTAACGTACTGTGTAAGCTATTAATATGAAAATACAAACCACTAAAATACAAGACTATTATTATTGGGAAATTATCAATGGTGCCCCTGTGTTTTGGCCTTTTATCAATGGTCTACAATCTTTTTTTTTCCAATAGCACCCCTGAGGTTTTGTCAAAGTAACAACCGTGACACTTTTGGTGTTTTTTTCCGTTAAACTTAACGGTAAGTACGATTTTTAACCTAACCATGGTTAATTGTTGATGGATGTTCATATACCCAGGGTTTATTTCATTTCAGTAGCTTGATTTTCTTTCTTCTCTCTTCCCTATCATCTTCCTTCTCCTTATTCTATGGTTTTGTTTTTAACTTGATTCTATGGTTTTGTCTTTAACTTGATTCTAATCGGTTAATTGAAACCAATTTCTTTTAAAAACAACAAAATCGGTTAATTGAAACCAATTTACTCTAAACCCAATTATTTTCACTCTGATCTTCACCATATATTCTGGAATTTCATCCTTTTGTTGGGTTTTTGATCTTATACTCTTAATTCAACTAAATAGCTATTTGTCTTGAGTTTGATTCTCCTTTTTTTTGATTATAAATAATAAAAAAAAAACCCAGTTCAATTTTTTGCTCCTGATTGTGAAATTGATGTATGATTCTTCACAACCTCTTCATTATCTTTCTGGGAATTTTGCTCCTGTTAAAGATGAAACTCCTCCTTGCAAGGACTTACCTGTTCTGGGTCATCATCCTGTTCGTACCCTTTTCATCCTTCTTTATTTTCTCTCTTGTTTGATATCAATTCTACTGTTCGTACCCTTTTCATCCTTTTTTTGATTATAGATAATAAAAAAAAAAAACCCAGTTCAATTTTTTTTTTTGGGTATTGTAGAATTTGAGATTTTTATACTGAAGAACAAAATGGGTATATATTATTTCCTTCAATGTTGTAAGAAAACTTGATTTATTTGAGTTGAAAAGGAGAAGAATTGTGTTTTTTTGGTGGGTATATAAACTGATTGAATGAGGTAGCCATGGAAGGAGAAGGAAGAAGCTAAGGTAGCCATGGAAGCCATGAAATGAAAATGAAGAAGAAGCAAACACATGGTATATAAACATGATAAAGTAACCATGGTTAGGTTAAAAATCGTACTTACCGTTAAGTTTAACGGAAAAAACACCAAAAGTGTCACGGTTGTTACTTTGACAGAACCTCAGGGGTGCTATTGGAAAAAAAAAAAGATTGTAGACCATTGATAAAAGGCCAAAACACAGGGGCACCATTGATAATTTCCCATTATTATTCTTATCAGCCCCCCGCAAACTTGGCAGGGAGATGCATGCCAAGTTTGGAGAGCAAGTTGGTAATATAAACTGAGCAGAAGGAACGATCTTCGTGAAAATATCCGCAAGTTGAGAAGTGGTAGGAAGATACGTAAGTTGAAGAAGACCCTCCATAACCTTTACCCGTGTAAAGTGACAATCTATCTCCAAGTGTTTAGTGCGTTCATGATAAACTGGGTTTTGAGCAATGTGGAGTGCGGACATATTATCACAGTGTAAAGTAACCGGTTTGAGAGAATGTAAGCCCAATTCCTCTAAGAGACGAACCACCCAAACTATCTCAGAAGAAGCACTAGCCATGGATCGATATTCGGCCTCGGAAGATGAGCGGGAAACGGTAGCTTGTTTCTTTGATTTCCAGCTAATAGGAGAGCCACCAAGAAGGAGTACAAAGCCGAAAATAGAACGGCGAGTGTCGGGACACGCACCCCAATCAGAGTCCGAATAAGCTTGCAAAGCTAAATGATCAGAGCCAGATAAAAGTATACCTTGGCCTAAAGTATCAGATAGATAACCGAGTGTATGACATAAAGCCTCATAGTGAAGAACCGTTGGTTTTTGCATATGTTGGCTAAGAGCCTGCACAGAATATGATAAGTCCGGACGAGTATGGGTAAGAAAATTGAGCTTCCCAACTAAGCTGCGATATAATGTGGGATCCGCCATAAGAGGTGAGTCAGTGGAGGATAACTTGAGATTCAATGGAAGTGGAGTAACATGAGGCTTGAGAGTAGTAATCCCAGAGTCACGAAGAAGCTCTTTACTAAACTTGTTTTGCGTAACAATCATACCACGATCAGAGTATGTAAGTTCAAGGTCGAGAAAAAAACTAAGACGACCCAAATCCTTTATACTGAAAATCCGATGCAAATGAGACTTAAGATGTGTAATGAAATCCGGATTATTACCAGTGACGATAATATCGTCAACATATACTGCGACAACCGTGATCAAATTATTGGACTTGTGAGTAAACAAAGAATAATCCAACTTAGATTGAATAAACCCCTGAGTAACAAGTTCATGAGTCAACTTAGCAAACCACTGTCTCGAGGCTTGTTTAAGCCCATATAAAGATTTACGAAGCTTACATACCATAGAAGAGGGATATGATAAACCGTCGGGCAACGTCAAATAAACATCTTCAAGGAGATCACCATGTAAAAATGCGTTATTAACATCGAGTTGATGTAATGGCCAACCTTTGGAGGCCGCAACAGCTAAAATGCAGCGCATAGTAGTCATGCGAACGACCGGGGAGAAGGTCTCATGAAAGTCGACACCATACTCCTGAGTATACCCTTTAGCGACGAGGCGTGCTTTATAGCGCTCAAGAGACCCGTCGGCTTTCAACTTAATTTTATAGACCCACTTGCACCCAACGGTCTTTTTACCAGCCGGAAGAGGAACAACATCCCAGGTGTGATTCTTTTGGAGAGCCTCAAGCTCAAGGTCCATAGCCTTAACCCAAAGAGGGTCCGTAACAGCTTGCTTATATGTTTTAGGTTCGACCCATTGACTTTGTGAAGCAAGAAAATTCTGATGAGAAGTGGGAAAATGCTCAAAGCGGACCAAGTTGCATCCATGAACAGTAGGACATACAAAATCCTGTAAGTGAGGGGGCGGTTTGACTGGGCGAGTAGAACGCCTTGGAGGAATAGGTGGAGGATGCTTGTGAAAGGTCAATAATAAGAGAATCCGAAATATCAGGTAATGAAGAAGAAAGAGGAGGTGTAATTTGAAAGGAGTCAGAAGATGTTTGTGAAGTTTGAGAATTTGGAGTATTATGAGTATTAGGTAAAGTAGTGGAAGAATGAGGTGTAGTGGGGCCAGAGGAAGAAGAAAGCATAGGAGGAGTAAGAGGGGGTGGCGTGTCTAAGTAGGAAAATATGGGGTGAGGGTGAAAGTTGTCATCAAAAGATGGGAAAGGTACATGTGCAGGAAGGTAGAATTTAGATAAAGGTGAGTGAATAGGAGTAGTAGAGTGATAGGGGAAAAAGTGTTCTTGAAAGACTACATCCCTAGAAAAGACAAAAGTCTTTGTAGTAAGATTGTAGGTCTTATAGGCTTTTTGGGTTAGTGAATAACCTACAAATATAGATGCATCAGCTCTAGGATGAAATTTGGAACGGTGCTGTTTAAGAGTCGAAACGAAGCACAAACAGCCAAAAGACTTAAGATGAGAAAGTGAAGGCGGCTCACCATATAATTTTTCGTATGGAGAAACATTGCCCAAAACAGATAAAGGGGATCAATTAATGAGATAAGTAGTTGTTTTTACACATTCACCCCAAAAAGAAATGGGGAGGTTAGACTGAAAAGATAAGGCACGCGCCACCTCGAGCAAGTGACGGTGTTTCCGTTCGACGACCCCGTTTTGTTAAGGGGTATCGCGACAGGAAGTTTGATGTACTATGCCATGGGATAAGTAAAAAAGTTTAGCATCACCCTCACATAATTCTTTGGCATTGTCAGTCCGGATATACTGAATTTTGGAATTAAAATGCGTCGCAACATACATATAAAATTGCTTGAGAAAAGAAATATATTGATTCTTGGATGTCATGAGATGCAACCATGTAGCCTTAGTGTAATCATCAACTATAGTCAAAAAAAGATTACAACCATCATGAGTCTTATGTCGATACGGACCCCAAACATCGATGTGAAGTAATTGAAAACTATGAGTACTCTTGATGGAACTACTAGGGAACGGACGTCGAGTTTGTTTAGCCTGCGGACAAATAGTACAAAACACCGAGTCCTGAAATCCATGTAAATCGATAGAAGGGAAAAGAGCCTTTAATTTTATAAAAGGTAAATGGCCCATACGGAGATGCCAAAGCTTTATAAGCTCAATATTAGTCTTATTCACAGTAGTATTAGCAGCTACACAGTTTGTATTAGGAATGGAATGACATGTCATGTCAGTGTAATAAAGTCCATGAGATAAGCTACCAAGATTTTTTGTCCTTAAAGAGCCCTGAAGCAGACAAGAACCATTAGTGAAAACAACAGTAGCAGATTCATCAGTACATAGCTTAGGCACAGAGACGAGATTATATTGAAATGCAGGAACATAAAGAACCTTCCTAAGTAAAATATCATCCATCAGCAAAACATCACCAAAATATTCAACAAGAACTTTTCGACCATCGGGAATGGTGATACTATGTTGAGGACCATTTATTTTTTTCAACCGAAATAAACGATTCCAGAGAGTTGCACATGTGGTCAGTAGCACCACTATCAATAATCCATCGAGATGTGTGCGACTTAGAAAGAAAACAGAATGTACCTGCGAGATGAGCCGAACTAGGTAGTGAATCGAGATCCATAGTCACAGAGTCAGTAGAATCTTTGTGCTTAGTCAAGAAGGTCATGAGATTGTCAATTTGCGTGGCACTAAGTCCAAGATTTGCAAAATCAGACTGAGAATCTTGGTCTTGAACTGAGCCAGCAAATTTCTTAGGCTTAAATCCCGGAGGATAGCCGTGAAGCTTGAAACAACGGTCAATGGAGTGTCCAGGAATTTACAGTGATCACAATAATATGACGAAGTACGTTTTGCACCAACACCAGGCTTAGACTTAGAAGGACCAGAATCATGACGAGAAAAACGATTAGCAAACGAACTCTTATCAGAAAAATATTTCTTACTGGCCGAAAATGCCATAGAGTCAGAAGAAGTGGACGGCACATGAACCTTAGCAATTTCCTTATGTTTTTGTTCCTGGTAAAGCATACGATAGGCAGTCGAAACATGTGGTAATTCAGGCAACATCAAAATATTAGTTTTCACAGGAGAATATTGATCATCAACACGCATTAAAAAACTCATAAGACGTTGGTCTTGTTGAAGCTTGAGTACTTTCTTAATCAAATTGCAGCTACATCCATTAATTACAAATGCAACTAGGTAAAGGACTTAGGTTATCAATTTCGTCCCAAACCGATTTAACTTTTGTATAATATTCAGTAATACTCATGTTAGCTTCCTGTGAGATAGTAGAGAGTTCTTCATGTAAAGAAAAAATTTGAGCCGAAGTTGAAACACCAAACCTTTCTTGAAGATCAGCCCAAATTTCCGATGCATACTTGTTGTATAAAACACTTTTGGCCACAACTCGATCAAGAGAAGAAATAAGCCATCCTATCACCATATTATTGCACCGGTCCCAAGCTTTTCTTTGAACTGTATCAGCCGAAGGTGGAGGAAGAGAACCGTCTACGAAACACAACTTGTTTTTAGCAATAAGACCAATCATAACTGACCGTTTCCAGTCACCAAAAGCACCGCCATCGAAAGGAGTGTTCACAAGCTTCATATTGGCATGATCCGATGGATGGAGGTAGTAGACGGAAGACGGATCTGATGTGAGATCACTGTGAGAATAACGTGTAGATTGAATTTCCGCCATGGAAGAAAGTTCTAAAAAGCAGTGTGAAGTACAAACAACCGAAAAAGAAATCAAGAATCAAAAGAATGAAAAAAAATCTGAAAAAATGAAAGGAAATGAACACCGTATGTTTATCGCAAAAAGAAGACTCCAAGAATTTGTAGAGAGGATCGAAAAAGAGACTCCCGCTCTGATACCATGTGAAAGCTTGCTCAAGAACTTGGAGCCATAACCATGGCGGAAGAGAGAGAAAATGACAAAGGGTTTAAAAACCCATTTTACTCAAAAGAGAATGAAAAGTTATTGTACATAGAGTATAGCTGGTGGTCCTATATATACAGGAGGTTGTTATAACCACTTGCCAGCTGTCCTTCACATGCTAAGCTTATTGGTATTTTGTACAACCAAGAATTATTTTGCTATGCTAACGTACTGTGTAAG
Organism: Amaranthus palmeri; assembly: GCA_019776075.1. Lineage (NCBI taxonomy): Eukaryota > Viridiplantae > Streptophyta > Magnoliopsida > Caryophyllales > Amaranthaceae > Amaranthus > Amaranthus palmeri. Next base: position 204,851 of record JAAKBH010000019.1, read on the forward strand.
CTATTAATATGAAAATACAAACCATTTACAAAACAAAGCTATTATTATTCTTATCATACATGACCCACCAATTCATGATGTGATTATATTAGGCCATGGTAATTCGTCATATAATCTCACCATGACCCAATTGGACACAGGACACCCGTGGGCACAGGCGCACAACCCACGGGTCAAGAGCATTAACATGAACATACAGTTGGTGAGATTTATTGTTTTCCAAAACCACATGGTAGTAGGAAGATTAACTTATCCAATATATATGCAAGTGAACAACTTACTATTTTATCGATGTGATATCTTGTCTCACATATGAAGTATTTTCGACATATATTAAAGTGAATAAAATCACAGAAAATTGCACAACAATTATACACGTACAAGTATTTGTTTTCAAAGACATACCTTTGGAATCGAAATGATAATTGTTGGAATAAGAGTTCTTAGGAGGCAAACAGTTTGTGTTTGTTGTTTTTGTGTAATTGGTGAATTGCTTAAGCCATATATAGGATTGTAGGAATGAAAATGTTGTATGTTTTCACCCCTTTATTTATAGGGGTGAACACAATCAAAAGAATTTTGATCAAATAAATGTTTTTGATCACGTATCGTGTGAAAAAGGAAAATAATTAATATTATTTTGACCATATCTTTTTGGCTTTAGAAAGTAATTGTATGGAGATCTATATAATTAATTTTAAACTATATTTTTTATCTGGGCAATTAATTCACTTAATTGCCAAATTTTCAAAACCATTAGAAATATTTTCCATTATGATATATTGTAATCGTAATCGTATGAGTATGAGTATCATATATAATTGAATACTTTCACCTTTAATTATTGATACATATTTCTTCTTAAAATCAATTCAATAAAATATATAAAATATGCTAATGAATAAACAACTTCAGATACGTGTCATATTGTCATTAAAAAATTTTTCGCCTTTTTTCTATTATTGACATGGAAACTTTTCATATTCAACTTGATATTCAGAAAAAAAAAATTAACTCATCAAAATATGTAATATATATTTGTTGATTGACTATAACTATATGTTATGATCTATTGAAATACTATATTTCCTTATATAAACCAAAAAAATAGTATACATGGAAATCATTATTTTAACTTAGATAATAAATCATCATCATATAGTGAATAAGCTAACTGATTTGGCTATTTTTCAACTAAATCCTCCATCCTAACTATCATAGTTGAAGATTTTTTAAGATTTATATGTCTCAAACATCATTAATTACTATGAGTATATGTTTAAATATTGTTGTATAATAAATTATCTATTCACTTTGATAATGATATTATCATAACAAATATAAATAGTTAAGTTTATATTGTAAATGAATTAATTTTATAAAATAATATCATTATTCATAACAAAATTATTCGTAGCATTTGGATGTCCCATTTGGGTTTTTACGGTTATTAAGGGTGGTGTGGGGTCTATTAAAAAGGTGGTAGTTGAGTATTTTGATTGATTAAATTAATTGTAAAGGTGGTAGTTAGGGTATTAAGAATTTGAAAAGTGGGGTAAAGGTGGTAGTTGGGTATTAAGAGCAATAAAAGTGAGGGTATTTAGGTAAAAAAGATAAACAAAAAAGAAAATGAGACAATTGATATGAATTTGCTAAATAAGGAAATAAGACATCTAAAATGATTCGGAGGGAGTATTATTCTTTTAACTTTATAAATAACTAGTATAAAACCCCGTGCAATGCACGGAATTTTTAGTACGAAGATGTATATAAATATATTTTTAAAAAACATGCAGTAATAATTTATAATTAAATATACTATATAAAGATGAAATAATAAATTAATTGTTAAAATAGGGTAATATGAAATTTTTATATGTGTTATAAATTGAAATAGTTTGTAGATGAATAAAATAAATAACTTGTTCATTAATTAATTTTATTAATCACTTAAGCCAATATCAACAAATAAAATTCTTTAATCTAGCGTGGCTCCAAAAGAATGAACGTGTGATTTTGAGTCTTTTTATTAAATTGTATGATGATTAGTTGAAATCATTTCTATAACTAAATCAGTCTAAATTTTAATAAATTATTTAATGTTATCAAAATACTTCTTACTTTATTTTGTTTTAAATTTCTCTAGTATTAATTTATTATGATATATATGAGTAATATTTTATTCCCTAATTTGTAATTTTAACTTTATTGATATCATCTTAATGATTCTTAATTTATTATTTTCATTTCTTATTCAATCTATAGATTAGAGTATTAATTGATTGTCAAATCTTTGATTGAAGTAGATTGGTCAACTATTTAATTCATTTAATTTAAATACTCCAATAGAAAATTACATATGGCAAGTGCTTTATAAATTTGACACTTGACTTTTTACAACTTTTTTAATAGATGTTATGGTTATGATTATGATTATGATAGATTGAACAATAAAATCAAGTTTCAAGCACCTTAAAATTTTATATTGTTTAGACTTTAATTTGAGTGTAAAGGGAAAAACAAAAAAAATACGATATAGACTAGTTTGTCTCCATTGAAAATGCGATGATGGATAAAATATATTGTGAAGGAGAAAGTGAATAGAGTATTAATTTTAACTATTTTTGAATTATTTTTCATGATTTTGAATACTTGTGATGGTTTGGGTCAAGTAACACAGAAAGTAAATGAGGAAATGAAATAAAAAAATTAATTGAGTAATAAAAAACCGGCCACACATTTTAGCCCCAATGCATTTTCTAAGGCCAAGCATGTGGGGATGGCAATTCAGTTTGAATTCGCCCTTGATCAGACTCGATTAGAGGTTTTTTATCCGATTCAACTCCGAGTTGGAAAAAATCCGACTCCGACTCCGAGCTAGAGCCGAATCGGAGTTGGACCGCAAAAAACATCCGATAATCCGACCGACTCCGACTCCGACTCGACCCGACCTGACCCGATTCGACCCGACCTGACCCGATTCGACCCGACATCCGATTCAAATTTTAATTTAAGGCATTTTTATATTTTGAAAATTTTAAATTTTATATGAAAATAAATTTATTCTAAGCAAAATTGCAAATTTGACATTTGACTATATGAGTCATGACTTATGAGTGACTAATTACATTGTAAGAGAGATTGAATATTGTAAATTTAATCAAGTTGAATGATTGAAACTTATCAAGACAATCGATTAGATCATTATAGACTTACAGTCTTACCTAAAACTAACTAAAATAAACTATTAGAAATATATTATTAGTCTATATACTAATTAATATCAATCAATTACATACTTAATCGATTGTTTAGTAAACATTTAATTGGAAGTTGGAACTTGTCTAATATATAGACTTGAAACTATGTCATTAAATTGTAAGTGAGAATGAATATTGTAAGTTTGATTAAGTTGAATGAACGAAATTAATCAAAACAATCAATTAGACTATTATGGACTCACAGAGTCTCAGTCTTACATAGTTTTTAAGTTATATGAGTATAATGAAATCTAAAGCTAACTAAATTAAACTACTATTAATCTATATGATAATCAATTAGATACTTAATCGATAGTATATCAAAGATTTAGTTGTAAGTTGTCAATTATTAATTTATTATGAATGAAACGAAATTAAACCACTAATAACGAATTAAAATTTTATTTAGTTATATTTAAACCACTAATAACCTCATAATTCTATATAATTCTTATTCATTTTTATTGCTAATTAGATTTTTTAAGAAAATTAAAATTGTATTTTACCATTAATTAAAATTTAAGCCATTGATGGTATGTAATTTGGATGAATGAATGGTTTTGATAATGTCCACCTCATCAATCCTTAAAATCTTTCAATAGCCAATCACATACTACTTTGAATGTCACATGAATTTTAGACTCTAACCATTGATTTCAAAATTGTTATAATCTTAGCCCTTAATTAATTTTAACATAAGAATACAAAAAAATAAAAATAAACCCTAAATTCCTAATCTTTCTTCCATCTTCCAGAATCCATTCCAAGGAGTACCCAAACCCACTACCCATTTTCATTTGCCATTTCCCCATTGTTTATGTACTATACTCAAATCTCCGTCATTCTCATCGCTTTTTTCTTCTACATACTCGGTTTTTTTTACACCACCATTTCCTCTGTGACAGTAAGTTATTTTTCTTTCATTTTCTTTCTTTAATTTAGTTTGTAGAAGTTATTTTTTCATTTTTTATTTTGTTTTGTAATTCTTTTTTAATTTCGTTTTGATTTTGATTATCCCCTGATTTGTTTTTGTAACTTTATCCCAATTCCCATGGTTCTGTTTTGCCATTTTATTTTTTATTTTGTTTTTTAATTTGTTTTTAAATCTCTTCATTTTTGAATATTTTGTTTATTTTGATTTCATTACTACGGACTTGCTCTTATTGTGGAGTTGGTTGCCTTGTTCAGTTCCTATTGTGATCTTGACTTTAGCCCTAATAGTTGGTTAATTTCTATTCTTTATCTAGAATGGGCTCTTGAAATTTTTTGTAAACTCCCATTCACTTCAGTGGCATTAACGGCCCGTTTGGTTAGTGGTACTAAATGGTGGTAATGGGAATGATTTATAGTGTAAAATTCCATCAAAATTTTCATGTCATTCCCATGGTAATGAAACTTTGATCACAAAAAAAAAATTTGTTCACAAATTTCCATTACCATCTAATATCATCTCTCCCATTGGTAATACATTGGAATTGATTTTATGAATAAAATGAGATGATTCGAGGTTGTCAAACATGGCAATCAAAGGTAGCCAAGAGACTTTTCAACCCAAATTACACTAAATTTTCATTCCTATTACCATGATTTAGTACCACCAACCAAACGGGCCGTTAATGCCACTGAAGTGAATGGGAGTTTACAAAAAATCTCATTATCAAGTGAATGGGAAATGTAATGTCATTGTAATGTCTTTGCTAAACGCATTTATTTGCAAGTTTTTAGTTGATATTTGTTGAGACTTGAAGTGTTTGGTATTGTCTTTGTTATTGCTGAATTGTAATGCTTGGCGTATGTGTTAGTTTATGTGTAGTATTGCTTCGTTTATGTGTTGGTTAAATGATTTTCTCTAAACATGAACAAGAACATCTACAAAATTTTATTATCAAGTGAACATGAACATGAATAAATTGTTGTTGTGTTTGGTGTTGATTTAGCAAGTACGTACAATTAAGAAATTATATAATTATATTATTTATTAATCTTGTTATTTCTAATTTGTAGACGCTAATGCAAACCCCCTTCAATATACATCGATTTTTGAAGACGAGGATGTAGAAGCTATAGAAGAACAATGATGTTGTAATGTTCAACATGAAGAATTAAAGACTTGATTATTTATGTAATTTTTATGTTTGTTAATGTAAATTTAGGGAACTGAGGTTTGCGCTTTTATCAATGGCGTATAATCTTTTTTTTATTCCAATAGCACCCCTGAGGTTTAACGTTAATACACGCCGTGACACTTTTCTATCTTTTCCGTTAAGTAACCGTTAAGTTTGAAAAAAAAAACCATGGTTTGTATATGATTAAGTAAATTTGTTTGGCTCTTGTTTTTCCCTCCTCGATCATTCTCTGTGCTGTTCATCATCATCTTCATCTCCTTGCTTGAGCACGCCATTATTGTCGATTTTCCTCATCTTTGCTGTTTGATTTCTCGCTGGTCAGTTCTCGAATGTACTTAACTTTTCTTTCTGTACATGCAACTACTTGGTCTTTGTTGTTTTTTGCCCTAAATGTCGAATGTAATGGTACAGTATTTTCAATTTTTCTTCGTAAAATTTGGTAGCATTAGGGTTTTTTGTTGAATTATGGTTTTTACAGATGTTCTGGGTGTTTATATGTAACAGTGAACCCTAGAAATTATTAGGGCTTTTTTGAAATTTGAAACTTTGGTGCAATTTATGAATGTTGATGGTTTTTTTTTAGGTTTTTTTTTTTGTTAATAGATTGTAAATGGATGACTGTGTGTTGTTGAAGTTTGTGTATAAGGGTATTGAGACAGAAGTATTTGTTGAGGATGTAGACTTAGTGAACTTGTTGGACATAATCATAGATTATTGGGACAAAGCAGAGTCTTTGGGACATTTGATGCCTAAGCATCCTAGTTTCAGTCATGTGTACAAAAAGAAACACATTCAGATTGTTGATGACAAGGCACTGTTGGAGATGTTTAGCAGAAATAGGGGAGTTGCAAGTATTTGCATCAAAGTTGGAGACTCTAAACCTAGTGTGGTTTTAGATAATGCTAGGAGACTTAGGGAAACTTTAAAGGAAAATGCACAGAAGAAAGAATTGGAGGCCAGATGTAAACCTGTTGAATCTGATGATGGGGATGATGATGATGTTGGAGGCCAAGAGAAGCCTGTTTTAAATGTAGATAATGATGTAAACCCCACTGCTGTAGAAGCTGTAGAACCTGAAAAAGAAGTAGAGCATGTTGAGGAAGCTGTTGATATGGTAGTTGATGATATGGAAGCTGTAGAACCTGATTCTATACAGCTTGATGTTGTTGCTGATATGTTAGTTGATCCAATTGTTGAGCATGTTGATGATATGGTTGTTGATGATGTAAGTGCACCTGTAGAAGCTGTAGATGTGTTACAGCCTGATGATGGTAGTGAACCTGTTGATCCCATTCCAACCCCAATACAGACTGTAAAGCCTAAGACACCAAAAAAACCAAAGGGTTACTGGAGACCCAAACTCTCTGTCCTTAGACCAAGGAAGAAAGCTGTAGAGACCATTGTATTGGAGCGTCCACCATCTCTTGGTGACATCAATGATGTCATACTTGAAAATGTGGAGTTCTTGAATGAGATAAATGAAGGTAATGAGGAGGCTGAGGAGGCTAACAATGAGAGAACCCCAACCAAAACACCCAAGAAATCACCCAACAAAACACCCAAGAAATCACCCAAAAAAAACCAAAAAAAATCACCCAAAAAACAAGTCAACAAACCTAACCAGCCTAGGGAAACCCCAACCAAAACACCAAAGGCTACTATAACCAAAAGAATTCCTAAGAGTACTATGAGAAGAAAGGGTATAAAGCAAGTAGTTACTAGAAGGTCTCCAAGGCTAGTTGAACTGAGTAAGGAAAAAGAATGTGTTGCATCTACTTCAGGACACTTACTAAGTGAAAGTGAGGATGAATCCTTTATTCCATCCATGTCAGTGCACACTAGTGACAGTGAGAGTGTGTCATTGATTGATAGTGATGAAGAGGTTGAGCTAGATGATGTTGATGTTGTTGAAGATACTTTTGATCCATATGATGGTCCAGTATGGGATGATCATTGTGATACTTTTGACAGTTATTTGAATAAGTTGTATAAGATTGGACAATTGTATGAAGATAGGACATTTGGCAACATACAAATTAGAGAGTGGCAATTGTATACTGACAGGCAAAACATGAAAGATGTTATTAGGAATTTATTGCATACAATTTGGGTTTTCATTGGTTATTGATAAGTCTGATAAGCATAGGTACACAACCAGATGTAGTAATGCTAATTGTGATTGGAGGTTGCATGCATCTATTTTGCCTGATGGTATTACATGGGCTATAAAAAAAATTCAAAATTTTGAACACACATGTTTGGGGTTAGAAACAAAAAACAGTATGGTCACTGTTAAATGGGCATGTAATGCATTACTTGAGGATATCAGGGCTAATAATGACATCCCAGGTAAAGCATTGAATGAGCTGTTGTGGTCCAGGTATGGTATTGAGATGGCCCAAGCAGGCTTGTACAGGGTTAGGAACATGGCTCTGAACATCATAAATGGGGGACATAATACATCATATCATACAGTTATTTGCCATCTTATTGTGATGTAATCAAATCAACCAATAAAGGGTCTCATGCAAACTGTGCTTGGTATCCTAATACTCATCCTGACATACCATTGGTTTTTAAGAGCATCTTCATTTCTTTCAAGGCATCATTGGATGGCCTATTTGCTGGCTGTAGGAGTTTGATAGGAGTTGATGGGTGTCATTTAAAGGGTAATTATGGAGGAGTTTTGTTATCTGTAATTGCCCTAGACGGCAATAATGAAATATTTCCTGTAGCATGGGCTATTGTATCAAGTGAGGATGAAGAGAGTTAGAAGTTTTTCATTTGGCATCTGAATCATGCTCTTGAACCAAGTCAAAGAGGAGACAACTGGTGCATCATATTAGACAGGCAGAAGGAATTATATTTGTTTCATTAATTTTTGTTAATGTGTTTCTTTGTTTTGACTAACAGAATGTGTTGCATATGCAAGGTATTGATAAAGCAATTACTGATCTATGGCCTAAGGTGCAAAGGAGGTATATATTGTTGCAAGCACCTTAGTGTCAATTGGAAGAAGGTTTTCCCTGGTACAAAGATGTGGCAACTATTCTGGTTGGCATGTGGGGCTTTCTCCACATTTACCTTTGGCATGGCAATGAAGGAGCTTGATAAGGAAAATGCTGCAGCAAGGAAGTGGTTGGCTGACTTGGGTCCACAAGATAGGTGTACAAAGCATAAGTTTGATACATAGTTGAAGTGTGATGTTAACAAAACCAACTTTGTTAAAAGCTATAATGCAACCTTAGGAACTGATAGGTGCAAGCCTGTGCTTACTTTGTTAGAAGGGATTAGGAGGGTAAAAATGGTTAGGTTGGCAACTAGGAGACAAAAATGTGCTAATTGGGAGAAATTGTGTTCAAATATTGTGAAGAGAGTGCAACAGTTGTGTAATGACGGTAGGTCATGTAGGGCATTCATGTCAAGTGTAGGTGAGTATGAAGTAATGGAGGGTAAATCCGTTCTTGCAGTTTCTTTGAACAACCATACATGCCTTTGCAATGTGTGGCAACTCACTGGTATACCTTGTAAGCATGCAATGCGTGCTATTCTTCTTGAGGGTCTTGATCCACATTCCTTTGTGCATGAATGTTACTCGGTTGACAAGTACAAGCTGGCTTATGGTGAAAGCATTAAGCCTATCCCTGATCAAGATAAGTGGCCAGCTTCAAATAATCCTTCCATTATGCCACCTATGATTAAAAGAGGGGTTGGAAGACCTTGTAGGAACAGGAGGAGAGCTGATGATGAAGAGAGGAACGGAAAAAGGAGCAAGACTGTTACATGTGGAAAATGTGGGGAATTTGGACACAACAAGTCCACTTGCAAAGGAGGGGCAACTAAGAAACAAAGGCTACGAAAACAGCCTGATGAAGCATCAACATCCAAGGTGAATACAAAGAAAGCAGTCCCAAAGTCCAAGGCCTCAAAGAAGTGAAAGGGCAAAGACCACCTGTGATTAGTGTTATGTAATTGTATTAGCTTTTAGAACTAACTTTTGTCTGTATTATATATGGTTGTATGGCAATTAACTAACTTTTGTGCTGTATTATATGTGGTTGATTGAACTTAATCTTTGGAAACAATTTATGTAAGAATATGCAAGAAGTAATATTTAACAACAGTGTTTACATAACACCCATTTCATTAGCTTAATAATACCACCATCCAACAGTACATAATTTAGGGCTTAATCTGCATAGCCCTAATGGAATAAAATACATAATTTAGGGCTTAATAATAGCCACAACCAACAATAACAACAAAAACATTACAATATACTTCATTAATTCAGCAACCATAACTAATCCATCAACCTTATCACACAACCCTAAAACAGTAGATTTGAGTTCTCTGAATTCATTTATATTCATGGCATCAGGAGCAGGACCTTGAGCATCTGCAAGTGTAGCTTCATGAAGATTTTCCTTCAAATCATAAGAATATCCCCATTCGAATGCTTGACATGAAATGCATTTGTAGTAGATTCTTCCAAGATTTGTCATTGAACCCGAAACCCTAACATCATAAAACTTGGAGGGATCACAGTCGCATTTCTTCAACCGTACCCAGCTATCACCAGCTTCAACCATAGGGATTGCCTGGTGTCTTTTGGAAGTACCAGAGTACACTTTGCCGCAAAAAGAAGAGTTCTTGGATGAGGTAGCCATGGAAGGAGAAGGAAGATGCTAAGAGAGAAGAGTATGTTATCGAGCTACTGAATTGAGAAGGCAAACCTGGGTATATAAACATCAAAAAGTAACCATGGTTGAGTTAAATTTTAAACTTAACGTGAATTTAACAAAAGTGTCACGGTTGTTAGTTACACTTAACTTCAGGGGCGCTATTGGAATAAAAAAAAGATTATACAACATTGATAAAAGTCAAAACCTCAGGGGCACCAACGATAATTTCCCAATATTTTATATATTGGCGCTACCTGTATTTTTGAATACTAGATCCACCACTGTTGATAAATAGTAAATAACCCTCCTAGATAGCGTCGTTTCTGACTATAGGCAAGATATGCATTTGACTAGGGCCTAGAGTTAAAAAGGTCCCTAAAATTAAAAAATGATAGTTATTGAAAGTACACACATAAAAATTTGTAGTTCGTGAGTAGTTTTTTTCTCATTTAAGAATTATATGATACGTCTACATTTTTAATACTAATGATAATATATAGGGTTCATCTTTGTTATTTTTTCAAATACTCGTTTAAGTTTAGAATTGACCCTCTATAGATCATAGAGAGTGTACATTTCTCTTAATTTGCCTAGGGTCCATGCAATGCCAAGAACGACACTGCTCCTAGATAAATAAAAAGGAGTATTCCCTAGCCATTCCAATATTATTTGTGTTAGATTGTTGATTAAAAAAGTAATCCAAGACTTAAACAGTTAGATCAAAAGTATTTTATAACAACATACATTCCATAAGCTACGTTGTTATGATTTTAAAAAATGTTATCATTATGATAGAATTTTTTTTTTTCAATATGCTACTTTTTAAAAATTTTTCGTATGAGTTTTTTGTAGTGTTTTGACTTTTTTCGTATAAATATACAATTATGTCATGTGAAAGAATAAAATCAACTTTATCTTCTTTAGTTTAATAAATATCATAATTAACCATATTGATTGCAAATCTTTGTAAAGAAATTTTTTTAGTTGATTGTATGATATTAAGTTTAATAAATATAGCAATTAAGTAATTTGATTATTCCATGTGACAATTTTTGTAAGGATGGCACATAGAAATTTCCATCCCTTTAATAATTCTGAATTTCATTTTCGACAAATTTAAAATATAGTTTAAAGGCATAGTCACGTATTCAATCATAATCAGTTATATAATTAATTAGATAGTGCGTAAACCGAATGCTACCATGTGAAATTTACTTAAAAAGAGTTACCACTGGCATTTCATGTGTAATTTCCCAAACAAAACACTTGAAAACTAAATCAATATGAAATTAAAAATTATATCAAGTAAAAAAAAATGATTGGTTAGGATATAAGGTACTTATTAGAATAAATAAGGTTGAAACTTAATAATCAAGAATTAGAAATTAAATTCAACGAATCAAGAATTAATCGAAATTGATTAAGATTAGAAATTTTGCGTTTGTTACACTATCCAATACCCCTCATACTTCTATCTTGGAACATTTTTTTACTTTACCAACAATGATTGTAAGTTACTTACTTACTCTTAGATTATCAAGTGGCAAGAAACTTAATATCAGCTAAAACAATTTACAACTAAATATAATATATTTACATGACACAAATGTATTACATAGTAGCAAAATATTTACTCCCAAACTATGATATTACTATCAAGTGGCTCGAAACTTAGGACGAACCATAATCACACCAGGTCTGTCTTCTTTAAACTGATACCTGCAATATTAAGTTTACCCTTTATTATGAATGCAAAAGTTAGCATAAGGTTAATATGCAAATATAAGCCATAAACAATTAAACATCCTCACCCTTCATCAACAAGGAAGCTTCTCACTGCAGGTGGAAGCTTAGGCACTCCACGGCTGTGTTTCCCTACTCCTGTTAATAAACAAGATTAACTCTTAGTCTAGTATTCTTCACTTCTAAACACTAACGATTCCAAGAGGAATAAAATTTTAATAATACGTGCTTAACAAACCATTTGACAAGTAATATCAAAAAAAATTTTAAAAAAGGTTGATGCTATGTGCTTAGGCAACCAAAACAGCAAAGGGAATTATAGGTAACCACATAAAAACCCAAGAGAGTTTCGTTATTAAGATTAATTGATATTTGTAAGAGTTACTCCTTAAATTTGTAAAGTAACATATCATCTTATCTTTCTCAATGTGGGACAACTTGGTAATAATGGACACATTAACACAAAGGCCATATCATACTTTCAGTTAAAAATGGTTAACTAATTATTGATAAATGTAAATTGCAGTTAGATACTAACATTTATCAAACTAAAATTGTACTTCATATATATTGTTAATTCGTTTATCGATAAATTTTTGTGATAAACATTTAATTTAGGAAAGTAAGAATACATTAAAAAAAATAACATTAACACTATAAACTAATTAACTAAGCAAAATGAAGAATTTGTTTTCGCCTATTTTATATCATTGACATGGAAATTTTTGATACTGACATCATATTTAAGGATATAATTAACAAAATAAAACATATAATATTTGTTGATTGGTTATAAATATATGTGATCTATTGATACACAATATTTCATGTAAACTCATAATTTTTTTATCCCAAATCATAAAGAAATTTAAAACTTGGTTCGTTAAACCGTTACCAAAATTGAAGTGACCCAATCAAAAAAAGACAAAAAGACAATATTAATTTTCTATTTGTATATATACGCAATCTTAAGTCTCAAGTTCAAAAATTATCATCATCATCATCATCATCATCATCATTCCCAGTGTATCCCGCTCATAAACAAACTATGGTCAGGGTCTGGGGAGGGAAGATAGACGACAACTCATACCCAAAAAGAGTCTATTATAACTGTGAAATAAAAAGGAAAATCTAAGACAATCACTAGACTGTTCTATATTTAGATTAACATTCAACTGAAGATTCCCATTAACAGGCCACTATTGCTATAATCCTTGGAATTCATATCTCAAAACACGAAATAGGATTTTAGTGTTCCCAACAGTATAGTAGCCATTTAGCCTTTTAATCACCAAAAATTATACCTGTAATAACTTCCAACAAGAGCGGTTTTTCTATGCTTGATAAAGAACACAGGGTTTTCGACTTCGTCTCAATTGTATTAAGACGCTTCTTTACTGCTTGAATAGCTTCATATTGATGAAGACCATGCAAATCAATCTTCATGATCCCATTGTTCTTATTTGTTGTTTCCAAAATTTCTTGGGCAGCCTTTCGATTGAATTTAAATGCAGCTTTCCTGGCTATTTTAATTTTTTTAGATAGTTCTTTTGCACAAATGTGATCACCCCTCGCATGTGCATCTTTTCTCTCCTCGATAAAACTTCTTACTATGCTGTTCAACCAAGTTCAAAATATAGATCAATATTATTTGATTTAATTATGATTAAATATAATAAATATTATTGACATAACATTAAACTTAGCATAAAATGAATTAGATGAGTAAAAACACAAACTCTGTCATCTCGAATGCTTTCTTTCGACATCTTAAATATAATTCATCTTGTTCTCGCAAAAACTTTTGTTTTTCTTCTATAGGCTTAATAGGTTGAACGGTTAATTCGTGCATCTTCTGGCATAAACTATCTTGAAGAATCATACTTATTTCTTGCGTCCTGGTGCTGTTCGATTTTCTCAGAGGCGGAATCTTCTTTTCTAACACTTCCTTTGCATGGACATCACTACTCGGTGATCTCGATTCATCGAATCTTTTCATAAAAGGAACATTGTTGCATTTCTTCGATGATGACGACGATTTTTGTTCAGGAATCTCTATGCAAACCGATTTTGCTTGGTTCCTTATTGAAGACGAGTTCTCTTCCGCCATACTGTTTGGATTCCTTAGAATCGGATTTTTTTTCCGAAATTTCAGAAGACACAAAGATCAAGCTGAAGATAGCTGGAATTTCGGAATGTGCAAGAGTAGGGTTGATCAATATATATACTACCTCCGTTTATATTTATGTGCAACTTTTAGCCCAAGCACGGTTGCCAATGCAAAACTTTGTAGGAAGAAATTAGAGGAAGTAGGTATAGGTAATTAAGGGAAAAAAGGAGAGAGAAAATGATGGAAGTAGGGATAGGTAAGTAAGAGAAAGAAAGAGAGAGGAATTAGGGATATGTAATTAAGGGAAAAGAAGGAGAGAGAAATTATGTGATAGGTAATTAAAGGAGAGAGAAAATGATGAGATAGGTATTTATATAGGTTATTTTTTACTAAAAAAGGAAAGAAAAAAATGAGTTGCACATAATTTTTAGCGGACAAAAATGGCAAAAGTTGCACATAAATATAAACGGAGGTAGTATATACTATATGCTTGGAGTGTAACTAACCTAAGGTTTAGGAAGTAATATTTTAACTAATATTTCGGGTGTTATATTCCCCTCACCCTTTCATAAACTAATATTTTAACTTTTTCTATTTTTAAATTATTTATTGATTTTTCCTTTTTTTTGACTAATAAAAGAAAGTGTAGTCAACCTAAATTACTAAAATTTAGGAAGTAAAAATGTCAAATTATGCATAAAAATAGGAGGAAAGATAGTATAAATATTTTGGTTTTAGAAAGATAGTATAAATAACTAACATTAGATAACACTAAGTTTTATTGTATTCCATTTATTTTTCTTATAAAATAATCCTAAAACTTTTCTATTTTTTAAATTTCTTATTTGTCACATTTCCTCCATCCTCTTCTTAAAACCCTCTAAGCCTTAAGCATACCCAGCCACCGCCGCTACCAACGGAGATCGGCCTTCTGCCGCCTGCTGTCATGCCGGAGATACTAACCAAAATCCGGTCCTTTCATCAAAGTTAATTTTTACTTTCATATTATTAAATGACAGCATACCATATTGATTTGTAAGTAAAAGAAATTTAGAGGTTCATATCTTTTTTTTTTTTTTGATAAAAGGTTCATAGCTATTTGGGTTAATGATCATCATACAGATTGCATAATAAAATATTTAAAATTTAAAATATTAAATTCTTTGAAACTTTTTTGGAGTGTTATCTTTCTTGGAATTTTTTTGAGTGTTATCTTCCTGAAAAAACTTAAATCTGTTTGATGGAAATTTTTAGTTTTGCTGATTTTAATTAATTAATGTGGATTTTAAATTTGGGGTAATTGTAGGGTAAAAGTTATTGATTCTTTGATAAAAAGCATGGTTTTTCTGTGTGAATATTTTTTTCAATATTGTAAAGTTTTAGGATTATTGTAAAGTTTTGAAAGTTGAATCGATTTATTTGGATTTCTAAGCTGAGTTAAACTACTCTCTCCGTTATTTTTTGTTCTTCTCATTTGCTTTTTGCACAGTTTTCAAAGCAACTTTCGAGCCTAGAAATCTCTAAATACGCATTATTAAAAATTATAAAAAATATATGATAAAAAAGTATATATTAAGACAAATGTAAGGAGATCTCATATGGATATATTTTATCATCTATAAATGTCTTAAAAATCTTAATCAAATTTCTCTCTCCAAAAATGGAATATTCTAAACGGAAAGAACAAAAAAGAACAGAAGGAGTATTAATTTAAAATTTTGATTATTTAATTATGGGGTAAAAAAAGCCGTTGATTATTTACAAGTAAGTAGTAATAAGGTGAAGAATCGAGATTATATTAAATGATGTATTTATATTACTTTAGCTTTGTTGAGATTTTATATTGTGATTCTACATGTCATCTTGCAAGAATTAAAATATGAATTCGCTATCTTTTTTTCGATCGATTTTTATTAGAGTATATTAAGCTATGTTGATTTTAATTCTGAAATTTAAACTACAATTTAAAAAATATGTACTTCTCACAGCTTCATACATACAAGGTCGTCCCATTTATTTTTGGGCCCCAGAGCAAAAGATGAAAATGAACCCCTTAAAACTACTCTACAAAAAATACTAAAAACTTATATTACTTAGCAAAAAATGTAAGTTACATATAAATTTAATTCAAATTAATATCACTTATATTGTGAACTTTCTGATCCGGACCGGAATAATGCCATCAGCACTATGATCCGTTTCAAGTTTATTCTCAACTCCAAAATCCAAATCCAAATAAAGGTGTTATAATACTTACTACATTTTTCATTATTGATAATTTTATATTACTATTTTTAGTAACAAGATAAAAATATCTTTTTTACTCCTAGTTTTATCCTACTATATACCTCATTAACTTTTATATATAGTATATAAATATATAATCCAAGTACACGTTTTATAATAATTAACACAAATATGGAGGGTAAGGGAGAAAAAATCAACCAAAAGGTGTCATATTATTGTTGTATGTATTTAATAATAATAATGTTTTTATTAAGTAGGATTAAGTATAGAGCTAAACAAAGTTTAGTATAAATTGTAAATCAAATCGGATCAAAATGAAATTTTAGTATTTGGTCTTGTTTATGGTTTAAATGATCTGATCTGGTTTTTTCAAATTAAATTATGGTTTAAGCGCTGATTTCGATTTTTTTTATTTTTCAAACATGACCAGACCGCAAACCGTATTATAGTTAAAAAGCATATTAATTTTAGAATTAACAAACTAACCCTAATATAGCATCTAAGATCGTTCTTCATAATTCAAAAATAAAACAAAACAAAAAAATATTGAATAATTTGTTGTCTTCATTATATTTCAAAATATTTAATATTATATTTCTGTATTAATGGCTAGTTTGTTCTGTAGTCACTGTGCTATTTTGTGATCTTGCGGTTGTTGTACTGTTCTGCCCATATGCTTCTGTGATTTGCTCCAGTGGTTATGATGATGGCTGTTGTTATTGCTGTGCTGGGGCTGGTTATATATGTCCATTTTCAACTGCTGTATGGTGGCTGCTCCTTGTTGCTGACAATGCTGCTGGTTGTAGTTATGTGTGGATGCCTGCTGTGTGGTGCTGCTTGCTGATAAGGGTTTTGATGCTGTGCTGTGCTACCTCCTGCTTATATGTTACAGTCTGATGTACCGCTGACTGATTTGTTTTTATGATCCGTAGTTGTTGGCTGTTTTGTTTTTTTTGTTTATGATCCGATGTTGCTGGTTGGTTGTTGTTCTACGAGGCTGTTTGCTGGTCCTCCCCATTAGGCTATCTGATTGCTGGGTATATGAAGCTACATGTTAATGATGTTGTGAACAATTAAGTCCCTTTTGACTGTAGCTCTTGTTTTGTACCTATGTTAGAATATTTTTGTCATGGTTTCATTGGACTTTTTGGATAAATAAGTAAGTAGCTGCTGATTGTAAAGTTAAGTGGCGCTTATTTTATTGAGATATCTCAGGTTCATCCGTGCACATGAAGAGTGAGGTTGAGAAACCCTTCCTAGAAGGTGGACTCTTCTTTCACACTGATGCAATTGTAGGGTGACCCTTGGTTATCTGGGTTCTGTTACCCCGTTGTAAATGTTTTGTTTAGTGTTAATAGAAAATCGCTTGACAAAAAAAAATATTTCTGTATTAATTACTTTTAAAATATTTTTAAAAAATTTTAAAATTATTCCACTAAATTATATACGTGCATGAATTCCTTCCAATAAAAAATTATTAATTTTATACATGTATTTAAATTATTATATGACTTTTAAATGATTGTTTTATAACAAATGTGCAATTTCCAGTAATATAAAAAATTAAAAATTAAAAATTAAAAAAAAAAACTTCAATCAATAGATTGAAAGAAAAGACTTTTCTTGTTCAAATCTTCTCTTGCTCTTAGATATAGTATGACTCTTAAATCATTGTTTAAAGCAAGTTACAACCCTCGGTAATATAAAAAAATCAAAAATCAAAACACATTAGGATCAAAATAAATGGATACTCCATCCGTTTCTTTTTATTTGTCCACTTTACCTTTTGCATGCATTGAGCGCCGACTCGACGGTTCCCCTGTTCAGTTGCATACTTGCACGCGTATTTCCCATCCGGTTTTCTTAAGGGTTTTAAGTTAAATCTCTATATTAGTATAAATACCCTCTTAATCTCATATTAGAGTTTCTCTTTTCCTCTCTTCTTCTCACATCAGGAAGAAAGCTTAAAGTTGGAATCAAAAACATTGACACACAATTATAAATAATATGGATAAGAATACAAGTTTTTGCAAACCTAATAAAGAAGTATTTTCTCCATTCAATTATATTCACTATATTTTTTACTTTTTACGCAATTTAATACGTAATTTTAACTATTTATATCACTATGCTTAATAAAAATTATTAAAATTTAATTTTATGGAAGTATGTGATTAGATCTTAAACAAATACCACATAACTATATTTTTTCTTAGATATTAACCGCAATATATCAAATAAATTTGAAATATGAATAATTCTAATGTAGGATTATTTCAAAAGTGAGAAAGTATAATTGTACAAATAATAAGAAATTAAAAAGTATTGATAAGTTTGGGAAAAGGGAATCATTACAAGGAATGCTTCATTTGTTTTATTCCCTTTTTTTATGGATGACATGACTGGCATTGATTTGTTTTAGCGTTTAAATTTCACCCTATATTTGTTGGAAATACTTCACATGTGAGATAAGATCCCACATCGATAAAAAAGTGGGTTGTGGACTTACATATATACTTGGTGACTAATCTTTTTATTGCCATATGGTTTTGGGAAACAATGAACCTCACCTAGTGTATGTGCAAGTCAACGCTCTTGACCCGTGGGTTTGTGGGCCCAAGTCCACGGGTTTTTTGCTCACAGGATGGTATATGGGTATTTTAATTTTTAGAGATAAAAAATGTAGGATTGGGATCGAAATTAAAAATGGAATTCGATTGTTGGAAATTTATATGATATATTTTTATTTTTTATTTGTTAGGTTTCGGATATTTGCTTTTAAAAAAATAGATTTGAAATTGTGGATATATATTGATAATAAAATGTAAATTGACAATTTTGCTTATTAAAAATTAAAAAAGCTTGTGACATTTTTATAAATAAGGGTATAAAAGTCTTTTTCTGACAAAATTCAATTCTCATCCTCTAATACTTGTTCACTTAGGTATTAAAACATTGGGAATTCACGACAAAAGTTCTCATTCCCAATCCTACCTACCAAACATAAATTTATAAAATTTGAAATTTTAATTACCATCTTATTTCCATTCCCATACCCATTTTATAATCCTACATACCAAACAACCCCAATAAAATTAATGCACATCAACATCCAAAAAAAAAAGGTGTAAAACATGACAAACAATTGCTTCTGATGATTTCTTTTCTCTACTATTATCAATTCTTTTAATTTCCTTTTGCTTATACCTTCTCACTTTTGAAATAGTTGCTTCATTAGATTTAGTATATTATTCAACTTTTAAGTTTAATTTTTATATATTGTGTCTAATATGTAAGAAAAAATATAGTCATGATCGTATAATCGCATATTTTCATACATCAAAATTTTATAAATCAAAATTTTATAACTTTTAGTTAAGAATCAAAATTTTATAACTTTTAGTTAAGCATAGTATAAAATATAAATAGTCAAAATTATGTATTAAAATGCGTAAAATTGAAATGTAGCGAATATAATGAAACTATTTTCTTCGTTAGTTTATTTGTTATTAGTGACTTTTAAGAACGGAATCGGCTCAACCACTCATGAGCGACGGCTTATCACCACGATATTTTAATAAAAAATTTAATATATTTGAAATATAATAATTTTATCAACACTTATGCAAATCTTTGTACAATCTATGTCATTATTTTTTCGTAATTAAGATGACAATCCATTAGCTTGATGATGAGTACTTGTTTGATAATTATTGATTTGAGTTTTCGTATTCAACTTATTTTTTATTGATAATAATTCAATTTAAGTAATTAAATAGTGCTATCCTTTATATCAAAAAAGTAGTGCTATTATTTTTTTGTTGTAGTTTCTTCTTTGATTAAATTAATTGAACAAATCAGTGCTTTATTTAATAAAACTTAAAATATAAGTTTATTATTGTCACTTAAAAATAAACCTACACATCTATATACTCAAAAAGCTCATATTTAATTTTCACTCAAGACCCTTAAAAAGTTTTGAAACAATCATGTCTAGGAACTAATAATTATCTATTAACCAAAGAAAAAACCAAGTTTATTTTGTTTTTCATAAATTATTATTGATTTGGTGATATTTTTCCTAATAAAATAGCATTCATCAAAATTACCATAAATCTAAAATCTCCACTAAAAGTTAATTTACACAATTTAACTTAACTTATAATTAATAATATCATGACTACAAGTAGATTAAACTAACAAATAATTGTTAAACACTCAAGCATACCTTACAAATAGTTTAGACTCATTGAATTATTCTAATAAACTCTAGTCATTATAATGAAAAGTGTTGAAATAAAACAAGCTGCTAGTCTTATTTTATAAACTCAAATACACAAAATAAGTACTTATACTTGAACAAGTGTTGGAAGACGCTTAGCTTTTAGATAAAATGAGTACATAACATACATTGGAGTTAATTAAATTAATTCAATAACCATGTTATATATAATCCATTTTACTAATTAAAATAAGGGATTAATTTTTCTAATTTTTCTCCCTCACTTTACAAATATTTCTTATGTTTGATTACAACAATATTTTCTTAATTTTTTACTTAAAAACATTATTTTTATATTTTAATTTTTATTTCACTGATAAATAATTACGGTCAATGCAAGCACACCTTTATAGATTCAATCCAACTTTCATTGTTGATTTACTTTCTCCCTAGTTTTCCTATATAAATACACATTATTTACACCCCCATTCATCATAATCACCTTTAACTTCTCCCATCTTCTATTCTTTTTTCTTATTTTTCAACCTCAACATTTCTCCCATCTCCTATTCTTTTCTCCTATTTTTCGACCTTAATTTCTCTTCACCGGGCCAATTCAATCACGCACTAAATTTATTAGCCCATTTTCCTAATCTCCTAACTTCTATAATTCATTCAACTAACCTGAATTCATCTTCGATATCATCATCCTACCCAGTGTATCCGCGCATAGAAAACTATGGACAGGATCTGGGAGGGAAGGATGGCGGCAACTCATACCCATACAGAAGAGCGTGACCAAAAGGAGTCCTAAGCTGGAGGAAGATAAAGATATGATCCTGCTAGAGGTCGATGATATTGATCGAGAAAACCCATGAGATTTTTATGGGAGTATTGAAGTTATTGATGATCGGAGAAAATCAATCAAGAGGAGATTATGAGAGTATTCATCCCGGTGAAACTGCGACTTTGGTGGGGCCTTATCGAGCTATCTCTATATCTCAATCCTTCACCCTTTTGTTTTTTTTTCGTTACACCAAACTTAATTATAGCATTCAACTAGCTAAGTATTCCTCCTTCTGAAATAATCGCTATATAACGAGTATTGAAATTATTTATCATTCAAGCTTATTTTATATATTGCGACTAATGCGTAAGAAAAAATAGTTAGATAGAATTTTGTTTGAATCGTCTAATCGCAAATTTTTTATAATATTAACTTTTTATGATTTTTAGTTATGTATAATTCAATATATAAATGATGAAAATAACACTTTAGATTGTGTAAAAGTAAAATGTAACAATTATAGTGGAACGAAGGAAGTATACATTAACTTTTCAAAATTTTTTTTTTTTTTTTGAAAGTAAAGGGGAGGCTATATGCATTAGAAAAAATGAAATCCGAATACAAAGCGTCCGCTAACCATAATGGGGCTATATCCCATATCAAAAATTTTAAAAATAGCATTTATATTTGTGTGAATTTTGTTAAAGAAAAATTATGATCCAATGAGATATTATTATTTATAATATTAAAGTAATCACTTACAATTTTAAGATAGTCAATTTTATATTTTTAGACTAATCACTCATAATAACTTTATGCTATGTTTGGCAACTTGAAATTTAATTCCAAATGTGAAATTAGGCCAAATACTATGTTTAACTAATCTTGAATTTGAAAATGTAGAATTAGGTCAATTCCATAGAATTGCAATAACAAAATAAAATTTGATCAAGTATCAAAATTTGCAAATTCCAAATATAAAGGTGTTATTTACAATTCTTAAATTTGAATATCAAAATTAAATGAGCTAATTATTATACGCATAATCTTAGATGACACCTTTTCACTGGTGAGACATGTCTGGACTAATCTAATTATTTTATTTTTTTTGCCAATTTTATCACGTAAAGGCTAAATTCAAGACTTAAAATACTAAATTTAAGACTTTGCTTGAAATTGACATTTAAGTCATGAAATTTGATAATTTCAAGACTTAAAATATCAATTTCAAAACTTAAATCACCAGTTTCAATCCTTAAAATCTCATTCCAACTTTATTTAAAGTATGAAGAATCAAATATTGATATTGGTATTAGAAAATTTAAAATTAATTTTTTAAATGTTCAAATTGGTCTTTTAAGTCTTTAAATTAACTTTTAAAATCTTAAAATAGATGTGTAAGAATTTTAAATTAATAAGACAATAGTTTATACATTGAGTACAAAATACGACTTTATGAGTTTTTTTAACAAAAATAACATATCAATTTTTGCTATAAAAAATTAATATTATACTAATTTATATAAAATATTACAACTACTTATATCAAACTGTAAAATCCAATATAAAAGCATAATATTTAATTAATTTATATTAGAGATTAAGTGTTATTAATATTTATAGTTTAAATTAACATAGAGCAATATTATCAAGTTATTATTTTCAATTTGATAATTTATTAAAGAATTCTAAAATATTTTCTTTGAAATAATTATAAAGATATAAAAATTTAAATCTTGTTTGATCATAGAATTGGCATTCATCAATTGTAATAACCATGTGAATGCAAACAAGATAATACATGTTACCATAATTTCAATAATGTATTACTTGTTGGAATTTAGAGTGTATAGTGGTTATCGGAAAGGTTAATTAATTATATTAAATAAATAAATTAAATTAAATTAATTAAGTATATCCCAAGGTTGAAAATTATATGTTTTAATTCAAAACATGAAAGTCACGGCTCGTGGATATATTCACGGCTCGCGAAAATGCAGAAAAAAGTTTCTGTTTTCTGGGGCACACAGGTCGCGGCCGCGACCTTTTACGCTGCCCGCGACTAATTAATGTGATTTTCCGGGAATTTTTCGTGTGACATTTTGTTTTATTTTGATGGTTATATAATAACTTCCTACAGTTATTTTGGTTATTTTTAGCCATGTTCTTTGGGATGAACGGGTTGGACGAAAGACGATTTTGGTTCGTGAACCAATCTCGTGTTTCGTGAATCAACCTCGTGTTTCATGAAGTGATGCTTTGCTTCGTGAAGTAGTGTGAGCTATTCTATAAATATAAAAGGCTTGTGTGTTATTCTCTACACATGAATTTTCTAATTTATTTTCTTCTCTAACATTTTACATCGAGAACTTGCTTGTAATTTTCTTATCTTCTTCCACTTAAGTTTCTCTTACATCATTCTAATTTCCATGTGCTCGGAAGTTAGTGTAATTCTTTGTATCTCAGAACATATTTCCGGTTTATTCCCAAGCATCGTAGTAGGGAGGAAATGATGTTTTAGGAAAGAGCATCTCGCCTAGAATTAAAACCATATAAAATGACTAACAGAAACAACTCTATGTGCTTTAGTTGTATTATTGCCATGGACTCTATGTATTTTATTGGACTTTTGGAACATCATCATTATCATCATACCCAGTGTACCCCGCTCATAGACAAATCTATGATCAGGGTTTGGGGAACAATGAAGCTCTATGGAACAATGAAGAATTAATGAAAAGTTCATTTTTATAAGTTATAACAAATGAAAGTTATACATCATTTAACTAGTTTTGATCTTTTAAATAGGTAACCACTAATAACCACTCAAAAAGATGAGTACTAGTACTAGTAATAATCTTGATCGCTTGCCTAGATATTATGGGGAATCTATGGCGGAGGTTTTCTCAATACGAATCAATAATACTGATGGCGACAACCCAATGGAGCTCTATGGTACCGTTCAAGTTACCGATGCATGGAATGAATTCTACATCTACAATCGAGCAAGAAATGACTCTGAAAGAATCCTTGCGGATGAAACTCTGACTTTCGAAGGCCCTTATCGTGCTATTGGAATAACTCATAACTTCATCCTTATACTAGATCTCAAGGACAAGGGCAAAGACGATGCTAAAATTAGCAATGGATATATTGCTCGGTACATTGCTGATCGTAGTAATAAGCCTTTATCTGATGTTGTTAATGGAGAGTATGGAAAAGCAACGGTGTACTATGCCTTTTTTTGTTGTGCAAATGAAGCTACTATTCGAGTCATCCTTGGTAATGAAGATCAAGAAAGTTCGAAACATGTTTATGGAAGTGTTATTGCTTGCTACAACAATGAGGAGTTTTATTCCACAATTGATGAAAATGATAAGAAGTATTATCAAAGTGTACTCTTTAATAAAAGCTCGAGCAATTATGTTTGTGTACGACCTGGGGATGCCGTTCCGTTGTCTAAATCTGTGGTAGTTGTGCCTATTAAGTCTTCCTTAATAGTTGAAGTAAATTTGTGGGATGATCGGTTTAATTCTGACAATGAAATTGTGAAAGGCACAACTGAGATTTGTCAACTTCCTAATAGGGTTAATGAAAATGAAATCAGTGGGAGATATGGTAAAGTTATAGTTCGAGTGTCATGGAGTATCTTATCAGGTGGGGGATTGAGTTGATGAAGATCAAATAACCTAAATTCCCTATTATTAATTGCTTCTTGCAAGATATATGAATAAGGGGATTGATACTTATGTTACCTAGGATCAAGGTTTTACCATTTACCCTTAAAAGGTGGTAGGTTTTACTTGGTACAAGTTGTAATTTGTGTTTAATGTTTTACATCATTTCATGTTTAATTTTATAGTTATATTGTTTCTCATCAACACTACAATCAATACCTATACTTTGCTACATGGGAAACTTCCCAAAATATAAATTGTTCCATTTTATTTTATGATGGAAGTATGGAGGAGTGTGTGCTCTTATAGCCTTTTACCTACATTTCGTAACATGGAGGAATGTGTGCTCCTTGATATTAGAAGCTCTTTGTATACCAATGTTGATTTCTTAATGTGTATTTAAGATTTCCCTATATAATAAATTAACTAACGACCAAAAGCGCTTGTGGGTCAATGGATAGAGCATCCGCATGTGGTGCAGAAGGTTTGGGGTTCGATCTCTATTGGGCGCAGGTATCAATTGGGGGGTTTCTTGATTGCGCGCATTTCTCTTTACTCCCTCTTGGGGTACGGGTATGATTTGTCCGCATCTTTCAAGAAAAAAAGAAAACCCACACTCGGACCATGCCTTGTGCGGGATACCGAGGTCCTTACCTTCACCTTTAATAAATTAACTAATGGTTACAATTTGATCAAAATGTGATAGCATTTTGATCAAAATATACATAGTAAAAAAAATTATATATGCCATGGTAGCATTTATTTATGTTATTTATTTAATTAATTTATTATTAACAGGGTCATATGTACACTCTTTATTATTTATTGACCTTGACTTTCAGATTCCCTTACTACCTTACTTGATCACCAAGCAAGTAACCACCCAAATTCTAAAAATAGCCACCATTATCTCCCATTATCTCCCATTATCCCATTATCTCCTAAAAATAGCTATTCTTCAGGAGTTAAATAGATAACTTCTGATTTATTCCACAACTAACCAAACAATCTCACAATGATTCTCTGCAAAACATCCATTCATAAATACCTATTGTGATCTCCCAATTCATCTTAAATCATCATCCTTCATAACCATTGCAATCCCTACCTTCTAGTTTTCATTTTTTGATCTTATTATTTCCGTTATCTGACTTGAGCGTCGGAGAGCCGTTCCGGGAGATCACATCCCGGGTTAGGCTAACTTGTGTGCAGGTATAAACTGCAGGCAAAACCGTTCGATATCCATAAAGAAGCGGTTCAACTTCCTCTTCACTTCCTCCTCAGGTGGTTTCCGAGCAGTGACATTAATTCAAATTTCTTCACAGAAACAATATAATTGTTTCTTACCCTTCTAATAACTCATAAACTCTAGTTTAGTGTCTCCAACAACTATAATTAATGGAGAGCATTAAATCCATTTAGTTTTCATTAATTTATTTATTCATCATCATCAATAAATCTCGCTTATAACTAAGGTTTCAGTGAGAATAGGTACCCTTGTCCCCTTTCCAAGACTTGCTTTGTTATCCACCCTAGTTAGTTTCCAAATTCAAGATGAGCTATTATTATTGATAACATGCCATAAGAAGCAAGTTTATTAAATACGTTTATGAAATAAAGGAGTATTGTAAAATACTCAAATCATATATTCCCATCGCAATCATACAACTAATTAAAAGAGTTCTCAAATTTCACATGACACTCTTTTAAATGCCCAATCAAATTAATGTTAAGGTTTAAGTGGTCTAAATATATCCAAGTGCAATCTAAAGTATAACTAGAATTTTGAATAATTGGAAAAAAAAAACAAACAAACATTAGAAAATACTCTCTCCTATTCAGCACAATTGTCCCATTTGACTTTTGGCACTATTCATTCATCACTCTTAATTTGTATTTTACTCTTAATCTATAAGTTAAAACATAGTCATGTGGGATCTTGTTTGATTCGTCTCAATACAACGATTATTAATATCAAATTTTTATAATTTTTAATTAACAGTAATTGGAGATATTAAGGGTTAAAATGTTGCCTCGGCATGTGTGAAAAGTCAAATGGGACAATTGTGCTGAATAGGAGGGAGTACTATATATGATGGCATAAGGACAATTAATTTGAATGCTACAATAATTCTGAATTGATGTAGGAGGTGTTTGACAATTGAGTGTTAGTTTTTGGGTTTTGGCTTTTTAGTAGACTTATTTGACCACCAAATAATATTAGATATTTTTGTTGCCTTTTAAGCTAGTTGAAAAGGCCAACTGTTTATCGAGATAATTGGTAAATTTAGATATTGGTTGTATATATTTATTAGAGAAAAAGTGGGTCAATAGCCAAAATCTAACCAAAAATGCTAACTGAAGTAGCTTTTTTATTTTGACTTAAAATTTAGCTTTTTAGCTGGCTTAAAAGTCCTTTACCAAACACATTTTTTGACTGTTTGATCAACTAATAAGTCAAAAACCAAAAGCCAAAAGCTAAAAATTAACCGAAAAGTTAACTAAAAAGTCATAATCATAATTATTGCCAAATGTAAGGGAAGACATGTTTAAAAGGCCATTTAATGTTGGTTTAGTTCTCATGTATGCAATGAAATATATGAGAATTCCATGTTTCACACTATAATTCTACTTACAAGGGAAATAAAATAATCCAAAGTTTGAAATTATGAAAAAAAAATTATTTTCATCCTAAATATACATACGTAAGATTACTTTTTTGGAAATTGCCTCATTGGCTCAGCATTCAGCAACAAATGAGTTAAGATCAGTTCCATAATTTTTGAATTTTAGACGAAAAATAAAAATGACCCTTAAATTAGTAAAGTGTCAGTTTGTTTTTCTATGTAGTTTAGTGGTCATATATGCGCTTAATTAAAAAAACTCAATGTTGTAAGTTTGATCTATGTTAGAAGCTATTTATGCAAATAATATTTTTAATAATAAGAATTAACTCGATTTAAACCTCTTTTTAAATTGGGCCCTAAGCAATTGCATCTCAAAATTAAAAAAAAAAGGCTTTAGTTAAGATTTTATCTCTTGGTTGATTAAGCAGCCAGCAACTGATGTTAGTAATTTAAGGCTTAAAGCTACTGGTGTTATTGGCTTAATATTAATTATTAATTTTTTGAAAATAATTTTAATTATTGATTAATTATTAATGCTAAACGTGCGGGAACACTGGGTATGATAATGATGATTAATTATTAATAAAGAAATGGTAGAGTAGATAAATGTTTTTGTTTGATGTTGCTTTATTTGTTTCCAGCAATAAAGTGATTCCTAAACGTGCTTTTAATCGTGATTTTTATTTTAAATATTATACTTCATTATCACGCATTCTGTCATCATCGACTAATACTATGGTGGTAATTGGTAAACGTGCTTGGATCTAGTTTAGAAAACAGTGACCTTCATTTCATTTTTATTTTCATTTTCATTTAAAAAAATAGCTGAGTGTTTGACAAATTAACATTATTTTGATATAAGTAGAGGATTAGATGGTCAAACTAGTTAATGCTAATATTTAGTTAATTAACCGGTTGAAATACTTTATTAAATAAGTTATTTTTAACCATGTTGCTGATAGCAGCGAGTTCAAAATCAGTTCGTCAAAACGGTTAGTAAAATTAGAGGGTCGAATCAGCCACTGTAATTAGCTATCAGCTACTAGTTAGGATTTAGGATCATGGCCGTTCCTAGGGCTGAACAAAGTTCTAAATCGCAAACTAAATCGGACCAAACCGTAATTTTAATTTTTGGTCTGGTCTATGGCCGGTCTAAACTGCAAAAATTTACGGTTCACAGTCTGGTCCGAGTTTTTTAATTTTTAGAAAAGACCAGACCGGATGCACATAAAAGTGCTTTAGAAAGTGAATAATATTTATGATTATTTAGTATTTCCTCCGTTCTTTTTTGACTTCAATACTATTTATTAAGCAAATTGACTTTTATATTGTCGGTAATCTAAAAGTTAAAACATAGTCATATGAGATCTTGTTTGAATCGTTTCGATTCAAAGTTTATTAATTTTGAGTTTTTAAAATTTTTCGATATGTATAGTTAGAGATATTAATGATGCAATTCGTACATTGAGGAGTGTGAAAAAGCAAATGGTGCAACTAATATGGAACGGAGGAAGAATGTACTTATTTAAAGGGCCTTAAAAATTTTATTTTCAACACAAAATATTTTTTAATTCAAATATTTTAATTTTATAATAATTAATTTGCTAAATTATTTTTAAATCTTCCATTTTTTTAATTTATATTTGACAAAAAGAATTATTTTCGGTCTGACCGGTCCAAACCTGGACTGGACCGGATGGAACCGGTCCGGTCTCCGGTCTTAACATTTTCGAGATTCCGGTCCAACCGGTTTCGGTTCGGATTTGGACCGGTGAACACTCCTAGTGTGCACCCATACCCATTTCTAACCATAGGCAAGGTAGGCATTTGCCTAGGGCCCAAAGTTAGAAAGGACCCTAAAATTAGAAAATGATAGTTATGCTAATTATAATATCAGTAAGTCTCATGGGAGACGGTCTATTCTATAGACGGAATCCATGAAGCCCAGCCCAAAATATAACATAGTATATTTAGGGTTATAATAAATTATTTGGGGTTATAATAACTTATATTTGAGGTTATAGAATAGTATATTCGAGGTTATAATACCTTACATTTAAGATTATAACATAATATAATTGATATTATAATAAAAAAAATCAGTTAAGGGATAATGGGCTTGCCCAATTTTGTGGTCTATCCTATAGACCGTCTCTTGTGAGATTTTGTGTTATAATATATAGAGTCCATCTTTGCTGTTTTTATAAATACTCTTTTAAATTTAAAATCGACCCTCTATAAAGAGGTCTCACTTATTTCGATTTGCCTAGAGTCCATACAATTCCAGTATCGGGCCCATATAGTTGCCTCCATGATCCACTTTATAAGCATTTTTCGTTGATTTTCATTTTTCACACTATTTTTAAACTCTTCGCATGATATATGCTTTAGACGACTTTTACGTTACATGTATCGGTTATTTCAAGCCTTTGAATAAACTATTGTGACTTAAAACTCTTCACACTGTTAATTCTTTTTCTTTTTGGAATCATTATTAATCCAACATTTAGATCGATCATTTATTTTAGTTCAAGACTCCTGGAAGACTACTTTAGGACTCTTGAAGTATGTCGTGATATAGCCCAAACGCATACCATTTCTATATTTAGACCTTTCTAAATTCTAAGTATAAAATATCATTATATTTTGTGCATAGGAGGTTCTGAGCAGGTTTAACATGTTCGACCGCACAGGGCCCCAAAATATTAGGGGCCTCAATATTAAATTACTTCGTATATTTTATGTGTTTAAAAATACAAAATTATTTAAAAAATATTATAATTTTTAAAATTACACGGGGCCTTCATAAAATTTATCAATTTTTGCTCCGCCCCTAATTTTGTGAAAGAAGTGTAACTTGAGTCTTGGATTAATTAGTCATATGTTAGATGAAAATTAATGAGTAGAAGAATTTGGTCTTAAAGCTTAAATAACTAATTAAGATTATTAGACCTTAAGCATGAATTATTGAGATGGTAAAAGACACAAATACTCTTTATGATTGGGTATCTTACAAGTACCATAGTACATTGTACTAATGTTAGTGGAAACTTGGATGTAAGAAGCTTTGGAGGTGCACTACTTGGACTCCAAAGAAGTATTCTAGAAGTAGTACAAAGTATTGGGGACCAAGGGACAAGTGGCACACCCATTTTTTTTTCCCATTTGCCTATATACTTCCTCCGTTCTTATTTACTTGCTACATTTGCATGGGCACAAATATTAAAGAGTTACTGTGCAATGATGAGTAGTAGGTGGAAAGGTGCTTTTTTGGAATTTTTTAATATTATTTGTTGAAAAATGAAAAAGAAAAATAGAATTAATTAGATATAGAGTAGGATAAAAGTAGAAATAGGTATAACTTTAAATGATTGGTTTTTTACTAAAAAGGAAATGTAGCAAGTAATATGAAATTTCCCAAAATGGAAAATGTAGCAAGTATTATGGAACGGAGGAAGTATGTTGTAGTGCATTATTGTGTACAAGTAGAGCCAAGCTAAAAGCTTGAGCCTCCCATTATTATCCTTACAATTCTCCTCTTTAATTCTCTACTCCATGTATAACTCGCACACACTACTCCGTTGATGTAATTTCTTCAACATTGTTAATGAGCTTACAAAGCTCTCTATCCTTTAAACACATAATGATACACTAGCCTAGGATGGTGGATGTAGCCTAATTAATGGTGAACCACCTTAAATCTTGGTGTTGTTGTTTTACTTACTTTTATTGCTTTAATCATCTTAATACTTGCATATAACCATGTCTCATTAGTACACCTTCAAGCCATGATCGTTAACCTTTCGTGTCACCTTTAGGCCCACGCTTCCGTATCCGTTAGCCTACTCTAACATTTTGCATTTTGCCAAAGTTGAATGGTAGCATTTAGAATATCATTAAAAGAAGGAAAAATTACCTAGAATAATTCAAATTATTCTTGATTTTCCTACAATAATCCCACCTATTGATTAACCATAAATAATTCCAACTTTGAGGGGTATTGTAGAGTAAACTTGGGTAACCCGATGACCTGCTATAGTAGGTAATTCACCAAAAAATAAATAAGATATTAATTTAAAATTAGAAAATATTTTTGGAAAGTTATATAAAAAATTCTAAATAATAAAAGAAATCATAA
The DNA here is from genome assembly GCA_019776075.1 of Amaranthus palmeri. Classification (NCBI taxonomy): domain Eukaryota; kingdom Viridiplantae; phylum Streptophyta; class Magnoliopsida; order Caryophyllales; family Amaranthaceae; genus Amaranthus; species Amaranthus palmeri. Next base: position 236,473 of record JAAKBH010000019.1, read on the forward strand.
AATTTTTATGGATATTTTTTTAATATTTTTTTCCACATTTTATTTTAATTAATCTTTTTTAAAAAAAATAAAACTTACTATAGCAAGTCACCCGATCACCGGGTTTACTCTAGGAAAATGCACATCAAAGTTGGGATTATTCATGGTTAATCAATAGTTGGGATTATTATAGGAAAATCATAAATAGTTTGAATTATTCTAAGTAATTTTTCCTTAAAAGAAAATATCTTTTCAAATTTCTCACCTCCCATTTACCTTCAATCCTCTTAATGCTAAAACTAAAATTCATAAGTACCACCATTTAATATCATCACATCTAAAATTGTTTAAAGCAAACCTAAAGACCCCACATTTATCGGACCTTGTAACCAAGCCAACTTTAACCTAACTTCAAAATAATTTTACAAAAATATAATAAAATAGACGTGAACAAAAAATCAAAATAATAATTAATCTGAAACACTTAATCATAATTCCATCTAATTACCCAATATACTCCTCTATTCCCTCCAACCAAACACTCATAACATAAGAAATAAAATAAAATAAAATAAAATGTGTGAATAGCATCTCTAAAAGCCAAGAAGTAGAATAATCAAGGTTGGCAACCCTTTTTAATCTTTAAGTTGGAGCAGGTTAATACTTCTATTAAAATAAAGAAAGTTGAGTTGAGTCCTACCCTTACACACACAAACATAATCTGTCTTTCTTTATAGAAAATGAGACATTACTGAAAATGTGTTATTTTTATTTTTGTCATTGTGTTTTACCTTTTGCCCTTACTACAACACAACAATACCTAAATATAAATACCCTTTGTGAAAAAAGAAAATTTTTCGTCTACTTTTAAGTGGTCCCCTACTTATCCTTGATTTTGGTGCGAAAACCAAATGTCTAGCTCTTCTTTATCAATAGGAGAGAGTAATAAAGTGGACGGTACTAAACTTAAACTATTTCTTAATCATTTCCTAATTCATCTCGCTAATATTCCCTTGATTACCCAAAAAATACCCATTTCACATGACACCTACAAACTTCATTAAAAATGATACCCAATAACCCAATCACCCATCTCCCTCTCAAAATCCTTACCTTAATCTTCTTACTACAACTCCCCTCATCAAATTCCGATGACTCAAAATACACAGCATGCTCAACCAATTTATACTCATGCGGCCGGGTCCGAAACATCGGGTACCCATTTTGGGGCGGTAACAGACCCGTATACTGCGGGATCTCAGATTTCAAACTAAACTGTATGTACGGTGATGATTATCCAAGTATGATCGTTTACAAAAACGGGTATTTAGGGTTAAGTGTAGTAAACATCAATACATCTTCTCATACCATTCTGGTATCACGAAAAAAGTTATTGGAAACTTGTTATGTACAAGATACAAGCAAAATCAGTTTACTCGCGGCAGTAAACCCAGATAGTAATTATAAAACGATTAGATTGTTTTATGGTTGTAATAATACATGTGTTTTGGATTATGATTTTAGGAATTTTAGCTGTTCGAATTCGGATGAACATACGACTGGATTTGTTTATTATTTTGGGGATTTAGGGGGTGGTAGAGGAATTGGGGAGATTTGTGGGTGTAGTAATAGTATTGTGGTTCCGGTGGATAAAAGGGGGTTTGAGGAGCTGAGAAATGTGAATGTGTCGTTGTGGAATGTACTGACGGATTGGCCGGTGGAGTTGAGATATGTGTTGAATTTTACGGGGTGTGGTGAGTGTGAGGAGTCGGGTGGGAGGTGTGGATCTTCTGTTGATGATCCGGTGTCGAGTCGGTTTGTGTGTTATTGCCCGGATGGCCCCAAGCCTTTTGTGTGTTTACAATCAGGTATGTGTTTAATAGTCTTTTATATTCATTGTAACGGTCAGTTTAGTTAGTGGTACTACTGGGGATAATGGGTATGATTTATAGTGTAAAATTTTATCAAATTTTGATGTCGTTCCCATGGTGTCTGGTGATGAAACTTTGATAAAAAAAAAGGTTTTTGTTTATAAATTTTCATTAGCACCTCTTTCAATGGTAATGTATTGGAATGAATTTTATGAAAAAATGAGATGATTGAAGTTGGACAAGCATAACCAAAAGAGTTTTCAACTAAAATTGTACTAGTTTTAGTTCTCATTACCGCCATTTATTATTATCTACCAAATGGGAGAGTGTCTGATTTTATTGGGTCCAATTATCTTAAATGTCTCAAATTTATTTTATGTGTGTTACTCTTATTAAATTTACACTTATTAAGCTCACTTTTATCTCTATCAAAATTAAATAATTATACTCTTCCTCTATCACATGTGATCCTATAAAAATGATGAAAAGTTAAAATGAGATAGAAGTATATTAGATGAATATGAGAGTAGTAAGTAACTTAGTAATGTTACATAGTATATGTCATTTGTTGGAGTTCAAGTGATATGTCTACAGTCTGTACAATACAACATTACATGACCTTACTTTGTTAAGGGTCCTCTATTATTTGGTTCCTATCTAATTTATCTGTTTTACTATTCTGGGAAATATTATGTATTATTTTGTTTATTTATATATTAAACTATATACATTAAAAAATATTATGAGAATATGTGATTAGACAATTCAAACAAGTTTTTAATTGACCTTATACATTAATCACAATAGATAAATTAAGCTTGAATGATAAATAGTATCAAAAACCGCTATATAGCAAATATTTCAAAAACAAGAGAAGTATATATGATTTTAATAACGGGTAATGTTATACTATACTATCAAATTTAAATGAATAGAAAAAAGTTTAAATAATAATTGATTTTTATATTTTTGACGATAACTTTAAATTATTTATTATTTCTTGTCAAAAATAGGTTTAAGGATTAATTGATATATATTTGTTATAACTCTAAAATATATGTTATTCTTAAAATATATCTTTTTGGTCTGAACTTTGAATCGAGTAAGATTTGTCTCATTGTATGAAATTTGATTATAAGTTTTAAGTTTTTATATAACATTTATATATATTAAACATATATATTTGAAATCCTTGAAAAACACAAGGTGAACAAACTTTTAAAAAACAAATTAGTTAGTTTATTGAGGTGGAATATCTAAAACGACAAATATTATGAACTATTATAATATATCTCATACATTTGGTAATTTATTCCTTCACCTATGTTTCAACCAAGCAAAGCCATAAAATGCTCTCTTTCATAGATATATAGTTCTTCACCATTTTGTTATTTGTCAAATTAATAATATTATTATTTACATATATTCTTCGTCATCAAATTTATCCTATTTTTTTATTATATATTATTAAATCTGTCTCATTTCTATTATAATTATATTTTTTTTATACTCTCTCCGTTTCAGTAGACTCGTCCCATTTGACTTTTCACGGATTTTAAGGGTTGAGTGGGGTCCATAAAAAGGTAGTAATTGGGTATTTTAAAATAAGGTTAGCAAAAAAAGGAAATGAGACAAGTAATATGAAAATGTCAAATAAGAAAATGCGGAGGGAGTATTTTTTATGATTTTAATAATTCAAATATTTGTTACCTTTATAAATTTTCCTCAATTTTTTTTATAAAATATCACTTTAATTTGCTTAATTTTCTCACCAATTAAATTGGTAGGACAAATAAAGTAGGTCATCACAAATTGGTTGTTCATATTGGTTGGCTGTCAGGAATGCTTGTCCTAACTCCACGAAATTATAAATAAGTGGATTCACGATAGATTTTAGTATATGTAGTGGATTATTATTATATTGCAAATGTTAATATCTAAGTACAATATATTTCCTGGTGCAGATGGACGAAGAAAATCAATTATCCTTGGATTAGGTATTATGCTTGTCCCATCAATAAACTCCTATACATATAGTCATATACATATGATAAATAAATATGTTTCCTTGAAGTCTACAACACGTGCTAGTGCATCAATTTTGAACTCATGTTCTTCAAATTATTCAATTTAAAAATAACACAAAGATACATCGTTATTAACTACGTGAATAATATAAAAGAATTAGTTTAAATAATTTTATACATTGTGCATTTATTGTGAATGATCCTTATTATTAATTATTTCTAAATAACTTAATATTTGTATAATTTTTACTGACCACACACCTTCTCAAGTGAATATGGTAGAACAATTGATCATAATCTTTAATTAGTTTATAGAGTTTTCCTATGCAAATTACATTACATCTTTTTCATTGCATTGTCATTTGCATCATTTAATACCAATAATCAAACGCTCTGTTATTATGTAGCATCCAGATCATTTAATATTGTTGTGGATTCTTAAGGTAATCTTGTCTATTGAGAGATCGTCTCTTTAAGAGATGTATTTCAAGTCAGCCCATTAAAGATTAATACCTATTTAACGTATGATTAATGTCTACTTACATTATCCTTAATACTTACTTACTATATTCGTTCTTAATGCCTATTTTCAATATCTTAAATGTCTATTTACTATTCTTAATGCTACTTATAATATTTTTAAAAATATATAATGAATCGGCCTAATTAGAGACGATCTCTAGCAAGAATTTTTCTATGGTGAAATGTTTTGATTGTGATTTCTTCTTTGCAGTTGTGGCTGCTTTAGTACTAGGAACAATGATTTTAGTTGGTGTTGGCTTCCTTGTAAATAGAAGACGTACAACCAACAACTTTTCATTCATATGTAGTAAAAGAACAGAAGGGGAACAAAACATTACAGAGTTTCTTAAGAACTATGGATCCCTTACACCAAAAAGATACACATACGCAGATATAAGAAAAATGACGAATTCGTTCAAAGATAAACTCGGGGAAGGAGGTTATGGTAGCGTTTACAAAGGCAAACTAGTCGATGGTCGTTTCGTTGCAGTGAAGAAATTGAAAATTCTCAAGGGTGATGGCAAAGAATTCATCAATGAAGTATTGAGTATAAGCAAAACTAGCCATGTTAATATTGTGACTCTATTAGGGTTTTGTTTCGAAGGAGATAAACAAGCTCTTGTTTTCGAGTTTTTACCTAATGGGTCGCTTGAGAAGTTTATATTCGGTAAAGATGAGAAGCAATCACTCGAATGGGAAACTATGTTCGACATTGCAGTTGGTATTGCACGAGGATTGGACTACCTACATAGAGGTTGTACAACGAAAATATTGCACTTTGACATAAAGCCTCACAACATACTTCTTGATGAAGAGTTTCGTCCAAAGATATCTGACTTCGGTCTTGCTAGATTATGTCCTCCGAAGAATAGTATGGTGTCAATGTCGGAAGCAAGAGGAACGATTGGGTACATTGCTCCAGAAGTGTTTAGTAGAAGTTTTGGAAACATTTCGCACAAGTCAGATGTTTATAGTTACGGAATGATGCTCTTAGACTTGGTATGTGGTAAGAAAAGAAAAATCTTTGACGCTCAAAGTAATAGTGAAGTGTATTTTCCTGAATGGGTATATAATCAGCTCGAGCCTATAGATGAAATTGCGATACATGGGATAATTGAAGATTCAAAAAAAGAATTAGAGAGAAAGATGATTTTAGTGAGCTTATGGTGCATACAAACGTACCCTTCAAAGCGACCACCTATGAACAAAGTCGTAGAAATGTTAGAAGGTTCGATCGAGTCGATACAAATGCCCCCAAAGCCACACATAGCCTCCCCTACGCGATCAGTGTTTGATACCTCACCTTTGAACACCTTGTAAGATAATAATCAAGTTGTTTGTTTTGATCTTTTTGTCAAACTTAAGGTCATTTTTGGTCCATCGTATCAATTGTGAGAACCATGTTAATTATGTTGTTGAACTAGCAACTTTAAAGTTCATATGTAAATTATTATTGGTGTAAATCATGCATGAACATATGATATTGCCAAACACACTACACCCCGTTGTTAAAACTAGTGAAAAAAATTTGTTTTGGCCATTTTTTTTAGAGAAAATTATATAAAACTATCTAATATATACCCCTTTTAAAAAAAAAAACTACCTTATGTAAAAAATTTTGCAAAAAACTACCTTATGTAATAAATTTCTTTGCAAAACACTATCTTGTTATTAAAATCGTTAGTTGACTGTCAAAACCTACGTTGACCATCACGCCCCTATCACGTGCCTGCCACATTAAAACCCATCTTCTTTAAAATCGAATACTTCTCATTTCCGTTCCATTCTTCCCCAAAATGAAACCCTAATTTCATCTTCTTCAAAATCGAATGCTAATCTGATGCTAACAGTAGCTCATAAACTGATGCTTCAAAATCAGCTAATTGATGCTAATTTTTATACTCACAAATAGAACATCACAATTGAGATTGACTTTTATTTGACCAATTTTATTTTGTTCGCTGTTAGTAACAGCGAACAAAGAACTCGATTTTTTTGACCAACCCTATTTGTTCGTTGTTACTAACTGCAAACATAACCGAACCAAAAAAGTGCTTACTTTGGGAATATTTTTGAAAACTTTGTTATTGTTTGAATTTTTTTTATTTTTTTGCTTATCATTTCAAATTTTCTGGAAATTGCGGCATATATATACTTTGGTTTTCGGCCACATATAAAAAATATTGTATGAGACTGTCACATGAGACAACCTCTAGATAGAAAGTCTATATGCTAAATATTTTTATTATTAGGCTATTTAACTCAAGTATATGAGGCATGTCTCACAGTTAGACTGCCTCATGCATTTACTTGTGAAAAAAATATTGATATTAATGATTGAATGTTTCACCATTCGATGTAAATAATCTCAAAATCTTGGATTATTTTTATTGACTTCGTTCTCAAATTGTGAAACAGAACCATATTTAGGAAGAAATTGATTAGTTTAACACCACAATTGATCACTTATAGGTTCAAATGGAATTTTTTACTTTATTTGATATGTTTAAAACTACTTTACGTTGAAATTGATATCTTTATGGTCAAAATTGATACCTTTAAGGCCCAAATTGAAAATTGCCCAGAAAATGTAAAAAAAACCAAAAAATGGAAATCTGTAGGGCAAAGCGCGCACGTGTAGTACACGCGTCTAACAATGGGTCGGCCAAAATCTTGTCTTAGAATAGGACGGTCTCGTCCATGTTTGTGTGTACTTTTAATACCTTTTAATGTCGGTTTGCACTAAAATAGCATGAATCAAGTCCATACAAACTTTTCTTTTTGCTGTGAGAGTTTTTATATAGAGAGAAAGACAGATTGTCATTTTTGTAAGTTCACTTTAAGGGGGTGTTTGCTATAAAAATTTTAATGTCAAGTAAAGGATTCAATTACCATTACTTCACATTTTTTGTCTGGTATAATATTAAGGTTAACCCAATCCCTTTCTTAAGGGTAATGGTTATACCAAACAACAAATAAATTATAACTATAACCGTTACCTTTACCCTTAACTCTTCTTTATCATTTCTCTTTCCATTACATTTTACGTACCACATCAAACAGCCCCTAAAAGTGGCAACATGGTAGAGAGCATTCATAATTTTTCATTTTAAAAAGGGGCGACAAGGTAAAATTGCGTTTTTGTAAATTTATTTTTTAAAAGTGACAACAGAGCAAAGGAATATTTTGTAATTTCATTTTAAAAAGGGCAACAGAACAGAAAAGCATTTTTGTAATCATAATTAAAAACTATATATACTAAAAGAATTGGAAAATAATAATTGACAAAATTTCAAAGTCTTGCCAATTGATTTCATAGGCTTACAATAGATTACACGTCACTTAATTTTCCTTATGGTATGTTTGGGAATGAAGATTTCATTTGAAAATATAGATTTGACTCAAAATTAGTGTTTGGCAAATACTAGAATTTCAAATTTGGATTTGAATCAAATCCACAATTGTTATCAAAATGGTTTAAAGATTAGGATTTGAGAATGACTTTCCAAACCTTGTCATTCTCAAATTCTACATTTATAATTTCATCATTGAAATCATTAATTTGAAATGAAATATTAGTTACCAAACACAACCTTAATTAATTTGAAACTATATTTGATTGATTATTCAAAAGATATTACTCCAACATCAATTCTTTTACCTAAATAAGAATCTAAGAAGATTAAAGAATATTCATATACATTCCTTGAACAAATGAATAATTTTTTATATGTGTATATGAATGATAATTAAGTTTATGCTATCATACTAATTCATGCAATTAATTAATAAAAATAAAAATATTATGACTATACATGAAAAATTAAAAGAATCATACACTATATTAATTTTAATGTATAATGATGGAAAAGTCAAATGAATATAAGAGTGACAAGTGTAATTTTTTTATTGGCCAATATTTTTGGCAGGAGTATTTATGGCCAAGAATTTTTAAATATAGCAGGATTATTTATAACCAGGGATATTTAATGTTTAGTATAATAATTATATGACCAGGAATCTTTTCCTAAATATGGTAGGAGTAAACTTGACCAGAGTTTTTTAATGTTTAGTATAGTAATTATATGACAATATGGCAATAATAAAAATGAGATCAGGGATTTTAACCAGTAAATTTTTTATTTATGGCAATAATAGTATAGTGTTTATTTATTACCAGGGATTTTGACAACTGAGACAAAATTTCTACAAATTAAAAACGGTAGGATTTTTATGTCATCGTACGGAGAATGTAGTATATAAAGAGGTGTTTCAAAACTTATAAACTCTTTATTAACAACCTATTTTGTGTTTTTTATATTTAACTTTTTCTAATTTACAATGTATGTAAGTAAATAATTTATCACGCACCTTCATTTAATATTTTCATTCGTATAAAATTTCACTAAAATATCAACGTATTAAAAAATCCGTGCATTGCACGGGTTTCTATCCTAGTAATAAATAATTCTATTAAATTGTCATGCCTAATCATAGATATATAGACAATTAAGGAGGTGTAGGGGTTTAGACAACGAATATATTGCAATGAACTCGATATAAGTAACTAAACATATCATACATTTTATATTCAGTTTGAAAAAATGATAGGAGTATTACTGGGCCGTCTCGTTCATTTTTGGGCCCCAGAGCAAAAGAAAAAAATGGGCCCCTAAAAACTTAAGACATAACGCATAATATAATACATCTTTTGTTTTTTATTGTTAATATTTAATCTACTTTACAAAAAAAACACTAAAAATAAGTTTTATTCAAATTAATATCACTTATATACATAAAAATAAGTTTTTTGGGCCCTAAAAAACACGGGGCCCTGAGCGGTTGCCCGCTTTGCCCTTGCCAATCGACGGCCCTGGAGTATTATAGTACAATGCTTTTGATAATGAGTACGTACATGTTCATTACTCAATTATGCTTATTCAAGATTCATACATTATTTGTCAACTACTTTCTCATTTTCTTTTTACTTCGCTATTAATAAGTGAATAAAATAAAATTTTAAATAAATAATTTTTAAAAAATTTAAATGTAAATTATATAAATCGTCGAACTACGAAAACGTATGTTGTAAGGGCACATATACTAGTTTTATTTTTTTTAAAAAAAGTGAGAACTGAGGTAGAGGACATCTAATATTTTTTTTTGGCACAAAAAAATTATTGTGGTAACATTTTAAAAAAAGTGAGGAATGGGGTAGAGGATATCTAATTGAGTTGGTCAATTATATATTTTTTAAAAATATTCTAAGTAGATATTAAGAGTAATTTCAGTAATATGAATAGATTTTTTAAATATTAAAATTCAATAAATAAATTTATAACTATTACTAAAACAAAACACTGATGATGTCATCCCTTTCTAAAATTGCTTACGTGTCACTTCCTCAATGAAAATTTTCCCTCTAAAAGTCAATGATGATGTCATTGCATTTATTAGTATTAATGTTTATATCTTTAGACTTTTTTATATTCTAATTATTAGAGTTAGAGTTTATGTTTTAGTCTCTCTAGTCTCTCTCTAAATTCTCTCTTGTCGGGTTTGTTTGGGGAAGTCTATGAGGGTTTCTGTACCCTTTCTTGGGGTTTGTTAGTCTTCTTTCTTTGAAGTTTGGGTGTTTTGTCCTTGTTTGCTTGGGTTGAGTGGTTGTTCTTGCAGGCAGTAAGGAGGTTTCATGATGCCGGATTGTAGACAGGAAGGCGTTAACATTATTGAGAATGATCATGTGATCATTAATAAGGATGAGGAGAGGCCAAGAAAGGTGATCTTGGAGTCTATCGAAGGTGAGAAAGGGAATGACAAAGGCCTGATTGAAGATTCTGTGGAATGGGTGGAGGAAGTAGGGGAGGACGTTGATAGGGAAGAAGAGGCTAGAGTTGCTCTTGGGCTTGTGGGTCGAATATGGTCGGTGAAGGTCCCTAATCCAAATGCCTTTATTTCTACAATGAAGAGTGTATGGTTGGTGAAATTTGGGGTTGATATTAGTAGTATTGGGCGGAACCTATACCAATTCCAATTTTACCATTGGAGAGATAAGCAGCGCATTTTGGAAGGCCAACCATGGCATTTTGATAGATATCCATTGGTTCTTGAGGAGATTACTGATGCGGTGAAGCCGTCGGACTTACTTTTGTGTTTCTTACCTATGTGGGTTCGTTTTTACGATCTACCTTTTAAGGGAAGGGGGAATGATATGAGAATGCCCGTGTTCTTGGAAATAAGATTGGGAGTTTTATGGAGGTGGCGAAAGTGGGAAGGGGGACTATGGAGAAATCTTTGCGTGTTCGTGTGAAGGTTGATATTCGGGAGCCTTTACGAGACAAGATTCGGTTGAAAATTCGTGGGGGTGAAGTTTGTTCCATTCCAGTTAAATATGAGCGCTTGCCATTGTTTTGTTTTTATTGTGGGCGTTTGGGCCACGGTACTAATGAATGCATGGAGACGGGGGGAGATAGTACACCGGAGAAACGTTTTGATAAGTCAATTCGGGCATCGCCATGGAAACCTTTTGTTGATGAGGCAGAGGTGGGAGCGAAAATGGAGGGGGAGACACGGAATTTTGGAAAGAAAATTTTTGTTACTAAACCATTGGTGGGGGTAAGGAAGAATGTGGATCGAAAGCTTGTGGATGAGATGACGGCAAGTCTAACACGAGTCTCTTTGGAAAAACCGGTTGGTGATAGTATTGCGGAACGAGGGGAAGAGGGGGAATGCTTGCAGGTTGTTACGGGTGGGTCAGCGGTTTCGGAGATAGCGGGTGGTGTGGAAGGAGGTTCTTCTCTTGAGGAGCATCGTTGTGTATCAGAAATTAATGATGAGGGTGGCAGGAGGATAGCTAGAGGGAGTTCAGTTGGCATTGTGGGGGCTGGAGATGATGGTTCAGTGGTTTGGAAATATCTACTCCTAAGGAGAAGAGTAAGAAGTGGAAAAGGCGACCCAGGGCATGTGTGGTTCCACAACGTTTTGCCCAATTTCATGCAGAGCTTATTACTAAACGGGATTTTGCTTCCAATTTTGATGAAGAAGAGGTAGGGAGTGGTGGTAATCAACGTAGACGTGTGGATAATATGGAGGTGGATTATAGTGAGGGGACAAATTGTTTAGAGGTGGCGGGCTCCACTAATTGGGCCCTCGGGTCACAATGAGTGCCATTCTTTTTTGGAATTGTCGTGGGTTGGGGAACCCCGCGACAATTAGTTCGTTGTTAAATTTAATTCGACGTGTTTCTCCGAATATTGTTTTTTTGAGCGAAACCAAAAGGTGGGAATCGGAAATGCCTATGATTCAGTCTAAGATTGGTTTTAGTAAAGGTTGTTGGGTTGAAGCTAGTGGTAGGGCAGGGGGAGTGGCTTTATTTTGGAATGAGGATGTGGAGGTTCATATTCGATCGAAGGGGACAAGATATATCGATTTTGAGGTTAAATGTAGCTCGGGGGAATTTTGGCGTGGCACTGGTATTTATGGGTGGTCGGAATCGGGGCAAAAAGATCGTACGTGGAAGCTTATGCGTGATTTAGGAAGGGGTGTTGCGATGCCATGGTTAATTGCGGGCGACTTTAATGAAATTCTGTATGAATCGGAGAAAAATGGGGGCAATCCTTGTGATATCCCATCTATGACTGCTTTTCGGGATGCCATTGAAGATTGCGATCTTAAAGATCTTGGATGGGTTGGTTATAAGTACACTTGGTCCAATAAACGTGGGGATAGCTTTATCGAGGAAAGATTGGATCGGGCTCTTGCGAATAGTGATTGGTTGGATCTTTTTCCATCTTTTTCTGTGCAGAATATTATTTGGGACTCGTCTGACCATTATCCAATCGTGGTTAAGGCAACTAAGGAGATTTGGAGAGGTGATCGTCAATTACCTTGGGAGGAACGGCCTTTCAAATTCGAAGCCAAGTGGTTACATGTCGATGAGTTTAATGATGTGGTTCGTGCGGCTTGGGATTCGGCTAGGGCGGATTGTAGTTTGGGTTGGTCGGATAGGATGACCTCATGTGGAAAGGCGTTAAATAAATGGGGTACTCACACGTTTAAGCATATTCATAAACGTCTACATTGGCTCCAAAAGCGGCTCAAGAGACTTAGGTGGATGGTGCAATCTTTGGCTATTATTGAAGAGGAGAGTAGGGTAGAATCTGAAATAAGGGATATAAGAAAGAAAATCAAGACGGAAGCGTGGCAACGTAGTCGACCATTCGTTTTACGTGATGGTGACAAAAATACCCCCTATTTTCATTACCGGGCGTCCCATAGGCGTAGGCGTAATCACATTGAAACTCTTGTGGATTCTATGGGTGTTTTAAAGGAGGCTCAAGAGGATAAAATGAGAATTGTTTTTGATTATTTTGGGGATCTTTTTACTTCTTCTCGGCAGCCGCTTTTAGTTGATGATCTTGGAGGCATTGGGGAACGGGTAACTGAGGATATGCGTTTGAGTATGACTAGGCCGTATGTCAAAGAGGAAGTGTTAGCAGCTTTACGTAGCATTCACCCGGGGAAATCTCCAGGACCGGACGGTTTTCCGGCCTTATTTTACACTAAATTCTGGGATCTTGTGGGTAACAATTTATGCTCCCTTGTGCTTAGATTCTTGAATAATGGTGGGATGCCTGAGCGTCTTAATGATACTACGGTGGTGCTTGTCCTGAAGGTAAAGAACCCTAAAGATGTCAAAGATCTTCGGCCTATTAGCCTTTGTAATGTGTCTTACAAGCTAATATCCAAGGTCTTGGCAAATAGATTGAAGCCTTTTCTTCTTGAGATTGTAGAGGGAAACCAGAGTGCTTTTGTCCCTGGGCGACTGATTACCGACAATATCCTTTTGGCATCGGAAGTGTTTCACTTTATGAAGATTAGCCCGGCTCGTAAAAAGGGGTTCATGGCCTTGAAACTCGATATGAGCAAGGCTTATGATAGGCTTGAATGGGATTACTTGGAGAAAGTTATGATCAAGATTGGGCTTCCGATGGTTTGGGTTAATAGAGTTATGGAGTGTGTGCGTTCGGTGTCGTATTCTTTTTTGGTTAATGGGCAATTAACTAACGCTTTGCTTCCTCAAAGGGGTATTCGCCAAGGGGACCCCTTATCACCCTATCTTTTCCTCTTATGCGCCGAAGGCTTAGGCGCCATGATTCGGAAGGCCCATTTGGACGGTTTAATTAGTGGAATTTCAATTGCGAGGGGCGCTCCTATTATTACACACTTATTATTTGCCGATGATGTTATTATTTTTACTCGTGCTTGTCCGGAGGAAGCGATTTCAATTCGTAATATTTTACGCCATTATGAACTCTTGTCGGGGCAAAAAGTTAATGTTGATAAAAGTGAAATTTCTTTTAATAAGAAATTTGCTAGTTCTTGTCGGGCTTCTATTATTAATACATTGGGCTATGTGGAGGTGAATTTCCATGGAAAATATCTTGGGCTTCCAACATTTTTTGATAAATCAAAGCGAATCTCTTTTGCTTCTATTCGGGATCGTGTATGGCGTAAAGTTCAAGGTTGGAAGGAGCGTCTTCTTTCGAGAGCGGGTAAGGAAGTTTTAATTAAATCCGTTGTTCATGCTATTCCCACATTTGCTATGAGCTGTTTTAAGCTTCCGACGGGGTTATGTAAAGATCTTAGTAGTCTTGTTCGTCGCTTTTGGTGGGGCTCGTCCAAAAATAAAAAGGGGATTTGTTGGAAGAATTGGAAGTCTCTTAATAAAGCTAAATCGGAGGGTGGTCTTGGTTTTCGGGATTTCGAATTGTTTAATCATGTTATGCTCGCTAAGCAACTATGGCGTTTGTATGCGCGTAAGGAGTCTCTTTTGGCGCAAGTCTTAAAGGCCCGTTATTATCCTCATAGTGATATTTGGAAGGCTCATCTTGGATCTTATCCTAGTTATGGATGGAGGAGTCTTTTTGGCTCTCGTTGGGTTTTAAAACTAGGGGCTAGATGGAAGGTTGGGGATGGTACCTCTATTAGAGTTTAGGAGGATGCGCGGTTAGGTGGTTCGGGGTCCGGTCGTATTATTTCTCCTCGTCAAGATTATCCCGATGATTTTACTTTGGATTTCTTTATTGACCAAGAATCCAAATCTTGGAAAGTTCCTTTGGTCCATGATACTTTTTTGCCTATTGATGTGGAAAGAATTTTGAGTGTTCCTATAGCCCGCCATGATCGAGGGGATGAAATGTGTTGGAGTATTGGCAATGATGGAGTTTATCGGGTGTGGGATACCTATCATCATATTATTTCTAGTTCGGGGGAGGCGTCGGCCTCTTCGGGTCCGGATACTATTTGGGGAAAGGTGTGGAAATTGAATGTCCCTCCTAAGGTTCGTGAGTTCACTCGGAGAGCTTGTTGGGATATTATCCCGCATGGGGTTAATTTGCGTAAGAAGGGGATTCCGGATTTTTTGTTTTGTGCAAGATGTGGGGATAGTGAGAATCTTCATCATATCTTTGTAGGTTGTCCTTGGGCTGATCGTTTTTGGAAGGCGGCTAAGGTGATCCTGCCTCGTCCTTTGGTTTGGTCTTTTCGGGACTTGTTGGATTGGTTTTGGTCGAATAAAACTAAAAGAGAGGTTGAGACTTTTGCTATCCTTTGTTGGCAGCTTTGGAAGAGTCGTAATGATGCTATTTTTCAGAATATTAATGATCCTCCGGAGTTATGTATTCGAAAGGCGCTTGCTTGGTTGGATGAATATCAAAAGGCTCTTGTGTGGGGTGTCAAACCGGATGTGGTAAGGCCTAATGTTGTCAAGTGGGCTCGGCCCAGTAGCGGTTTCCTTAAGTGCAATATTGATGGGGCTTACTCGGTGGATAAGGATAAGCAAGGAATTGGTTTTGTGGTTAGGGATGATTCTGGGGCTTTTGTTAAAGCTGGGGCAAGAACTATTTGGGGTGCCCATTCAGCAGAAATTGTTGAGGCCCAAGCATGCTTATGGGCTGTGGAGCAGGCCAAGTTTTTTGGTTGGGAGAAGATTGTCTTTGAGAGTGACTGTAAGGCTATCATTGAGGCTTTGAATGGGCTTGGGAATCGGAGTTACCATACACAAATTGTAGTAGTTAATTGTCGTTTAGTAGCTTCGGTTTTTTTGTATAGTCAATTTATTTTTTGCCCTCGCTCTTGTAATAGTGTTAGCCATAGGTTAGCTCAGTGGGCCATTAATGGCTATTGTGACTCCGTTTGGGAGATTGCTCCTTCTTGGTTAGAGGATGTGCTGTATCTTGATTGCGGTGATTAATAATAATGCAGCCTTCCTTTTCTTTCAAAAAAAAAAAAAATCTAATTATGACTCTAATTTTATCAATATTTATTGATTTTTTGCTTTTTATATTATATTATTTAATATATAAGAAAATCATATATTTTATTTTATTTTCTTTTAATTCTTTATAAAATATTTATAATGTTATTCATTAAAAGAGTATAGGATGTGTTAAACCATCAATTTTTAATTTTTTTTATAAAAAATATATTAAAAATTTAATTAAACTGTGCATCGATTATTAAGAATAATGTTAAATACACTTTATGAGTTGGAGTTAATACCTAGTATGTCAAGAGACTAGCCGTGTTTTTTATGTCAAAGTCTCTTGTCAAGGATGATTAAATTCAAGATATTTTACTTCAAATGAAAATTCATACGTGATGCGGTGGTACTAAGCGAAAAACCGCAACTCCTCAAAGTTTTCTGCAACCACAATTCATTCAGGCTTCAATTCAATCCAATCTAGGGTTCTTCTGCTTAACAGGTATCATCTTTGTAATCAATTTAATTCATTGATTATAGTTCGTTTAACATTACGTTTCAATTAAATTTTATCGTCCCGCTATGATGAATAACTTAAACTCCAATTGAGATATGGTGTTTGTGGGCTTTCGTTTCAGGTGTGTGCTCTTGTAGAAATTAGTAAGTTCTTGTTCAAATTAAGTGATTTCTTGTGGAAATTAATTGAGTTGTTGCAGAATTAAAGTCAGTTAGGGTAGAATTTGGCAGGGTTTGAATAAGTTACAAACAATGAGTGGTGCTCCAAAGAGAGGGGCGCATGAGGAAGGTGTTCATTCGTCATCTTCCTCGATGCGCACTGGTTTTGAAGGTTGGGAGGAGGAGAATCCGGGTTTTTCAAGGATTAATTATGGGGGTGCGCAAGACTTGAGGCCTGGATTGATGCCCCGTCCTGAATCCCGAGATGGGGAAAGAAGATCCCCATTGCATTCCATGTATAAATTTCCGTCTGTAATGAGTGATGCTCCACATTCTAGTCATCAGATTACTGGTCCTGAGATTAGGGCGGAATTGAAGGATCCTAAGGAAGTTAGAGAAAATAAGGTTGTGGAGAGTAATAGAGATGTGAAAGTTGATCCTAGAGAGGTGCATCATCAGATTTCAAAGGGTGAGAAGGAGAGTAGGGCAGAGGAGGGTAAAGAAGTGAAGTATGAGAGAGAGGGTCGTACTGATTCGAAGAATGAAATGAAATCAGAAAAGGATGTCTATGGAGTTGCGGGGAGTCATTCTAATTGGAAAGAGCAACATAGAGGTAAAAAGCACTTGGATGCTCCAGTTAGTGGTGCAATGCCGAGTTTCTGGATGAGTACTTCTCATATGCGTCCTAAATATGACACTGCCAGGGATGCTTCTATGTCTTTTCGTACGGAAACAAATGAAGCAGTTGGAGAGAATAGAGTTGATATTAAATGCGACGAGAAATACAAGGACAAGGAGAGGAAGCGTAAAGATGTAAAACACTATGATTGGCCAGAAAGCGAAAAAGATAAGAGTGATTACAAGAGTAATGTGCCAATTGTTAGTAGCAATAATGATATCAAGGAAGTATTGAGAGAAGAGAGGGAAACTGAGCAGTGGGGGAGGGAGAAAAAAGATTTTCCAAAGGAGAAAGAAAGACCCAAAGAAAGAGAAAAGGAGCACGTTGACAGAGAAGGTCGAAATGTTGGGGAGAAAGAGGGTTACAATAATGAGAAAGAGATGATTGAGAAAACATCTGTGCCGGAAAATCTTTCTTTGGAACAGAAGAAACCAAGTGATTCTTGGAGAAACATGGAACGAGAAGCTAAAGAGAGGAGAAAAGAGAGAGATGCTGATATAGAAGGAGAAAGACCCGAAAAAAAAAGTAGGGTCTATGATAAAGAGTCCGAGGAAGGTGGTCCTGATGTTGATGGGGTAACTGACAGAGACAAAGATGCTTTTAGTTATGGTATGCAGCAGCGAAAGAGGATGCTTCGGCCCAGAGGCTCTTGTCAGGTTGCGAATCGTGATGGACGTTTTAAGTCTCGTGGTCAAGATGGAGAGGGGTATGTCTTGGTCTTATAATTTTTGATGCATATATCACATGACTTGTTATTATGCCTTTTGATTGCTTCTATGGTTTTTAATTCCAGTCTGTTATCTGCTGAAGCTTGTTTTAGATTAATGTGATTCATTTGTTATAGATTTACTGAGATACCTACATTTTTTTTTCACTTACAACTTATGACTTACGACTTACGACTTACGACTTACGAGTGACATGCTAAAATTCACTTCTATTAGTTGCATGCTGGATCAGATTTTTGATTGGTTCCTAATGTATTTGTGCATCTTGTGTGAATGTCCTTAATTGGGTTGCATTGTTAAAGCCAAATCCCTACAGTTACCCTAAATACTAGTATAAAAATTTCTACATTTTTTATAGTTACAAAACAATTGACCATTTCTTCTTTTATATTTCATCGTTTGTGTACATGCTGAAGGCTGGCTGTTAAATACTTTTCTTTCTTTTTGGTGGTCACAAGACGTTCCTGACAATCCTTTTATGCTTTCTGTGCAGGTCTCAAGGTATGCTAATTTGTTGCTGTTAAATTAGCATTTGCCGTTTTCTTTACCAAATTGATTTTAACAAGCTTTGCCATGCTGTTTCATGGCATTTTTTTCATTATTTTGTGTTGCTATTCTTCATATGAAAATTTTGAGTTAAATTTGCAACTCCTCTGGATGTGGGATCACTCTGAATCTCCCCTTAAACATCTCATATAAGCCGGGGAGTGCACCTGGCTTAATATTTTCATTGTGAGAAAAGTATTTGTTTTAGAAGGGGTTGGCTTTTGTTGGAGATGTCAGATGATTGTGTCTTCTTTAAGAAATTTTGCATTTCCTTAATGACCTAATTGTATTGCAAGGGTTGAGAATCTTTTCCTCTTTCCCGAAATTAAAAGATTGAGAGGTATTGCTTACAGTTGATTACAGCATAAACACGGTTTGACCTTTTATTTTTTTTGGCCCTATCATCATGAATGTTTATTGCTAGGAGGTTAGGGCTTGTACTATGTAATTTCCCCATTCTTGTTAGATTGTCCTACACAAATAACTACACTTTCTTTATCATTCAAGACAACTACTTTTGGACTGATGGGAAATTATGTAATAGCTGCAAGCCTGCAACATACTCTTTGGGCTGTCTGAATTTCATTGCAACGTTTCCATTTATGTATTTCTCACACTATGTAGCCTAACTTTTTCAACCTCAACCCTAAACTTTTAAAAACTTCATGTTGCAACTTATTTGGGGCGGAGGGAATAGCATTCTGTGTTCATGGCATATGGTACTGAACTTCCATTGCAGGTAAACCTGAGGTTTCTACTGTTTACAAAGTTGGTGAATGCATGCAAGAGTTGACAAAATTGTGGAAGGAATTTGAATTATCTCAGAAAGATAAAAGTAGTGATGATCTATCTAATGGCCCTACTCTGGAAATCAGGATTCCTGCTGAGCATGTAACTGCTACAAATCGTCAAGTAAGTTTGTGCCTGTTGAAATTACTTCTGATTTATAAGAATCCAGTTGCTCTTCAATTTTTTGTTGACTCTGTGAATGAGTCAAATTTTAGTAGTTAGAACTGTCAAGTAAGTTTGTGATGGATGAGTTTTGTGTCTACTTCAGGTTTATAATAATCCAGCTCCTCTTGAATTTTGCTTGATAGATCAATGAGTCAAATTTTAGTTGCAAAACTGATGGAACTTATGGTTAGGTGTTTTAAAATTTAATCATGCTTCAGGAGTATAATTTCGCCACATGATAATTTCATTACTCAAATTTAGCTGTCAAGGATAGTTATAAACATTGACATCCATGTCCAGTGGTTGAACTGTTTGTGACAGGCTGACTATAGTCTGCGTTTCATCAATGAGTATCTCCTTGCACACTTGGAAAGTTATGCCCATTGTTTTTTGTCCTTGAAATTGTTCTGATCAATTCAATATGTAAATTTATGGCTCATTTAATGATAAATCATAGTACGGGTCCTTTTGTAGATCCTTGAAACCTATTTAGTATGTTTTCACAGAAAGCACAATGCTAGACATTATATGCCTCTTAAAAAGTCAAATTATCTGTTCAATACTTTAAATGCTCTCTACATAGATATCCTAGAGCCCGAGGCAATCAGTTTTCTTAATTGTTTTTAAACTATGGCTTACTCTTAAATATGTAGATTGTTGAGATCCTATTATGTTGGAAACCCTGACCCTGCTTGTTTTGTTATTTTTAAAATTTATGTGGTCTTTGGTGTTTTTTGAACAGGTTAGGGGTGGTCAACTCTGGGGAACAGATATATATACTGATGACTCAGATCTTGTCGCCGGTATGTACTTAAATAATCTATGTAAGCTTTTAGATTTGTAAATATGTTGAAGTATTTAACTAGAAATTATTGCTTCCCAGTTCTCATGCATACGGGTTATTGTAAGCCAACACCATCTCCACCTCCAGCAGCTATTCAAGAGTTACGTGTAACAATACGAATTCTACCTTCACAGGAAAGTAAGTTAAAAGGATTTAACAGTGTAATTCTGTATTTCAAGTATACTTTTTTGGGAGGATACACTTTTTTTGATGTCGTTTTGGGAGTTTCTCTGTATACTCACATAGGGCAATGTTGATAAAAAAATTTTGTTTGCATTTGTGTTATGTTTTAACCATGTCTGTCTGTGATTCAGACTTTAGTAGAGCTCTGCCTTAGCTCTATAGATTCACTAAAAAATTTGTTATTCTTAGACTTATTATAAGAATCTGATTACATTATAATGCCCCAACCCCTAAGGCCACTAAGATGCTCCCACGTAAATGGGCTAAAGGGTATCTATTGTATGCAACCTTACCCTTGCAATATGAAAATTTATTTTTGGTTGATTCTTAGTTGCAAATAGCCGAACACCAATTTTTTGCTTCACATAATTCAATGCACATGGTTTAATCTCCTATTTTACCTTAGCTCATTATGATCCTAAATCAACAATGTCAAAGCCTTAATCCCACAATATCGGGCTCTTGGTTAAATTACTAAAACCAATGGACTGTTGGATACACGCATCTTGGTTGCATAATACCTCATGGGTGATAGTACTTTATGCAGACTTTAATATTATAAAAGTTTCAAAATATTATCATAAGAATATGCTTAGCTTTAAAAAGCGCGCCTCGCTTTGCGCCTCATGCGCCTCGAGCTCGGGCTCGGATGAAAACGCCTCGGTTGGAAGAGGGAAAGCCCACCACAAGAGGCGTGCGCCTTGGGCGCCTCCATGCGCTTGACGCCTCGTGGGCTCGGTGCGCCTCCTTGTTAGGTTGGGTAATTAACTTATCCTTGCTAGTTCTAAAATGATCTAAAACTCAAAAAGTGAAATTTACTTGGATATGAAGTTCAAAAAATCGTTCCTTCTTTAAGGAAAACAAAAAGCATGTAAACAAGAAAATAACTTTGGGAATTCTTCGTATTCTCATTATAATAGTTTTGTGCTAAACTGGTGTTTGACGCAAGAATGATAAATGTTTTCAAGTTTGTTGATACTCAAATATGAATCTCTTGTTGTTTGAAGTATTCTATATGCATTAAAATTGAATTTTAAGCTTTAACGAAAAAGTGTCTCATATACAAAAATCTCGCGCCTTCGCCCTGCGCTTTGCACCTAGGCTCTAAGGGCTTTAGCGCCTTGGTGCGCCTCACGCTTTTCAAAACTAAGAGAATATGTAATAAGTTGCTACTATGGTATTCTTCAACATAGCCATCTTTGGAATTTTGAATATTGGTTTACCATGTTACAAAAGTTACATTCCATCTATCACATAAGTTGTAGTTTCCCCGCTCGTCTCGCAACACGATTGATTCATGGTTGCATATCTTAAAGGTGATTGTGCTCGGTGGATCAGCTTTGTAAGAGTTTAGGTTTCCATTTTAACACATAACTTTAAATGTCATATTTTTGCATCTTTTAAAGTATATATACTATTTTAGACAAAGACCTAAAATAGTGTTGGGAAAGATGACTAGCTCAAGGTTTTGTGCAGTAATTTGTGTCACTAACGTCAATTATTGTGCTTTTCATGTGCATCAAATTATGAAATAATTCTATCTTTGGAGCGGGATTTAGGACTCTATTATCTTCATCTATGTTACCTAATTTGCCGATCTCCTGTGCACTGTGAAATGGAATACATTTAAGAGTCATATTGTCTAATTTTGGTCAAATTACAAATTCTTGCATTGAATTTGGAGTGAATTAGGTAACACAAATCATATTGCTTTAACTTCCACAGTGTACTCCCTCACTTATGGGATAGTTATATAGGTTTAACATCTCTATCAAACTCCCCCTGTTACATTGCGCAACACCTGATATGTAACCTTTTTGAGATTTGTCGCGACGTTAAATCTTGTTATATAGTGGTGCATAAGCTTTCACCCTTAAAAATACCATGTTGACCGCTATGCATAGCGCAAAAACAAGGCCGGATCGCATTGTGTTAGCCGTGCTTCCAAAGTTTTCAAAAACAACGAACCGATATTTCCCGTGTTCTAAAGGTGTAAAAAAATCACGTTATGGCTTGTATCAAGGGATAATTTATGGTTTCAACCGATATTAGGTGTTATGAGAACCTTATTAACCCTTACCGCATCATCGTTCCGTTACCATGATTGTGACTGTTACCGCATTTTTACACCATGCCGTTATGTAACGTGTAACACCCTTTTTTCACCGTTACAACAATATTTCACCGTTACAACAATATTTGTCTCTCGTTAAAATTGACATAAATATTCATCAACTTATATTATTAAGATCACATAATTTATAGTTATTTAAAATTTAGTTGTTAAAAAAGTATTAATGAATAAGTTAATTAATTATCCACTAAAAGTATGCCATATAGTGGAATTATAATAGCTATGGGCATATTACTCCTTTATAGTCCCATGACACTGCAATTGTTTCCGTAAATGCATGTCAGTTTTTTGAATTTTATAGAAGTTTTGGTCCAAATCTTGCAAATTAAGTAACATGAAACTTCTACTAAAAAAAAAAGTAACATGAAACTTAATGGATTTCTTTGTTTAGTTGTATGTCAGTTTTTTACCAAATCATGCAAATACAGTATTATGGTTCTGTGAACATCAATACTAGGCATATTATCTTCCCAATTGTGCTATCCTTCATTAGTTCCATGTATTTAGAAAGGCATCTAAGTTTTACGTGCTTAATTTTGTACTTGAGGTTCATCTTACTTTCAAATTTTATCAAGGGTTTTTGGTGGATGTTTGGATATCAAAGTGAGCTTATTCTTAAGCTATTGGATTGTATCAACATTGTTAAGACATTGCCTTATCTAACAAAAATAATTATGTGAAATTTGTTGCCCTACGATCTCCTAGAGTTGGAAGTTATGTCACAAATGTAAGGGTGTCTCACATGCACAATTGCTAGATGATTTTGTATAAAAATATTCAAATGTCATTTCTGTTACAAGTAGAGCGAACCTGCGGTACGTTATTGCCCACAGATTATTATGTTGGAGGTTCAAGCTTTGTTAAACAATTGGCTGTATGATTTTGCTTTAATGATGCTGCAGTTTTGGAGTTGTAACGGTCTCATCTCTTCTTTGACACTTACTCCCCTCTTTTTCTGTAATGTGACGGTTTCTTTGAACTTCAACTTAAATATATATTTTTCCTTCTGCTGATACTAACTATTGAAATAAGCAAAACTTTCTCTGGATCTTAATTAGACAAAGATCTAGAATGAAAAATGAAAGATCTACCCTCTGAGCCTCATCCTCCTTTATCTACTTCCTTTTGAGTTCAAAGATTGGACATGCAGATATTTTGCATTTGTAGATAGTGGGAATATTGGAGATTGGTTATTGGTTCAGGCTGTTTATTTTAGTCTGTGCTCTTTCAGGCTAAAGGCTGAAAGTTTACATTAAGGTCTGGTTTATACTATTCTGATAGAACAGCTATTTTATTTTTATTTTTTTCCTAATTGTTGTTTGTGTGGAAAATCACTTTCATGAGCAATCTTCTGTCGTTGTGAATTCTGTCGAAAATTTGAATCTAGTAAGCCTTTTTGACCTCTTCAACGTTTTGACTTGTGCTTGTGCTTTATTCTTGTGATCAAAGCACACAGACTTGTATATGTTCTTGCTTTGTTATCAATTACAGCTTTTGATGATTGAATTGGGATTTTTCGTAGGTTACATATCTACTCTGAGAAACAACGTTCGATCCCGTGCGTGGGGAGCTGCTATTGGCTGTAGTTATCGTGTTGAACGTTGCTGCATTATGAAGGTATTATTTCCTGTGATGCTTCTTAGTTACCTCTCCCCTTTTGTAAAGTATTGTGAATGCTTTGATGGGATGGAGGGAGTACAGGTTGGATTTTGGATATTTGGTTGAGTGGAGCTTAGAATGAAAGGCCCTGTTCTCATGTTCTTGTTTTTACTGAACTGGATAGACATTCTTGCTCTACTTACTTTTACTGTGTTGATCTTTTTTTATTTAATTTTCTTTTTTTGCTAAACTGAAGTTTTACTAGAATTTATTGACTCCATCTGTTAGTAGTATCTTTTGGGAAAGCATTCAGTCTAAGGATTTTCTTTTTAGGTAATATATATCAAGAAAATGATTTCAATGTGTTTATTCAAGCTATTTATATGGATAAAATAATTTTATTACAAATCAGAAGATCCGCATACAAGAATAAGTGTCTATTTAGCAGTTTTATGTGTTGGAAATCGGCGACCCACCAGTTCCTTCCTTGGTCAGAAACAAAACTAGTCTCCAGGACTCTTGGGGCATTACTTGTAAGAAAACGGCTCAAACCATTTAGGAAAGTTAACGAAACTAAATTGATTGAATATCTGTGAGGTGGAACTAATCGTATTAAGGTCAGATTGATTGTGGATCAGATCCCTTTGTTTGGAATTTATCATTCTTGCTGTAGGTAAGCTGTTGGTCTCATAAGAAAAGCTTTATTTGTTTGCTCATTGCTAACGAGTTTGAGGGTTTGCTTATTCCTGTGCATTATTTCAGAAAGGTGGTGGAACAATTGATCTTGAACCGTGCCTCACTTATACATCTGCAATTGAGCCAACTTTGGCTCCTGTAGCTGTGGAGCGCTCAATGACCACCAGAGCTGCGGCCTCGGTAAATTTGGATTGATTTTTTTATCCATGCTTAGCATCGTAAAGAATATACCACTTTATTTTTAGCATTAGAATTAAGAACTGTTTATAGCCTGTCTTTTAATCTCACAAGGACTGACTATGACATTGATGAATTAATGAATGGGCTAGGAAAATGAGATGAGAAAAGTGAGTCAAAAGAAAATTTTCAATCCTTTTCAAAGCTCTTTCCTGTGGTATTTCTTGTATGAATCTAATTATGAAACATGTTTTGGTCAAATTATGTTTTGATTATGATCCACTGTGGAGTTCTTTAAAGCATATCTGATGAGGGAATATTTTATGTAGGATGACAATTTTTCAAGTTAGCTGCTTTCTGTTTCTAAAATCTATAATATGTTAAGCAGAAATTTCTATGACTTTGACTTTGAGATGATGATGATGATCTGAATATTTTTGTGCTTCTATCATTACTTCATAATTTAACTTTTAACAAAGCAAGTTAATATTTGAACCCTTTGTCTTGTTGAACAATATTGATTTTGATTGTTAAAACTTTTTCACTGTCATACAGAATGCATTGCGGCAGCAAAGATATGTACGAGAGGTCACAATACAATATAACCTCTGCAATGAACCCTGGTATGTCATTTTATTTGAGAATACTGGTGTTTAATTTTGATTACCTTTTGAATTACTCTCATTGTGTGTGCTTGTGTATTAGCTTCACATTGTACCTACGTTCTATGGATTTCTCCATCTATGTTCATAAGTGTTTATCAGTGTGAAAATTATCTATTATCATGCTTCAGTTCTCTTCATTAGCTAAAAAACTGCATTCAAAATTTTGCTGGATTAACTATGATACATCAAGCATCAATATCCCGGCACTTGTGTTGGTTTCTAAATCTATATGTTTAGTTAATGAGGCACATTCATTTTGAATGTAGTGAATACTGTGTTTTGATGCTTGATTGTCCATTAATTAACTCAATGGCTTAACATGAGGCAGTAGGCACATTCGATGTCTGGCAGTCTTGAAAACATGGGTATCCTGATAGTACTGTTTCAGTTGCCTGGCAATGCATGTTCTTTCAATTGAAATTTGTATGTCAAAGAAGAAAAAGTTGATATGGTGATCCTCATGTATCTAGAAGAAATTAGTTTTTGATGTATCACCTAAGATTACATTTTTCTCAACATGTTACAAGATGTATATACGTGACACAACTATAAAATATATATACATTTTAGGTCCCGCCATATTCTTGGGACATGTTGGTCCACATGTGTTTGCAGATGACTAAGTGAAGCACTAAAGCAGTAGTGGAAGTTTCTGAAAGTTGCAAAAACTAAAAAAAATATGACTTAGTGACTAGTGTAGAATGTTTTAGTGAGGACAAGAGCAATATTAACACACTACTGTCAATCTATCATCATCAGCTATGCTTACTGGATTCGGGTAGTTGTGTTGGACACAGCTTCATGTCCAAATCTTGGGCTTGGCTATTATGTGAAAATTGTCTTGATTTTGGTCAAAATTAGAGTGTTGAGGTGAGACACAATGTATGTGTGTTGAGGATCCAACTTTTGTACCTGGGTGAACTCAGCAGTTTCAGTGACAATATAAATAACTTTTTTGTGTTCTTTTCTGTTATATATTCTTATAGTATATTCTTATATATATAGGTGTACTTTCATATTTTCATTGTCCTTAAAGTGGTCCTCCCACTTTTGCAACTTGATCTTATACATCAAACTCTCTTTTGGCTTGGCTGCACGATTACTCGTGTAAAAGTACTACCTCATGGTTTTAAAATTTAAAAGTTGACCCTATTTGCGTTTCTCTCCTCTACAGTATAACATTTAGGTGTCAAAATTTCGCCCATATGATCTGATGTCCTTCACTTTTCATTTTCCAGGATCAAATATAGCATTAGTGTTGTAGCTGACAAAGGCTTAAAAAAGCCCTTGTACACATCAGCACGCTTGAAGAAGGGAGAAGTCCTATATTTAGAAACTCATACACGCAGGTAATATATCGCAAGTTGCAAATACTAGTTGTATTGGTTAGTGGCTCACTGTTGGTTTTTTGGGTTTTATTTTCCACAGCAGCATTGACTATGCTAATTAATTCATAACTTGCATTGTGCCAAGTATCCGTTGCCTGCTTGCCTGCTTCCATTTTTTGGTTTCTTTCTCGGGCATGGAGTCAAAGAATGCTCCCTCTCTTCAATTTTATGTGTCGATTCTAAGTAATAATGCTGGTTCAATGTAGGTATGAGCTCTGCTTTACCGGTGAGAAGATTGTTAAATCTGCGTCTGTCTCACAAGCACATGAAGCAGAGTCAGATAAGTCCCAGAACCATGTTCATTCTTCAAATGGTGAAAAAAGTGCTGTGGAAGGTGATAACATGGTTGTTGACATGTTCCGGTGGTCAAGATGTAAGAAGCCTCTTCCGCAAAAAGTAATGCGAACAATTGGGATTCCTCTGCCTGCGGAACATGTGGAGGTAACTCTAATCTTTGTTTATGATCATTTATTTAGCTACATCATGAACCCTTCTTATTGGCCTCAAGTTTTGGATTCTATCAATAAATGTGTTCTCTTGATTCTTGTGTAATTGGGACTAATCCACTAATTACTATTTCATGCATTGCTCGACGCAATGTGTGCCAAAAATTTGGAGATACAAGAACTTCCACTTTTTCAAATAAAGTTCCTGTCGATGTTGTTAATCAGTCCACAATTGAAGCTCCTACTATCCAATCTAGTTATCATTTAAGACTCTTATATTTACACCATCCTTCCCTTATGTTCTTGAACCCTGCACTAAATCTCTCTCGGCTCACCTTCACTCTCTTCATATCAATGTAATGTAGGTTCCTCTAGCAGTCCTAATACATGTCAAGTCGATTCTCATTGAATGACCGTATTTTTGGATTGAGAAAATATTTATTTTGTGCCACTTGTTTTTGTTCTCTTATTTATGAAAACATGACAACAGTCACATCTTCTTGAGTTCATATTGGGCTTGCTTTCTTAGTTTGCAATACTTACATGCTCTTTCTTTCCTCTTTTATGTTTTTGGATTCAACAGGTATTGGAAGAAAATCTTGATTGGGAGGATGTGCAGTGGTCACAGACTGGTGTTTGGGTTGCCGGAAAAGAGTACCCGCTTGCAAGAGTGCATTTTCTATCTCCAAATTAGCCTTTTCCCGTTGTTGTTCCTGTCGTTCGTAATCTTTGCGGGATTGTAGACCAACATAATAAGGATAGAGATGAGGATGTATAATGCTCCTCTTATTTTAATGTGAAATCTTTATAGATACAATGTAGCAAATTGATAAACATACAACTGTAAGTCTTAATATCTCAAGTTTATGTAAACTATATTCGTACTTTCATGTTCATTATAGCTATCATTTGTATTAAAAGTTGGATCAACATGCTTTTTTTACTTCGTCCTGTCCTGATCTCAGATTTTTAGCCTTCGGATGATGAAATTGATTTTCTTGTATTTTAGTTATTGTTCTTATTTTCCATTATATATTAGTTATTTTTAACTATTCTTTTGAGTGACCGTCTCTTAGTACACAATTTTTAAATAAAGAGTCTACATCCTCATAATTTGTATTAATTCGGGTATATTATAACATTGTATGAGACGCATATTAAAGTGAAACAGTTTATTAAATGGGCCAGAATTAAATAGTTTGTGGCCCAGTTTTTTTTTTCAAATTTGTTTTTAGTATGTCTATCATATTTAAGACCTGAAAGATCAAATTGAAGATGTAAAAGGTTAAATTTAACACTTAAAAGATCAATTTCAAAACGTAAGCCAATTTGGTTAAATTCTTAAATTTGATATAATAATTAAAAAAAATCAGTTCTAAGACTTAAACCTGATTCAAGGCTTTAAAGATCAATTTCAACATTATTTTGGATTTGGCCTTTTGAGTTTCAAATTTGGATTGGAAAAAGTTAAACATGAAAAGAAGAAAATTATTGCATGAGACGGTCTCACTGAGTGATGCGTCTTATACACTTTTTTTATAGTCCATACATAGCATATTCCACCCCCAATTGCTCGGCAAATTTCGACGTTTGCTCGGGGGAATTGGCCCACGCTCAAGGTTGGGGCCCTGCGGCTAGGTGGTGAGGGTCATTTTTGCCCGTTTTGCACCATTTGCTCATTCCGCTCCGGGCATTCTCATTCTTTTGGGTCCATTAGCATATTCCACCCCCCATTGCTCGGCAAATTTCGACGTTTGCTCGGGGGAATTGGCCCACGCTCAAGGACGGGGCCCTGCGGCTAGGTGGTGCGGGTCATACTATGAGAATAGGAGCTCTTTATTGGCTCCTTATTTGAAATTGTCGCGCCGAGAGACGGTCACTCACTAGGGACGGGCATGGGTCTGATCCAAATTCAATTTTTTTTTATAGAACCCAAACTCGGATATAGATCCATAGAATTTAAAAATTTTGGATCCGGACCCAGACCCTTAGGGTCTAGTGGGTCTAGGGTATGAATCTAGGTCCAAAATAATTTTTTAGGAAATTTCACGTGGTAACATAGAGGTTTTGGGTTTTGCACGGGGTAACCAAAACTTTTAAAAAATTCACGCGATAACCTTAAGGTTTACGTAATTGTTCCACCGTGACCTTTTTACAAATAAAACCGTTAGCAAAGGTTAATTTCGAATATTTAAAGCTACTGTACGCCTATTTATTCGTCATTTCAAATGTCATCGATTTCAAACTTTTTCCCCAAAACATAAACCTCAACTCTACTTTCTTTCATCCAAATCATATATTTTTCCCCCAAAATCCAAAAGTTTGTAGAGTTAGGGTTTATATGTTGAGGGAAAGGTTGAAATTAATGGCATTTGAAATGGTGAGTTGCATAAATAAGCGTACAACAACCTTAAAGCTTTGAAATTACGTTTGCTAACATTTTGCTAATGATTTATGTGCAAAAAGGTCACGGTGCAACAATTTGGTAAACCTCATGGTTATCGTTGATTTTTTAAAAAATTTGGTTACCACGTCAAAAAACCCAAAATCTCAGGGTTATCACTGGAATTTCCCTATTTTTTTTCCTAAATTATTTTTTTAAAAATTATTAATTTTCATTCATTTATATTAAATTTTTTTAACATTTCAACTAACAAGAATCTTTAATACTTTGTTTTAATTGAGTGACCAAATATATAAAGTTTTCCAACATTATAGTTCTTAAAACGAAATCTTGCTTTAGTCTTTTGATTTTTAAAGTATAGATACAAGTATACAAGACCTCATTTCAAATAAAAGACAAAGTTTCAAATTACATAATGTTTCAAAATATAACAAGGTTCCAAATCAAACAATTAATTACACATGATAGCAAATATATAAATTTGAAAAAAAGAAGTAAATGCGTCAATGGGTCGGATCTGGGTTTCAAACGCGTAGATGCAGACCAAGACTCGAGCCCTAAGTTCATGGACCCAAATACCACCTGAACCGACACAGTCCAAAAATAAGTGGATCCAAACCCTTAAATTAGGATCGAATCAAGTCTAGAACGTTAGGTTCAAAACTAGGGATGACAATTCAGTCCGAAGTCCGACTCCATCCGAGAAAAATAATTCGATTCGAGTCCGAGGAAAAAGTTATCCAACTCTGACTTTACGATCCGAGTCTGAGTTTGAGATGAACGGAGTTGGACCTTAGTAAAAATCCGACACTCCGACCCGACTCCGACCCTGAAGGGAATCTAACTTTAAATTTGACTTTTACTCCAATATTTTGTTTCCTTTAATACTCTAGACGTGACTAATTCAAGCTTCCTCTCATAATAATTGTAATTTTTGGTATTGAAATACTACTTAGAAGGTGTTCTCTTCAACTTATTTTTTGACTTATTACTTATTCTTATTGGAATCAGATCAGATCAGACCAGATCAGACCAGATCAGATCAGATCAGATCTATTCAGATCAGATCAGAAAGTTTCAGATCAGACCAGACCAGATCAGATCAGACCAGATCAGACCAGATCAGATCAGATCAGATCAGATCAGACCAGACCAGATCAGATCATATCAAACCATTCCATTATTATTATTATTATTATTATATTATTATTATTATATTATATTATATTATTATTATTGTTATTATTAATATAATAATAATAATAATAATAATAATAATAATAATATTATTATATTACTTATTACTTACTATTATTACTAATATTAATTAATTAATTACTTAATTAATAAATAATATATAAATAATAATTTTAATAATATAAATAATGTAATAATATTATTATATTAATTTTTTTTAATTAAAAATATTTTTTAATTAATTAATTAATTTATAATAATAATATAAATGACTATTCAATAATTATAATAATGTTAATGACATTATTATTAATTTATTTTTTAATTAATTAATTAAATAATATTAGTATTTATTAATTAAATTCTTAATTAGATACTAATAGTAATAGTAATAATAATAATAATAATAATAATAATAATAATAATAATAATAATAATAATAATAATAATAATAATAATAATAATAATATAAATAATAATAATATAAAAGTAATAATAATAACAATAATGAAAATAATATAAAATGAAAATAAAGAAATAATAATAATATAATAATAATAATAATAATAATAATAATAATAATAATAATAATAATAATAATAATAATAATAATAATGATAATAATTATAATAATATAATAATAATAATAATAATAATAATAATAATAATAATAATAATAATAATAATAATAATAATAATAGTAATAATAATAATAACTTTATGAAATCAAATCAGATCAGATCAGACCAGATCAGATCAGACCAGATCAGACCAGACCAGATCAGATCAGATCAGATCAGACCAGATCAGAAAGATTCAGATCAGATCAGACTGAATCAGACCAGATCAGACCAGATCAGATCAGATCAGATCAGACCTTAGTAAATTCAGACCTTATTCAATCAGATCAGACGAAGAGAACAGGCCCTTAGTATTTTTGCTTAGATTAATCAATCAGAATACGACAAATCAGATCAAGAGAAATAAAATACGTCAAATCAAAATGCGAGAAAATTTTGTTAAATTGTAGTATTGGATTTGGACTATTTCTGTTATTAAACTTGAATTCAAAGTGCATATTTTTTGTTAAATTGTATTTGAAAAATATAGTGTTAGTTTGGTATGCTTTAAAATCATTAGTACAATATCACAACGATAATGTTTGATGATAATCCGACTCTGTTGGAGATTCGAGAGTCCGAGTCGGGGCAAACTTGGAGTATGCATAATCTGACTCCGAGTGGAGGTGGACTGAAAAAAATTCGACTTGGAGCAAAGTCGGAGTTTGTATAATCCGAGCCGAGTCCGACCCATTGCCATCCCTATTCAAAACCCATGCCTATCCCTATGTCTCAAAACTCACAAAAATAGCTTTAAATTAAGGAAAAATTATTTTTAAAAAGCCAACCTTTTGGTCATCTGCAAATAAAGAGTCAACGTTTCATTTATTCAATAAAAAGACAACCTTTGTCTCATTTTTGCAAATAAAGAGTCAACGTTTCATTTATTCACTATAGCAGGTATGTTTTCAACTCTAAATTTATTGAATAAATGGAACGTTGACTCTTTATTTGCAAGAACGAGACAAAGGTTGTCTTTTTATTGAATACATGTAACGTCGACTCTTTATTAGCAGATGGCCAAAAGATTGGCTTTTTAAAAACAATTTTTCCTAAAATTAAGAATACTTGACCCTTTGTTAAGATTAATACTTGAAATTGACAAGTTAAGTATTGAATGTCTCTTAAATGAGTAATTTAAGGTTTAATTTTAAGTGATTTAGACAACTTATTAGACTGGACTATCCATTTGATCGCCCAGTTGCTCTGGGGATTTTCCAACACTTATTACATATATATACAATTATTTGTCCATCTTGGATCACCTTGTGAATATAAACCTCTTTGAAACTCTTTGCTTCAACAATAAGTTTAGCATTTATTGTTATTAATGCAAGTAACAGGTGAATGGAGATGTTCCATCAAAATAAATGTAAATTCATTTCGCTTCAGCTAAATAGTTGAATT
The DNA here is from genome assembly GCA_019776075.1 of Amaranthus palmeri. Classification (NCBI taxonomy): domain Eukaryota; kingdom Viridiplantae; phylum Streptophyta; class Magnoliopsida; order Caryophyllales; family Amaranthaceae; genus Amaranthus; species Amaranthus palmeri. The sequence goes on from JAAKBH010000019.1 coordinate 269,477, forward strand.
TTGATGAGTTTATCATTCATATATAAATTACAATTTTTGGCCAAGAAAAGCCTAAACTAACTAATTTCAAACCTTGGCATCAAAAATATTGGATATAACATATTTAGCTAAACTAACCATCAAATACATTTAGAATTGAAGAGATCACATAGAGCAAACAAAACTTGTGGAGAATCGCAACAGGATATGCTGGCACCGCAAAATTTTGGCTGTTTCGATAAGACTCCGCCTCTCAGCATGTGGATAATGGGAAGAACCTTCTTCTAACAGAAAAGTTGCGACACACACGACGTACAGCATATCACACAGCGGCTAGTTACTGGTTTTTTGTTTTCAATGAATATAAAGGAGGTGCATTATTCAGGGCTCATTGAGGGTCTAAGTTTTGACGGCATTTGCATAGGTCTTTGTGATTTATTATCAAATCTCTTTTTAAGAAAAGACTCTTTAGGTGTAATAGACATTTTGGTTAATGTATCATTAATATCAAGATCATCATTTAAGGCTTCTGCAATCTCTTCATTCCGGGACGCTGTCATATCCATATCTGGGTAGAAAACATCAACATCCTCATCCTCATCGCTGCTGGCATCCTCCTCCTCATACGTTTTCTGAACCATAGACCAATATACAAAATTCGGGCGAATGAAACTGCAAATTACAAAATACAAAATTCAGTCATTGCGGTACTCCGGGCCAGAATAATGAAAATGTAAAGTTTGCAACCACCTACAACTACAAGATACAGTACAAATTCATTACAATATTTTATATTCCATCTCTTAACTGCAGACAATTCCTAAAAGCCATTTTTATTGTTTAACATCAGTGACAAAAACATGTTGGCTCTTGTGTGAAGCTTCGAGGCATCTAAAAACAGGAAGTGCAAACACCATGAAAATTGGGGGGTATGCTATTCATCCTTCCTTTTTGAATCCCCGCTGGGCACTCTCAACCTCACAGAGTCACCGAAAAAAAAAAGGCCGTGCAACTTCACATGTATAACATAGGCCAAGAGATGTCATGAACAAAAGTGAGGTTTTGAGAAATTTACTAGGAAAAAAGAAATGGAAAATAGTAATGGAAAAAAGAAAACAAAAGGAACGAATAAAAGGAGGCGATCAGAACATCAGAATATAGCAGGAAAGAAAAAAGGAAAAAAAAAAAAGAAAAACAGATAACGAGAATAGAAGGAAAAAGCAGCATGACCCATGACGGGAATCTGTTATCAGCCGGCGCAGAAAACTGTAGCCAAGGTGACAAGGTTCAGAGATGGGAGAGAACCATTCGAGTGGTGATGGCATGGCATAACCTTGAGATCATTTTTCCAACAATTTTTTACGGCTTCTCCAGCAAATGATTTGGGAAAATGTTGAATTCGATGCATGTATCAAACTCTTAAACTAATTTTGATTTTGGTTGATTAAGAATCGAGCTAATGGATATCCATATGCATCCATGGACAAGGATCAAGGAGCACACAAGTCGGGCTGTAAGTTTTACATACGAAGGGCAGATCTTGAAGGTATCACTGTGATGTTTCAGGCCTCAAACAAGGTCCGTGCTCAAAGAAGGTTCTTAGTCCAAATGTCCAAGCAAGAGTCAAGGTCCGAAAATTCAAAATGTCAACCAAAGAAACATCCAAAGAAACGCTTCTCAAAAGAATAATCATGCCAACAAAATTGAGCAAGGTAACAATGATGGAGCAGCATGCTCTTAATTATAGCCCTGTACATGTCCAGACAAGAGAACTAAAGAGGCCTAGGTTCATTATTCTACAGAAGATTACAAGGTATTACACTATTACGGCTATTATTATTAGCAACTATGTGTGTATTCAAGGAAAATCAAGTTAAGTTCATCAAAAGAGCTGTTACATGGAGCATACAAGACAGCCCTATTGGCAAGCAAATTAGAGAATAAAGAGGAGATATCTTGAGCTCCATGATGGCAGTATCTCTAAGCCTCAGAATTCTCATTGTCCTTAAATAGACTGGTGTTATTTAGGGAAAGTTACACTTGAAGATGTGCATTTATGATGAAAGTTATAGTGCATTTATGATGGAAAGTTACACTTGAAGACGAGCATTTAGGGAAAGTTATCAAGGGAGTAAAGCTACCTAAAATGTGCATTTATGATGGAGGTTATTGTTTCCATTTTATACGCATAGAAGACATTAGTTACACAAGGGAGGGAAGCAACATAGAGATGCTTTTTACAAACCATATTTTGGCAAGAAATAAATCAAATTTATATTTACTTTTATCATAATAAGAGTTCAAGGAACTCATAACATAGTGTCTATCCATTTATTTAAGATTGTTTAGTATGAGAAGATAGGAAATCTTGTAAACCAGCTTTTAGAAGGATAATTTCTAGTAGCTTGGTGAGCTTCTAGCAAGTAACTCTTCGAACTCAATGTTCTATTTATGATGGGCATAATAAAAATAGATCAACAGTCTTAGCTAAGGCATGTAACTCAAGCTTGTAAGCATGCCTGAAGCCTCTATAAACAAGAACTAATTTTGTTGTGAAATATCTCGGTGCAAACATAGAATAGCACAGCCACTTAAGAAAAGTTATTGTGAAGATTTTGAGTATTTGTATACAAGTTGACAACATACACATGCCACTAATATAATAATGAACAAATAATTATTTAGATTATTGGCACACCGCACAAAAGATAGAGTTTGGACTCTAGATAGCCCACAGAACATCCAAGAAAAACAGACAACTACAGAAATTGAAAGGGATCAGACCATCTTTAATTTGGCACACATCTTAGTTTTAAGAGGCGCAAAAGGTCCTTTTTTTTCCAAGGCGCTCGGCGCTAGCTTTATGTATGCGAGTCGCACAATTTTGCTAAAAAGCTCCAAAATTGACTTAAAAACATTTATTACTTAAGTTAAAATAACATGATTTCATATTAAAATAACTTATAAGCTAAACACTACATTAGCCTATAAAGTCATACGACAACTCAATAAGTCGATAACATAGACTTGAGTTAACAAATGAAATAAAACAAACAATGGGTTCTTGATGCATGAAAAGTTTTGCGACCCAATTAAACGAACACTTAAAATCTGAATCAGAATCATATGTCGCCCAGTAAAGAAAATGGCGGCACGTTATTTTTCTCTTCTATTTCTCACTCCATATTTTTGCTTTAGGGCAACAAAGAGGATATATTTTGCTTTCCATTCAATAAACAGCTAAGAGTTAAGGGTTATTTTAGTAATATTAGGCAAACATATGTTATTTATCAGAACTCATATCCGGGATACACAAGGCGCGCCATTAAAGGGCCTCTTACATCGCATTGTGCCTAGACTAAAAGAGGCATTTAAGTGCTCTCCTTTTAGCGTTCGCGCCTAGACCTGCCTCAGCGCAGGTTTTAAAACACAAGTACACATCACATAAACGAAACAATTATAAACATTTAAGAATTAATTATTGCCAGAACAAGTTCTTTGATCGTATCCCCCATGTTACTAGCATACGTATTACGTACACTAGACGGACATAATTTTATAAGGGGAAGAAAGGGTTGTCAAATTAGAATGAGGAATATATCATAAAGACATCTATAACTCCTACTTTATGTACCCCTCAAAATTCATGACAAATGCTTAGGTTTAATTTTGCATTTAATGACCAACTACTATGTTAATTATAATGAATATAGTAACTAATGCCTAAAACGAACATGCTCACAAATCACAATAGCAAGCACACAAAACACGTGAAACATAAAATATGATGAATTGATTCTCTATGATAAAATATTAAACAAATTAAATGAAGACCTGTCACTTTTCCGCAATAAACACGGGTCAAATGGGAAGAATATGTCGGTCCTTTCAATACCGCCATAAGCTTTGGAATATTCGGACTCCAGCATATCATGGAAGGTGAAAACTCCACTTTCGTGAAGCAGATGAGTTTCATTTGCTTGTTGCAAAAATTCTTCTACAATTGATGGCAAACACACCTGCAAGTTTTAGGCATATAACAAAAGTTCAACGTCAAAAGTTCGCCAAATAATGACAAAAATAAAGAAAAGAAGCGCTTTACCAAGTAATTTACCTTCAATGGATCAAGGTGATTCATCAAAAGCTTTTTCAGGGGCACAGTAATTTGCGATGTCAGATCAGTTTCGATGATAGACTTCAAACGGAAACAAAGAACATACATGACCGCCTGCAATTGAAGTAATTAAACACTGCTGGACCCCACAAATGAATCACAAAAAGTCTAGCCCTAACTTGAAAATAATATTAGAACTATATGTAATGCACTACAAAAGCACAGTTAGGAAAATTTTCCATATTCCAGAAAATACAACATATACATCACTCAAACATATTTGCTACAGAAACAGACACCCAAGTTTATGTCAATTCCAGGTTCCAGTGTTTTTGGCCACTACATAAGCATCACCACATCAGAATGACGTTTCACAAAGTTCCTTCAAATCTGAGTGCTCCACATTTCCTTAAGACTAGATTCCAGCCTACTATATAACAAAAACAAGCAAACAACATTATGTAGTCCCAATGCCCACTTAAACTCCACCAATAGGGCATGGGGGGAAGATATATAGTAAACCCAAGATTGTTTCAGCATAATTTAGAGTTATTAATCGTTTAAACAATAAAGAATGATGTTCTCGGTGCTTTATCTAAACTATTGCTTTTTGCCCCACTTTGTTTCATACCCAACATACCAAAATAGAATTCAAACAAGCAAGAAATAGCAGGTTAAGTGCAGTATACGACTATAAGCTCCTCGTCCCTTGAATGACCTAAACTTGAACCAAAACAACCCTTACTATGACTCAAAGGTCAGCTCTCTCTTTCACACATTTCTTTGTTATGGCCCCATATGTACTTCCTTTTTATAACTTTTCAAATTCACAATTCATTTTATTTTAGTCCATGTGCTGAAAATAGGGATTAACTATGGTTTAATGCTTCATTTTTTTTAGCGTGAAGGTTTATGCTTTTAAATTATTTTGAGAATATATACAAAAAATTGTCCCGATACAGTATCAATGATTGGAGGTGAACCAAAGATGTAGATTTTTAACTGCTACAACCAGTTGGTCCACCTCTTTGTTCTTTTTTCAAGTCAAAGATGGAGGAGAACTGTAAGTAACAATGAGATTTATACAGAACAAAAGAGTAGTTGAGAAAGTAGCAATACTTCCAAACAATGCATCCTCATTTTATGTAACAAAAACAAAAAGATGATGGAAAATATCACTTAAGATACAAGCTTTTTAGAAGGGGAAAGAGGAACAATAAAGAAATAAAATAGTTGAGTGAAGATGCTACCTGACATCCGGCATAAAACACATCATGAGCTTTTGGATCCAATTTCTCTTTTTGAAGATTGCCGTAATCTGAGCACCACTTGACAAGTCTAGAATAATCAAACAATCAGTAACTTGATCAAAATTTTCTCTTTCCAACAATATAGAAAGCGCAACTTGAAAGGAAAAAAAAACAATAAACAGCTTATCTAATACCTTCCAAGAATCTTCACAACGAGAGATGTTTTTAAGAACTTCGCACGAGACATGTAACTACCTAGATAAGCAACAGCACTCTTCCTAAAAAAGACAATATGAAAAAGATCATTTCAAGCCACTAAAAGACTTTAAAAGTACAACTACGAATAATAATTATGGAAGAATCATGTAACAAAAGGAATAAGGAGTGACTTGTAGCATAAAAAAGACTTCTTAGAAACTAGACAACATATTAATCAAAAGCACAAACTATCAGCAAAAATAATGCAAGGATCAAGTGAACGTTAAATTCTAGGAAACCACTCATCGTATAAAAGGATTGGGTTTCCCCTATTCTACCATGATTCCGATTTAAACTGAAGACCCAAATCTTCCGATTGCAAAATTTCTGCTAATAATTTCCAATCATATTAAGCACCCCACTAAAGGACCTAGAAAAATGTTGAACCAAGGAAATTGATTTAGTCACTATTTCTATTCTAAGCTCTAATTTCACAAAGAAAATGAATCTTTAGATGAGAATTGGTTCATTATTCAACCACTCAATTGCCACATTTTGTTCTAAAACATTTAATTTTCACTCTAAGTGGCATGTATGTAGATATTTCAAATTTTATCAATTGAAATATCTAAAGTAACAAATAGAAGTATAACTTTAGGAGAAAAGTTGATGCATTTTTCCCACATAACCATAAAAATGCAATTTATTTAGATCATTAAAAAGACACGAGAAAGGAAAAACCCAACAATTTTCCCAAAACCATGGAAAAGAAACCAAAAACAAGTAAGACCAAATAAAGTGAAAAAAAAAAAAAGAAATCTTAGATTTTCTGATTCGGCATGACATAACCAAAAAAGATAGGCATATACCTCTTATCTGTTAAGAATTACGATGGTAACATTTGTAATAGTGCACACAACACCCATAGAAAGCCACACAAGCCTGAAGAATACTTAATAGAAAAAAAATTTGTCTTATTTATCACATGGACAATTTTACCTTGTAATTGAGGGGAAGCCTGTGCAAACAAATATATCAGCAAGAATTTCAGCAAATCTTACGCCACAACCTTCAGGATCCAAAGCACAAGCATAGAAAATCACAAACTGCAAGAAAATGGAACAGTGTTTACTTAAGTAATCGATTCATCATACATGCACTTCTAAGGGGTTTCAGAAGGAGTGAGCACCATGGAAAACATGATCTCTGATGCATTTATGGAACGTTCGTGGTGTCTAATAAACCAATAATTACAAAATAATAACGCGAATTGAGACCAACTATAATTTTAAATGATATTTATGAACAATGTTAATGGGTATTAATGAACATGTAACAAAAGGGGAATTTTGAACTTAATTACATTTTTATTGTTAAACTACTATTATTGTGCAATAATGTTCCCACATCTAAATGCACCAGATGAGGTACATTAAGTGTGTTGTTAATTAACTTATTAGTTGACTTTTGTTTATCGATAAAATTACGAGTAACTATAATTTTAAATGAAATTTATGATCAATGTTAATGGGTATCAATGAAAATTTAACAACGACATGTTATAAGAATTTTTTCTACAATTTAGGGAGACGTTAGAAGAAATTTTTATAACCTCTTCTTGATAAGTAACTTTGTAACAATGAAATATCACGCATCACATGTTACGTAACGGTCAACACGTTGACAAGTAAATATTAATGCATATTTAGATAACGAGACTTAAATGCAAATTGTTCTCTAGCAAAATGCAGTTATACAATAATCTTAAATACAAAGTACTAGAGGTAAAAGAAAAAAGTGTAATCTCTTTCGAATAACCTAATTCTAAAAGTTCCAATTACATTGCACTATAAATTATATACAATGTTAAATCGTTCGCATACAATGTCCAATTCTCAATGTAGCAAAAGATATATAGATCTTTGGTTTCACATCATAACAAAATATAGTCAAATCATTTGTGATTCTTACTTATGTGAAGTTATGGATGAAGTTTGCACTGAAAGATCGATTGAAACAATATTTTGATTATTACAAGTATATAGATAAATCATTTGACTGTCTAATCCTGCCTAACATAGAAGACACTTGACATTACGATAATGGTATGTTGTTGTTAGCTAAAGCATTCAAGCACGAAACGTAAAACTTTGTCGTACCGAACATGTACAAAAATTGGATAGAAACTAAATTAATATTTCTCGTTTATGGTTTGCATCAACATGGAAAAACTTATCTTTTATGTATTAATGCTATGACTATATTATGATGTGTTTATGTAATACAAAACTAACAATTTATGGTTAGTGTAATGGTTATATTTCTTTCATAAGATCAATATATTTGGATATGACTATTAGCTTATTTTAGATCAAACCTCATTTCCTATGTTTCTGAAACACTAAATTATCGTTTCTTGTTTCTCGTTTTGTTTTCCACATCAAATTGGATTTTATCTAGTGTAACATTTAGCTAAGTCTAATTTATGTAAAATTCAACTAAATGGCATGCAGACTATACTCGTTAACACCTACAATACTAAATCAAATTAATTAAGCAATTTCTTATCGTTTTGTTGTATGCATTATGAAATGGAATGTTGTATTGAAGCAAAATAGCAAGGAAAACATGCAAACCTGTGCGAATTTGGACTTGTAAGCAGACAATACTGTAATCGTAAATGAATGCATGAGTGATTCAAATACCTAATATCATCAACAAAAAGTACGCATTAGAGGAATCAGACACATAATAATATGGACGAAGAGCAGGTGACAAAAAAATCCAAAACGTACCTCAGCCAAACGGCCTTTCTCTTTGCAAGATTTTATATATTCAAATGTAAGAACCATAAGGCTATCCAATTTCTCTAACTTGTCAGATACATGATCTTTCCATAAACGTTTATGACCAGTGGATTCTCTAGAAAACTGAAAATAACAATAAGGATCATGTCAATATTACCACTTGAAGATGGGGGTCAGGAAAGGGAGCTTATGCAAGGATACCTCTTTTTCAGCCAAGACATGTAATCCATATTCATAAAGCAATAAAGAACAAGCTAGTCCAACTCAAATAAAAATTAAATATTCAACATACCTCACCTCCATCATCATCATCAAGTATTTGTTCATCTTCTAATTCCAATTCAAAAATGCCTTTATGAGGGTTCTCCTCTAAAATATCATCCCATCCAATCGCCAGCTACACCACATGAAAATTAGGTCAACATAATGTCATGAAGGGCTAGAAAGGGGTAATATAGAAATTAGTAATAAATAATACTTAGTTTGTTAAGTTGGGGGAATAAGATGTAGACATAATTTGTACAAATAGAGGGGGAGGGAGAGAAATTAGGCATTCATTCAAGTAATAGTTTATGTGGAGTTTAAGACTCTTTTGAGAGAGAACAAGCCTCTCGAATGCTTGTATACTATCTTTTGTAATCGTTCCTTGTTCACAATTGTGCTTTGTTACTCATACATTTACATACACAATCTTTACATTCTTGTCATACAATTTGTTACTTTCATATACATTTTTCAGTTTACTCTTACTAATTTCATCTAATAGCTAAGGCAGTCCATGACACATAAATGTCAAATCAGGTGAAGACATAAACCATTGCAATTGCTAATGCTCATTTGCTGGTAATGAAAAACAAAGGAGTAGTTGCTACAAGTTATTTGATACTTACGTCAAAATCAATTAGCAAGTCCACCACAGCACTGATTAGCACTCTATTGCCAATAAGTTCCCCAATTGCACCGCTTTCCAACATGAACATATTTTCCACAAACATCGATACGACCTACAAAACAAGCCATCCCGCATTAACAACAAAACAGATTGCAAGAAAAAAACACATAAAGATACTACACAAATAAGAGCAACAGACAACAAAGGAGTTTTACTAGTGTCTAGAACATATATATGAAATGGTAAATAAAGGGGATTAGGAAAGAATACGATGATCACTAATCACAACATGGAAGTTTTGTCTATTATTATGATCTTCACACCTGAGAGGTTCCCAACCACCCCTCTAAACCTCAAAAGATTAAAGATGCTAATCTTGTCACACTACACATTAGGCATCATCCAGGTGTCTTACAACCAAGATATTCGCGTACTTATATCACTGCTTGCTTCTTCCACTTCTTTTGTACAATAAGAAGTGGCTGAAACAGCTACACATAAAATGTGGAGTAAATAATGGAAAAAGGAACACAGATTTAGAATTAGTCTTTGGCATTGATTTTTATTGAAAAAAAAGGCTAATATGCCTATCCAGCATCCATAATTAGACTACTGTTTCAACCTAGAACATTTTTTTAAGCCTGATCCTCCCTTCACATACATTCCTAAGAGATTGAAAAATGCGAGGGCACAACACACAACTTTCAACATCTATGCTTTATTTCACCATATTTTCGAATTCACTACCCAGTAAAGCTTTCAGCAATGCATAAAAACGTTGCATAAGAATTCGTATCTAAGCACAAAGTTCAACAAGAGATTTAATAAAGCTCGTCTTTCAGTTCAACCATAAAAATAATGTCTTGGAACTTACAGGTCCTGGAATATTTTGTAAAACTTTTGGTGTTCTCTGATGAACAATCTGCCATAAGCTTAGTGGGGCCAGTGGGACCAAGCCTGTAATATGTACCAAAGCAGAATGCACTCTGACCAAGACATTCTCCTTCTTCGTAACGCCATATGGAAACTTCAGCGCTTCAACAAATTTCCTAGGAGGAGTGAAGTTACATACAAGCATATCCAAGCATGGGTGAAGATATTTACCATTTGAAACAGCCTGCAATATGTGAAGTGAGAAAAACGCCACAAAAACTTGTGAAAAACCATGGTCCATATAGGAAACAATACCAGGGATATAATGAGCTCGATCAAAGCATCCATGACATCCGAATTATAGCTCCACAAGCTCATATTAAAGATCTGAAACAAGCATCAACAACAAAAATATTAACTTTTAGCTCAATTTATATCATCAACTCACAATTGCATGTAATAAATCAAACAGAACCCAGTCGTACAGTTTCCAGAAGACTCCCATGGTGTTCACTGTCTATGAATGAAACAGCTCCAGATAAAGCCTTCAAGCTTGTCTGCAAAGTAGCAAAAATTAAGCTTATTGAACATAGTAGTGTGGCAAACTTATCGGTTCTGTGTACATATCATTGTCATTCTTCAAAATAAAATTCAGAAATTACCACTAGTAGGGCTACTTCATCAGGCTTCAGATGATCATTGTAATGCAGCAAACCTACCAGTTCGCTGTATATATCACTTTGATCCTGCAACATCCATATTGAGCTCATAATCAGAAAAAAAAAAATAATATACAATACTAAAACAGTAATCTTTCATCTTCTCATTAGCATCATCAACGACTTCGAAGGACAATTTGTGTTACTGTTTTACAAAATCATAAAAACATTCACTAAAAAAATTAAAATTTGAAAAAAAAAAAAAAATCAACCTTTCAAGGCTACAACAAGAAACAGTCTTAAGAAAATATTACATTCTGCACTGAATTTACCATAACATAGATTAAATAAAAGCCTTTTCGCCTAAAGGTGGGTTAACATTACAAAAGTACCGCTATTAACACTCCAAATTTAATTACAAAATAACCATAGTTCATCACTAATATGCACTTTTCTGAATATTCTGAAAAAACTTCGTAACGAGAAGGCCAAAATTCTAATAATAACAATCAAATTAAAAATTAAATTCATTGACGTTATTATAATTTATAAAGCATATTTCCATGATAAAATCATAACCACAATTCAATTTTTTTATAAAAAAGGCGTAAAATTCATTCGAAAATCAAACATATATTAAGTAGAAGATAAATTACCGTGTAAACGGACTTGAGAGCGTCACGAACATGAGAAACCAAATCAGAATCAGTGAAATAAAAATCAGCATCATCCATCTTGTTGTTTTGTGATTCTACTCCCATAATTCTCCCTCTCTTTTGAATGTCGACGAATTTTTGAGCTAGAAGATGATCGACTGCGGCTGTGATATTCAGAGAGGGAGGGGTGATGTTTTTGGAAAACCCTATTCGAGAAAAGGGTTAAGAAGGGATAAAAATAAGACACAAATTTTCCTTTTATTAGCTCTGTTTTTTTTTTTCCTTTTCTTACTCATGTGATGAGTAGTTTTCGGTGAGTATAGTACAGAATCATAAGGCCAACCATCCCATTTGATTATTTTTAGTAAAATCCGTTCCATTAATTTTATTTTATTACTTCTAAATTATACTCTCTCTGAATAAGTTTATTTTGTCTTATTTGACTTTTTACGGTTTTTAAGGATTGAGTGGAGTCCATTTAAAAGGTGATAGTTGGGTATTTTTAAGTGATTGGATTAAGTGTTAATTGATTCCATCCCTTTTGCTTAATAAAGTGGATAGAAAAGAATATTGAAGGGAAAATTGAGTTAGACATTTTCATACATAATTTAACTTACAAAAAATTAAAAGAAAATTTGCCAAGAATAATCTCAACTATCACCCGTTGGCCAGAAATAATCCCAACTATAAATTTTTTTTTAATAATCCTAACTATTAATAGCGTTTGCTGAAAACAGTCCCATTTGGTTTTCAACCGGCTGTAGCAGGTTAAGTTAAGTAATTTTACCTAATTTGATGAAGCAAACTTTAAAAAAAGATAAAAAAAATTACTTAACTAAACTTGCTACATTACAGCCGGTTGAAAAACAAATGGGACTGTTTTCAGCAAACTTCACCAATAGTTAGGATTATTTAAAAATAATCAATAGTTCGGATTATTTCTGACCAACGGGTGATAGTTGAGATTATTCTTGGCAAATTTTCCAAAACTAAATCCATTAAATTACAAACCGACATACTGCATAATTTAAATTACAATAAAGTTGAGCTGTTAAATTACAAACCCACGGAACTTATAAATTAAAACACAAATTATTGTGAGAGACAGTCTTTTCTAAAGACGTGTTAGATATATGGGCTAAATAGCCCAATTAATACAAATTAGAGAGAAAATAAAAATATGGGTCTTTTGTTTTGAGGTCGTGTATTTGAAAGACAGTCTCACAGGAGTAGTTGAAATTAAAATACGACTTCAATTCTTCCTTGAATTCTTCAATGTTTTTTGAACGGCAACTGAAAACGAGCACCCTTCTCGCCACATACGCATGCGGATGTTAAATCTTTCGTTGACTTCAGATTTTATAAAAAAAGACAAACACATTATGCATTTAGTGTTGCACAGCTACAAAAAATCAGAGTTTTTTTATTTTGAAAAAAAAAGCCATCAAATAAAACAAGAATCAATAAAAGCCATCAAATTAATTGGAACTTACAAAAAATCATGGCACCAGCTTCAAAAATCAAACCACAATAACATTAAAGACCCAAAATTTCAAATAGGCGCCAAGTAAAAAAGATTACACCGCCAGAATTCACACAACTAACACATCAACTATATATTGAGAGAGTTAAATAAAGCAATCATCATCTAAAATTAATTTCACACAGTTAGTGCAGCAACCTCCAAACTCACCAGATATGAATGTGCTTGACTTAGGGTTTTTTAGGTCAATACAAGCATTACAGCATCAAAAATCAGCATACAACTTCACACAGTTAGTGAAGGCGGTCACAACAGCATTTGATAATCTACAACCAAATACAATGAAGTATGTCTGGATCACATTACAACCATGTAAGATTGAGGTTATTAAGAATTTAGGTGGTATAGATTATCACATTACACACATGAACAAATCAAAGCTTGCAAGGGAAGGGAGACTTCCAGATTATTTGGGGTTACAAAAGGAAATAATTTACGAGGCATTACGTTAGCTTGACACAAAGGTGGATGCAAACACATTTGAAGTTATGTTACTTTATTTGGGGATCAAAGATGAGCCTTTTTTCATCAAACTCATTTACTAACAACAGAACCAAGTACAGAACCAACAGAAACACATGAACCAACAGCAAGTGAAGCAACTCATTAAGCAAATATGGCACCAACAACAGAACCATCAAACAATAATCCAGCAGCATCAAAACCAACAGAAGCACATGAACCAACAGCAAGTGAAGCAAACAAGTAGTAACATGTAAATGGCACAGACATGGGTATACTTTTGAGTTACTTTATATACTCACTTTTGGGTTACTTTATTAGGTAAATGTTTAGGTCTAAACATGATGTAAAAAATTAATCATGTAATTGTTTTACCATAAACATTTGAATGGATATGTCAGATTCAAGTTTTTATGGATGGCTTCAAAAAACAAAATAAAAAAAACAATCTCGGACAACAAATACTCATCATAGATAACATAAATTCTTAATGGATTTGCCTCCTGAATCCGATAAGAACATAGCCTCCTAAACATTAAGTTTGGTAACTTATGAACTTAAAACCCTAGATTGGTGGCTAGGGCCAACCCTAAATATATTGGGGCCCTAGGCGAAATAGCATATTGGGGCCCTTTTATTTTGCAATTTATCACCTATATGAACCCTTCTACAACTATTAATTTTTATTTTTTGACATGGGGCCCTGGTCGACGGCCCTTCTTGCCCACTCTTAGATCCGGCCCTGTTGGTGGCAAATCAAATGGATCTAGGGGTTTTGTAGCTTATGAACTATCTACCCTCAAAAAAATCATTGGGCAACATCCACAGATTAACAACACAAACATGCATACCATTAAAAAACATAAACAAAATCATCATTATTCATAGAGGAAAGATATCCATACGAGAAAATGGGCCTCGAAAATCATAATCAGAAATCAAATCAGCATCATCCATCGATTCATCATCTGAAGAAGGGAACAAAATCTCCTCCATGTAAAGATCTTGTAGATATATTTGTAAATCAAACATTGCCTGAATTTCTTCATCTTCAGTAGTTGTACTTCTTCCCCAGTTAGGATCTGTTTCAATAGAACTCATTGGAGATGGAGATAGGCGATTATAGAACTCAAACCATGGGTTAGGAGGTCCAATCGTAGGATCACTTTCTTGGGACGAAAACAACCAAGAAAGATAAGATCTTGGTGACGCCATTGAAGATCTAAAAATACCTAAAAATGTTCGAAAAAACCAGAAGTGTTAAGAACAAACCCAGATCTAAAGAAGATGGAGATGAGAGAGTGAGTTAGGGTTTCAGAATGGAGATGAAGATGAAGATTAAAGGAGACATTGAGGATGAAGATGACGAATAGTCGTTGAGGGAGATAAGAGAGAGGGAGTTAGGGTTTCAAAATGGAGATGAAGATGAACTGGGAAATGGAGATGAGGATGAAGATGAACAAGCACTCGTTGAGCAAGATGAGAGAGAGGGACTTAGGGTTCCAGAATGGGTTGGGGTTGGGTTTATTTAAAAAGAGAGGTAATCATTAAGTTTGTTAATGAGAGTAATTAAAGTAATTAGGTTGGGTAAATATGGTTTACGGGGGGTATATTTGTAATTACATATGTAAAATAAGGGTATTTAGGTAAAAAAAGGATAGCCAAAAAAGGAAACGGGACAATTGGTATGATTTTGCCAAATAAGGAAATGAGACAAGTAAAATGATTCGGAGGGAATATTTTATTATTATTATTATTAATCTATCTATATATTAATATATAGTCATGCGGGATCTAATTTGATTTATTTTAATGTATTGTTTATTAATATTAATTTTTTATAATTTTTAATTATACATAATTAGATATATTATAATATAAATGCATTGGATATAGTGCATAAAGTAAATATAGAACACTATAAATGAATAAGATGGAGTATAATTTTAATTAATTTATCATTTGGAATTTCGAAATTATTTAAATATATCATTTTAATTTTTAATGTTTTATTTGCTTGTTATGGATTGAATTTGTAATTTTGGTCCTTTCTTCCCTAAATATTTAATATAAACAGTAAATTATTTTTCTCAATTTACAAATTCTTGTGAGAGACGACCTCTTTGAAAGATCATCTCTACTTTGGTGAGCTCTTTATCATTCTGTATTTAGTTTAATTAAACTTTAATGGGTTAGGTGTGAAAGACGTCTTTCAAAAAAGACAATTTATCAGAAGACCGATTATTCTCCATTAATATTTAGGTCCTTGATGATGAACTTATTAGAGAAATGTCATCAAATATTGTACTATGCTATTGTAGGTTGTGCAAATAATTGTGAATGATTTAAGTTTAATTTAAGAAATTTGTGAGAAGAAAAAAATATGTGTAAATAAATGCTAAAGTAAACCATATTTGTAAATGACTTGTTTCTGCTAAGAAACGATCGAATTTATAAAAAAGACTTTAAGTAGGAAGTACCTTTATTTGTAGGAAGTGAGATGATCTGACCGTCGCGAGTGGTGGACCTGCAACCACAAAGAAAGACTATATCAGGGACTGATGTCCCGGGAAGCCCTCTGATGCTTAAGTCAGACCGAAAATCATAGATGTAATAAGTGTACGTTTTTGTATAAGAGTCGAATTGTGTACCTTTCTTATGTAGATAAATGAAGTATTTATAAAAATATTGTGGAGGTAGTTACCTCATTCATGGTAATTCATGTTGATCATGCTTGTGTGGATGGGAGTAGTGGGTAGTTATTGGAAGTGGTAGTTTAGACGTTGACTTATATATTGACTTTCACCTTTGACCAGGGGTATGCTCGACAATGCAGGTATACGAGATATTTGACCTGTAACATTGGCCCCACGCATATAGAGGAAGAGATGACGACCAATTAGAGGAAACGATCTTGGTCTATATGCGAAAAGAAGTATTAGTCATACACAGAAAATATCTCGGATTTGTCAACATTTGGATGTCTCGAAATTCGAAAGTCTCGGAATCTGTGAGATCACATGTTTCGGACATAGGATGAAACTTTAGCTTGATTTTGGCCTTCCGACTTATAGAATTCTCGGACCTGACAAATGACATAGGTCATTTTGGCCCCCAACCCTCCAGGTTGGGGTGATAGGAAGTCCGACTTATAGAAAGTCCCGGACTTTGAATCGTTGGCTTGATTTTAGCCCCAACACTTTGTAGGGCCAATAGGGGGTCCGACTTATAGAAGTCTCGGACCAGGATCAAGACTTGGCTTGATTTTAGCCCCAACACTCTATAGGGCCAATAGGGAGTCCGACTTACAGAAGTCTCGGACCAGGATCAAGACTTGACTTGATTTTAGCCCCAGCACTCTATAGGGCCAATAGGGAGTCCGACTTATAGAAGTCTCGGACCAGGATCAAGACTTGGTTTGATTTTAGCCCCAACACTCTATAGGGCCAATAGGGGGTCTGACTTATAGAAGTCTCGGACCTGATAAATGACTATGGATGGGACATAGGTCCGCATTGATGAATATTGATTGGACATAGGTCCGCATTGATAAATATGGATCGGACATAGGTCCGCATAGCCCAGCCGTCAATTACCCGGGACTTAGATAAGAAATCAAACTAGGTGAATCATTCGACAACATTGATAAAAAATGATCGGACATAGGTCCGCTTAAATAATAAATGATCAAGTTATCAAACTACGTGATACTCGATATGAATACTGTGACAAATATTCTTGGGTGAGTGATTTTAAAATTCGAATTATTCATAGATAATAAAAAATAGATATTATTATAAAAAAATTAGTAAAAATTGAATTATTCTCCATAAATTTTCCTAATAAAAAACCAGCATACCTACATTTAGATGGAGGCCAAATTGATGTACCCACTTGAAGTCTTCTTTAATTACCCTTAAATTTATCCCTAAAATTAGCCCAATTAAGTTTAATTAGGTTTGATTAAAACAAGAAAATAAGTAATAATAGTACCATACTAGTAGCAACAACAATTGCAAGTTCAACTTGTTGAAGACTTCATAAGCTTCACCATGAGCAATATTTGCAGTTTTATGACGTAAGTCTCTTTATTTCGGGTGAAACTTAGTTACAATTTGTATTAAGTGGGGGAAGGGTAATTTATGTTGTAACTCTAAGTAGAAGCGTCCACGTGTCGAAGTATAGGGTAGCCCGATCCAACTAATTGAGGTTGAATGTGATTGAAGATGGTCGAATGAGGTTGAAGATCTTCGAATGTACCTACAAAATGAACAAAGGTTACTAACCCGGGGTGGCACCCGGGAAAGCCCCTCTGATGCTTAAGTCAGGACGAGGTGGAATATGAAATGTGATAATTAGTTACTTAGAGAGCATATGGGAGAAAAATGACTTACTTCATTAAGATCATTTGTGAATGTTTATAGTCCTTGAATTTGTACTGATAATGAAACTGATTGGATCTGACTTACGAACCAATAATCGATGAAACGAACTGATACGTAACTTGAAAATGGGCTTTGACCATCCCATGGGCTATTGTTGACTAAATATGAGGCCCAACTAATATTGGGGCCTTGGACCCAAAACACTTATTAATTGAGGAAGTCATTGAATAATGTATTAATCAGTCTATCATTGTAATTGTAATGTTATAATAAGATTATTAGTGATCACTTAAAATGATTTTCCATTAATTGTAAACTTGTAATAATTGATAATGATGCATTCATTTGTTTTTCAGCAGTTTGATCATATAATTGATAATGATGCAGTTAGCCATTATTTCTTTTTGAGCAACATGAAAATTAGAATTAGTTACATAATGTGTTTTTTTTCCTATTTAAATTTAAATTTAATTCATTAAATATCTAAATAAAATGCTTGTATGGGTTAGTTGTACTATTAGGTCGCCTCATACAAGGTTAGCTATTTATCTGTTGACATATCTTAAATTGACGTGGATCAATATAAAAGTATTACCTTAATTCTATAAATTTGACTCACAATTAAACCAATAGGGTTAAATCCACTAAATTGAAAAACACAAATCCTAAAAATATATTGTTACAACTCTAAATATAGATTTGATTGGATTTTTAAGAGTCGTCCTTACAAAAGACGGTCTCTCAAGAGAACACCTGATTCAAAGTTATCACTTCTTCCTTCAATGAAGTTTGCAACGAAATAGGCCGATATGCATATCTTTTATTTTGATTGAAGTGTATTTTTTTGGTTTCTTTGTATAGTTGTGAGTAGGGGTGATTAGTGTTGGAATTTAGAGTGTATAGTGGACATCGGAAATAATTTAATTAATTAAATTAAATAAATAATTTAATTAAATTAAAGTATATCCCAAGGTTACAAGGAACAAGTGTTTTTAGGGAAAATTAAAAGTCACTAGTCGCGAACGAATTCGCGGACCGCGAAATGCAGGCAGAATGTTTCTGTTTTGTGAAAGTCGAAACTCGCGACCAGTGACTATTTTCGCGACCCGCGAAAATCTGAAATTTCAGAATTTTTTCCTTGCGGCGTTTTGCTTTGTTCTAGTTCGTTTTGGTGGTTATATAATAGCTTCCTACAGTTATTATGGTTACTTTTAGCCATGTTCCTTGGGTTGTATAGGTTGAGTGAAAAGCGATATCGATTCGTGAATCGATCTCGTGTTTCACGGATCAACCTAGTGCTGCATGGTTCAACACTTTGTTTCATGAAGTGGTGTGAGCTATTCTATAAATATAGAATGCTTGTGTGTTGTTTGACATATCTACAACATCCATAATTTCTGATTTCTTCTCCTCTTAAGCATTTCAAATAAGAACTTGCAATCCTTATTTGTGTCTTCTCCATTTTTACTTTCCATTAAGTTAATTTATGTCATATTAATCTTCTTGTGCTAGAAGGTTAATGTAATCCTTTGTATCTCAAAGCGAATTTCCGGTTGATTCCCAAGCACCGTTGTAGGGAGGAAATATCGTTTTAGGAAAGAGCATCTCGCCTAGGATTTGTATCAAGTTCCACAAAATCTTCTTGGTTACTTTGTTCATAGAAGATTGGTGCATTTGAAGATCTCAAGGGTGGATTATAAGCAATAGTTATTTTGTCATATGTAACTTGTTTTTCTACAACATTGTGTATTATTAATTTATAGTAATTATAAATTAGTATACATATTTTTCAACAATCTAAAACGATATCATTCCTTGAGTTACAATATGACGAATCTTAAAGACTTCACAACCAATTTTGAGAAGTTGGACAAATACGTAGGCAATGAATTTAGAAGGTGGCAAAAGAAAATGCTTTTCCTATTGACTACGTTGAACGTTGCTTATGTCATAAATTCACCAAGGCCTATCGAAAAGGAAGATGAGACTCAAGAGGATGCACGGGCTAGAAGCAAGAGGGATAATGATGATTTTATATGTAGAGGACATATACTTAATGGCATGAGTGATACTCTCTTTGACATTTATCAAAATGTTGAATCCGCACAAGAAATGTGGTCTTCACTTGAATCCAAGTATATGGCCGAAGATGCATCAAGCAAGAAGTTCCTTGTAAGTAATTTTAATAACTTTAAATTTGATGATGCTCGCCCTATTATGGAACAATTTCATGAGATCCAACGCATGTATGATAATCTTAAAAGGCATAAGATAAGTATGGATGAGTTGTTTGTTGTTTCTAGCATAATCGATAAATTACCACAATCTTGGAAAGATGTTAGGAATACCCTTAAGCATAAGAAGGAAGATATTGATCTTTCACAACTTGCCACCCATCTTCTCATAGAAGTTGGAATACGTGAGCAAGAGAAGGGTAAGGAAACATCCTCGGTTCCAACCATTAACATGGTGGGTGAAAGTTCTAACAAATCTAAGTTTGTTAAGAACAAGAAGAGGGGCTCTAATTCTTTCCAGGGAAAATCTACTAAGTCTTCTAAAAAGCCTACAGTTGATGGGTGTTGGTTTTGTGGAAAACCGGGTCATCGGAAGAAAGATTGCTTTCTTTTTAAGAAGAAGCATGGAAACAAGGGTGAGGCTTCTACAAGCCAAGATCCCATGAATGAAGGTACTTCCTCACAATTACTTGAATTTAATTCCAATATGGATTTAAATGGAACAAATAATAATATTTGTTGTGTGCAGGATGATTCATGGTACATGGATTCGGGTGCCTCTAGGCACGTTTGCATGGATAGGAGATGGTTCAAGACTTTTCATAAGTGTGATGGTGAAGAGTTTCTCTATATGGGAAACAATTCTACTATTCAAGTGCTTGGAAAAGGAACGGTTGCTTTACAATTCACTTCGGGAAATCTTCTTACTTTGAAGGAAGTGATGTATGCTCCTAAGATTGCAAGGAACCTAGTGTCGGGGCCAACCTTGAATCGCATGGGATACAAATTAGTCTTCGAGTCCGATAGATGTGTAATTAGTAGGGGTGGTATTTTTATTGGAAGATGTTATCTTACATGTAATTTGTTTAAATTATCTATAGATACTTGTACATATAATAGTTTGTATCATGTTTATGATAATGATGTAAATATGGATGTTTTATGGCATAATAGATTATGTCATGTAAATTATGAAAGTATGAAATTTATGAGTAAATTAGATATTATTCCTATGTGTGTTGTTGATAATAAAAAGTGTAGTACATGCATGTTAAATAAAATCACTAGAAATCCTTTTAGGAAAGTAGAAAGATCTTCTAACATTCTTGATTTGATACATAGTGATTTATGTGATTTCCATAGTACTCCATCTTTAGGTAACAAAAAATATATGATCACATTTATTGATGATTATTCTAGATTTTGTTATGTGTATCTCTTGCATTCTAAAGATGAAGCCTTAAATATGTTTAAAATATTTAAGAATGAAGTAGAGTTACAATTGGATTCTAAAGTCAAAAGACTTAGAACGGATAAAGGAGGGGAATATTATAACCCTAGTTATTTCCAAGAAATGGGAATTGTCCATGAAACTACGGCGGGTTATTCACCACAATCTAATGGTGTTGCCGAAAGGAAAAATCGGACATTACAAGAGATGGTTAATTCCATGTTATCCTACTCGGGATTGAGTGAAGGATTTTGGGGTGAAGCGATGTTGACCGCATGTCACATCCTTAACCGGGTTCCCACTAAAGGGAACAAAGCTATTCCTTATGAACTATGGTACAAGAGGAAACCAAACTTTAGTTATCTACGAGTTTGGGGATGTAGGGCAATTGTTAGAGTGCCCGGTAATAAAAGAAAGAAACTTGGTGAAAGAGGTTTCGATTGCATCTTTGTTGGCTATGCACATCATAGTCATACTTATAGGTTTTATGTAATAGAACCTAATGACTACATATCGATTAATTCGATTATTGAGTCTAGAGATGCTATTTTTGATGAGACTAGATTTTCATCAATTGGTAGGCCTAAAGACCTACAATTTAGTACCGATGTTCAAGAGGTTGATGAAAATCAACTTGATCCTCTAGATGCTCCATCAAATGATGAGCATGTAGAGATTTCTCTTAGGAAGAGTAAGAGAGGAAGGATTGCTAAATCATTTGGTCCGGATTTCCAAGTCTACTTAGTAGAGGGTACAAGAGATTCTCTTTGTACATCCACACTTTATTGTTTAAATGTGGAGGACAATCCTACTACTTACGATGAAGCGATGTCTTCTCGTGATAAGGCTTTTTGGGAAGAAGCCATCAATGATGAAATGGATTCCATCATGGGGAATAACACTTGGGTCTTAGTCGACCTACCTCCAAGTTGTACTCCACTTGGTAGTAAATGGATTTTTACGGTTAAACGTAGACCCGATGGGTCCGTGATTCGGTTTAAAGCAAGATTAGTGGTGCAAGGTTTTAGACAAAAGAAAGGTATCGATTATTTCGATACATATGCACCGGTTGCTAGAACCACAACTATTCGGCTCTTAATTGCCTTAGCTTCCATCCATAATTTGTTGATTCATCAAATGGATGTCAAAACGGCATTCCTTTATGGTGATTTGGAGGAGGAAGTGTACATTAGACAACCCGAAGGGTTTGTTGTTAAAGGACAAGAAAAGAAGGTGTGTAAATTGGTTAAGTCACTTTATGGACTTAAACAAGCACCAAAACAGTGGCATCAAAAGTTTGATGACACGATATTGTCTTTTGGTTTTGTTGTCAATGAGGCCGATAAGTGTGTTTATAGCAAATTCGACAATAAAGGAAATGGGGTTATCATTTGCCTTTATGTCGATGACATGCTCATATTTGGTACAAGTATAGAGCAAGTGGAATTGACAAAAGAATTTTTGTCAACATCCTTTTCTATGAAGGATTTGGGGGAGGCCGATGTTATCTTAGGAATTAAGATAATACGTCAAGGTGGAGGTCTTATGTTAAATCAATCTCATTATATTGAGAAGATTCTCAAACGGTTTAATATGCTTGAGAAAGCTCCTATTTCCACTCCCATGGATCCATGCGAGAAGTTATTACCTTATAAAGGTGTAGCGATTTCTCAATTGGAATATTCAAAGATCATTGGATCTTTGATGTATGCAATGACCTGTACGAGGCCAGATATTGCTTTTGCAGTGGGTCAGTTAAGTAGGTTTACTCAAAATCCTGGTCCTACCCATTGGAAAGCGGTTAGACGAGTACTTAGATACTTGATTAGAACCAAGGATTTAGGTTTGTTTTATCGTGGAGATCCTCCGGTTTTGGAAGGATATTCTGATGCAACTTGGGCATCCAATAAAGAAGATAATTCTTCTACAAGTGGATGGGTTTTCATGTTTGGGGGAGGTGCCATCTCATGGGCGTCTAAGAAACAAACATGTGTTGCAGATTCTACGATGTGTTCTGAGTTTATTGCTTTAGCGTCAGCTAGCAAGGAAGCGGAATGGTTAAGAGATCTCATGTATGAGATTCCTCTGTTGGTTAAGCCGATTTCACCGGTGGCTATCCATTGTGATAGTGAATCGGCTATGAACAGAGCGTATAGTCAAACATATAATGGTAAGTCAAGACATATAGCACTAAGACATAGTCTTGTGCGGGCACTTATCAAGGGAAGGGTCATTTCTGTTGACTATGTTAATACTAAACTCAATATGGCGGATCAGTTTACTAAGCCGTTGAGTAGGTATTCCTTTGATCCTATGGTTCAAGGAATTGGTTTATGCCCATCTTCAACACCATGAGCGAAACCCAATTCAACGCTAGAAGAAACATCTAGTCTTGAATTCAATGTGGATTGATCGCTCATCAGTTGTTGGGAAGTGATTTTAGACCCTTTAATCACTTTGTTCGTGATGTTAAAAACGAGGTAGTAGAGTCGTTCCTCGAAGTCTCCATTTCTAGAGTTATGAAGATCTCTAGATTGAATGCTTTATTCACGAAAGCATGGTATATTAGGGAGAAGCTACCTATATAAGTTCAAGATTTGGCCGTCTTAAAGAAATCAAGGGGCATCTTGTGATTTCAATGAACTTATGAATAGATATGGACACATGGCCTTTAATGTGTCAACGATGTAAATTAATGAATTATTTCATGTGTACTACTCCTTCAATTGGTTAGATATATCCGCTTAATTCAATCCGGAAGGACATTAAGGGATATTATCAATTGTAAAGATGCGTGGTACTAGGTGTCAATTCAATCCGGAAGGACATTGGCATTGATGCATGAAATGGGTTGGTCATTATGGTTTGCTAAAGAAGAAAAGGATTATACACTCTAAATGGGGGAGGATTGTTGGAATTTAGAGTGTATAGTGGACATCGGAAATAATTTAATTAATTAAATTAAATAAATAATTTAATTAAATTAAAGTATATCCCAAGGTTACAAGGAACAAGTGTTTTTAGGGAAAATTAAAAGTCACTAGTCGCGAACGAATTCGCGGACCGCGAAATGCAGGCAGAATGTTTCTGTTTTGTGAAAGTCGAAACTCGCGACCAGTGACTATTTTCGCGACCCGCGAAAATCTGAAATTTCAGAATTTTTTCCTTGCGGCGTTTTGCTTTGTTCTAGTTCGTTTTGGTGGTTATATAATAGCTTCCTACAGTTATTATGGTTACTTTTAGCCATGTTCCTTGGGTTGTATAGGTTGAGTGAAAAGCGATATCGATTCGTGAATCGATCTCGTGTTTCACGGATCAACCTAGTGCTGCATGGTTCAACACTTTGTTTCATGAAGTGGTGTGAGCTATTCTATAAATATAGAATGCTTGTGTGTTGTTTGACATATCTACAACATCCATAATTTCTGATTTCTTCTCCTCTTAAGCATTTCAAATAAGAACTTGCAATCCTTATTTGTGTCTTCTCCATTTTTACTTTCCATTAAGTTAATTTATGTCATATTAATCTTCTTGTGCTAGAAGGTTAATGTAATCCTTTGTATCTCAAAGCGAATTTCCGGTTGATTCCCAAGCACCGTTGTAGGGAGGAAATATCGTTTTAGGAAAGAGCATCTCGCCTAGGATTTGTATCAAGTTCCACAAAATCTTCTTGGTTACTTTGTTCATAGAAGATTGGTGCATTTGAAGATCTCAAGGGTGGATTATAAGCAATAGTTATTTTGTCATATGTAACTTGTTTTTCTACAACATTGTGTATTATTAATTTATAGTAATTATAAATTAGTATACATATTTTTCAACAATTAGTTAGCTAAATATATGTTGGGCCTAACTAAATATGAATCGGGCTGCTTAAGGGCCTTTAAAATTAGTGGATTTCCTGTGAGACCGCCTAATGCATGTGACCAGCTCAGCCCATCCTTCAAAAAAAATCACAACCAATTTAAAGCCTCAAAACATTCATGTTAAAGCTTAACTCAAATTCTTATGAGAGACAGTCTTTATGAAAAACCATTTCTATTTGAATTGGCCCATACAGAAAATGTGAAGTAAAAGTAGATATAAAGTTTTAATGAATTGGGCCTGAAAGGCGTCTTTCAGAAAGACGGTCTCTCAGGGACAAGCTGAAAGCTTAAATACTTTTCTTCAAAAAAAAAAAAAAAAAAAAGCTTAAAATACTCATTTTAAGGTTTAAAGCTACTATTTCAATTTTTAAACCTTAACCTTTCAAACTTCAACCATTAAAATGTCCATTCTAAGGCTTAAAATTTCTACACTGATTTCAAGCTTTAACATGAACAAATTTCCAACCACTAAAATATTTTATTTTTTATTTTTTTTGAACTATTTTTGTCATAGATCGTCTTTTGGTGATACGACTTCAATTAAGGAGCTTATAAGAATCACATATTCTCATAATATGTATTAGATGGACTATTTAACTCATGCACAAGATGCGTCTCTCGATCATTTCAAAAAAAAAAAGATGCGTCTCTCGATGAGACCATCTTATACAACAAATTTCCTTTTTTATATAATTTTTTCAATCCAAAATTGAAACTTAAAAGGACAATGCAAAGATAATGTTGAAATTGGTCTTTTAAACCTTGAATTATGTCTTTTAAGTCTTGGAATTAAAAGTATTTTAAAAAAATATAACAACAAATTTAAGAATTAAAACCAAATCGATTTAAGTTTTTGGAATTAATCTTTTTAAGTCTTACTAGCCTTTTGAGTCTTTAATGTGATCTTTTAAGTCTTAAATTTCGTATAAAAGTATTAAAAATATAAAATTGGGCCGCAAACTAATTGGTCCATTTATGGGTGGTTGCATCCATGCAACCTTTGCATATAAGATTTGTTTAATTGTTATCTCCTAGATCAATTTATAATAATTAAATTATTATTTACAATAATTAAATGTAGAGACATTAATAATCTCCATTGACATTGTCATTTATGATAAATATAGTAGAGGTTTTTTTTTTCTATTTATAAAGGTCCGTTTCCAGCTCTTATTAGGCCTTTTTATAGCCCACTCCATTTTAATTATATTAGAGCCCGTTTTCTGTCCGTTTCACTTTTAACCCGGCCCTTACAAAGCCCTTAAGGTTGGATAATAGCTCAAAATAAGGGTAGACCCTTGAACAACCCTAGTTGTGAGTTGAAGTTTTTGGGTGGATTAATAGAATGAAAATTTGAAATATATAAGATTATTAATCAAAAAAAAAATAAAAGAATAAGAGCCAAATCAAAGTTTTCCAAAAAATAAGCGTCGTCTGGGGGATTTTTACTAAAATCGCTGTTGCATGCAACGATTTCAGGCACAAATGGGCTCAAGTAAAATCGCTCTTGGGCCCAGCGATTTTCAAGTAAGCAAAACTGTCCACCTGGATGAGGTTGGAAATCGCTACAGACATTAGCGATTTCCAATTTATGTGAATTAATTTTTTTTTTGTTTTTTGCTGTAGTATAAAATCGCTGCTGCCTGCAGCGATTTCCCCTGTGACTGATTCAATTTTTTTTTGTTTTTTCAATCGCTGGGCCCAAATGCGATTTCACTTAAGCCCAGTTGGGCCTAAAATCGCTACCCTTGACAGCGATTTTACCTAAAATCTAACAGACGCTTATTTTTGGGAAAACTTTGATTTGACTCTTATTTTATTACTATTATTTTTGATTAATAATCTTATTTATTTCAATTTTTCAGAATGATTTGGGCATATAATAGCTCAAAATAAGGGTAGACCCCTTACAAAGCCCTTAAGCCCGTTTTCTGCTTCAAATTGGATAATGGATTTTTACACAATGTAAATATTGTGATACATTAATTAGAGTAATTTAGAGATGTTTAATTCAAAAGAACTTCCCTAATCAAATTTGATTTTGTAGTGAGGCAACGTAATTATTTTACTTGCATATTTAAGGGTCGGATCCAACACCCTAACTTCGGTATCAAATTCAGTTATAAGTTATCATTTATTAATTTGAATATGTTAGTGATCACTTTAAAATTATAAGTTTTTATTTCAAGACAATAGAAATGTTCTCCGAAAATAAATACTTTTCCAACATGATAGAAATTTCTAGATATTTAGATCAAGTAAGCAACTAAACAAGATCATTATCGACATTAATTTGGCAGAAATAATAGAAGTGGGACAAGCATGATCATCAAGGTAACCAAGTGATTTTTCAACTAAAATTACACTTATTTTTCATTCCCATACCGTTTATTACCACTTATCAAACGGGCCGTTAGCATTCCTATAAATAGCCTTTTGATCTTGCCAGTAGCTATTTTGTCGCTAATTTCTCATCTCAAATTTATTTAGTCGCTTGTCATGGTCGCGATTGAGTTCTTTGTAGTGGGTAGTGTGATGCTGTCGTTGCCATCATCATCATTATTATTATTAATGTTGGACAATTCTTGAACACTAAAGAAAATTATATACAGATTTAATTACGCAGTGTTTATAATATTACTTTTCTGAATTTTCACAAGTATATTTAAAAGAAATTATTATTAGGATGTATTAGACGAACACTAACCTAGTAATTTTTAAATTCAATTAAATATTAATTACTTCCTCCGTTGATAATAATACTTGCTACATGTTTTTTTGCACGTAATTTAATGTTTATTTTAATATTAAGTATATTCATAAAATGAAAAATTATAAAAATTACATATTAAAAAACTACATTTCAAGACGAATAAAACAAAATCCCATATGAATATATTATTTTTATGCATGAGCCGGAATTACCGAAATAAGATCGAAGATGAATAGTGCTATTATAGAAATGTAGCAAGTATTATGAAACGGAGGAAGTATCATTCTATCAAGAATTCAAGATCAAAACATGTGTAAAAGATAAAGACGCAAATGATAATAAGTTTCTACCAAAAATTTATCATATAATTCAATAAATTTCACTAGCTAATAACATATCATTCTATCAATCAACTATACATAATTAGTTGGAAAACCAATTTTACATATGGACTCTTACAAATCTTCACAAAACAATTTGATTAGTTTTTAGACAAAATTCCCAACAAAACCATTCTAATTGAGATCAAATATCTATATAATTCCTTAACTTTTTCTTCTAAGGGTTTCAAACCTTCTATCACTCTAAAACTTGTGGTCAAACTATCAGAATCAATGATTTTATGATTATGAGAGTTAACTTGATTTTGCAACATTTTAGCATGGATAACCATCTTCTCTAATTCACTCATCATCCAAGGTGAGCTCTTTTTTCGAGTTTCGGCTTCTTGATTTAAGGTCATATGCAATTGATTCAACGAACTAGACCATGTTGTAGGCAACTTGGACTTAATTTTCAAAGGCCCTTGTCTTGATTTGAATGATAAGGCTCTTTGAAGAATATGACAACCCATAGATGCTACTTCTCTTGAACCACTTATAACTTCATGCAATTCAATATCTTGTTCTCCATTTTCAACATGTAATCTCATGATTTCTTTCCTTCCTAGTAATTTACACAATTTTGGACTACATTTGTCCAATTCCATACATTGTGCCTCTATTTTACCACATTCCTTAAATAGCTCTTGGCTACGTGTTTCAATCCCAACTGAACGTATTGTCGTTTGTAACGAATCTACATACTTATACACCATGTCAATCTTTTCTACCAGTCCATTGCAAGCATCAAGTAACTCAACATTATCTTCTAGGTAATTATCGATAATTTCCTTATCCAATTCAGACAAAGCTGAATCACGAACATTGTTGACCAAGTAATCTTGTGCTACCTTTTGAGTGGTAATAGTAGCATCAAGAACATCAACAAGCCAATCAGCACTAGCAAACTCAAACTCCGAAACTCGAAGTTTATCGAGTCTTTCTGTAATTTCTTCTGAAAACCGACTTTGTTCAGGTAACGGCACCACAGCCAGAGATATCGATCGTCGTGCCAATAGCCTTGAAGAAACACTTCTAAGGAAGGATGTAGGTCTCATTTTGCCCTTTGACATGAGGTATATATCTTTTGTGAGATTGGAATTCAAGTTTTTTTGTAGTTGGCTTGTTACAAGAAACTAGCATATGTCACTAGGCTTATTTATATAGAGTGCAAACATCATGGTAATAATAATTATATGATGGCCCATTCTGAAGGCAACAAAAGTGGGTCCTAGTTGGTGGCTTGTGCCCTTTGAAAGGGTCAATGTGGACCAATGACAACAAGAGTAGGGGACTTTTAGTGGGGCCTACTTTAACCAAATTTAGCAAAATTATTGAGGCTGGTCATTATTAAGCATTAATGAGTTGTATTGTATAATGTGGCCCATCTAGATTTTGACACGTATAAAATTAGCATGACATTTAATTTTGTAGAGCCACGCACGAGCTTTGTTGCCTGCCACCCGTTGCAAAAGAGATCAAGTTTCAAAATTAATTATTTTTTTTTGGAAATAAAATTAATTATTTACTATTACTAATTTTAAATAATATATACTCCTACTCTATATGTTTTTGAAATTAATATTATTAAATTTGTAAAATTGAAATGATCTTGGGAACTAGCACAACATTTTACATTTATATTGGAGGTCAAAAATTTTGGTCTATTTAATTTGGTGATAAAGTTGAATTACCCATTTTTATAAGTGATATTTTCTATGTTGTTTTGAGTTAGAACTATTCAAATTTTATGATGTAAAAATGAATGTAAAAATCAATGTGAACACAAAATCTCATTTGATCCGACTCAAAAATAGATCTACAATTATGTAAAAATCAATGTGAACACAAAACCCGATTTTGAATCGACCCGAAATACCTAACCCAAAATCAACTCATGACCCGAATAAACACCTCTAACCATAAATATACATTTAGATCAGTCCAATAAAAATAATTAACCACATTTGAAAAATTGTGTTTATATATTACTCCTAGTAGTTTGAATATAAGTAGTGTGTAGTTAAGTAAAGAATAAATAAGTTATTAGATCCAAGTTTAAAGAAGGGAGTTGTAATTGAGGACATAGAAAGGCAATAGCCCTCCACATGGCATGCAAATGACAAGAAGTATGGAGTGGTGTTAGTGGGCTGTTTGCCACGTTTATAATTATGCATGCTCATTCCACTCCCTCTCTATTCGATTAGATGTATATATAAAAAAAATGTCACAAAAATTTTTAAAAAAATAGTAAAAACAATAGAGTTGGTGTGAGGATACAATCAATAGAAAATATAATAAAAATTTGGGATATTCCATGTGGTAACCCTGAGGTTTTGGGTTTTCCACGCGGTAACCAAAACTTTTTAAAAATCCACATGGTAATCCTGAGGTTTACCAAATTGTTCCATTATGACCTTTTTGAACATAAAGTGTTAGCAAAACGTTAATAAACATTAATTTCGAAGCTTTAAAGCTGTTGTACGCCTATATATGCGACTCACCATTTTAAATGCCATTAGTCTCAACCATTTTCCCCCAAATATAAACCCAAACTCCACCATCTTTGGATTCGGGGGAAAAAAATATGATTTTGATGAAAAATGGTAGATATGAGGGTTATATTTTGGGAAAAAAGGTTCAAACTGATGGCATTTCGATTGGTGAGTCGCATAAATATGCATACAATAGCCATAAAGCTTCAAAATTAATGTTTGCTAACGTTTTTATGTGCAAAAAGGTCATGATGAAACATTTACGTAAACCTCAGGGTTACCGCGTGGATTTTTTAAAAGTTTTGGTTACCACGTGGAATACCCAAAACCTCAGGGCTACCACGTGGAATTTTCCTAAAAATTTTAAAAATATATAATATTATTCAAAATAAAAATATCGCAAGATAAATCAAAAAAGAATACCAAATTAATAGACATATTAGTAAAGTCGCGATAACGAAGGATCGAAGCAAAAAACGACAAAGTTTATGAAAATCGATTGTAATTTCAAAAATTATATATGATGTTTCTTCAAAAATTTGTATTTTTAAACACCTAACATATTTTAAGTAATTTATTATTAAGACTCCGTACCTAATTTTTTCAGGCTCTCTTTCAAACGTATTGAACATGCTCAAAACTAACAATATGATATTTTAGTTATATTATGCGAATTATGAGGCATGGTTTCTTTTGTAGGAGTATATTCTAGAAATGGAGTATTATATTTGATAGCATATGGTCATTGACATGTGGATGAATTCACAAAGAAGTAGTCATCATGTGTTGATCACAAAAAGTTAGAAAATGTAAGGATATAATAATAATTGAAGTAAAAGTAAGATTATAGTTTATACCAATAATATCTTTGAAGCTGATTATCGGGTATATTACCAATTGCAAACGTAAGTGAAACCAAGATTTTTTTTAGGGACATTGAAACTAGACGTTTTGTATCCATCCATGTTAAGCTTATACAAAAGTCGTGACCGTGACTCATAATTTTGGAATTGAAATTAGTATAACGAACTTTGGCCTACTATCATATCTACTCATAAAGGTTATCAGTATATTCAGCATGTTCGATCGTATATGACTTCGAAGAATTAAGGATCTCAATATTAAATTATATAGTATTTTTTTCGTTTTCTAATGTTTTATCCCGTTTAGAATATTTAATTTTGGAGAGAGAAATCTAATTGAAATTTTTTAAGAAATATATAGATGATAAAATATATTCATGTGAGATCTCGTTAGATTCGTTCTAATGTATGCTTTTTTATTATATATTTTTTATAATGTTTTTTGATGCGTCTTTAGAGATATTAAGGTTTAAATTTACTTTAAAAGCTGTGAAAAAAGTAAATGGGAAGAACATTTGAAAACGGAGGTAGTATATGTTAAATATTTAAAGATACAAAGTTGTTGTAAAAGTTTGAAATTGCTTAGGGCTTTAAAAAATCTTAACATAGTTATGATTTCATTTGATTGAAGCAATGATTAGAGAAATACCATCACCATCATAGCTGGTATATCTTGCTCATAAAAATTATGATTAAAGTTTGTATATAGAAGGAGAAAAGATAGAACATATTGTTATCGAAAAAAATTGAGATCAATGAGACCCTTTATTCGATTAAATTGCAAAAACAAACAATCAACAAGATAAGACAAGACAAATAATATGGCTAAAAAAAACTACCAAAGAAATATAAATGACAATCATAAAAATACAACCAATAAACAAGGTAAAGGTATACATTTATGTCTAGGACATTAATTTAGCCTCCTTAATTAGTTTTATTCCTAGTCAAGTCCTCGTATAGATACAACTCGTTCATCTCATTCTTAATTTTCTATTCTCACGTTTTCATAAACTTACTGTTACTTCTCTATTCATCAATAATTGTAATGTTTTCCACCTTTCTCTTATATGCATAAGTGATCTTAACCATCTCAATATGCTTTTCACACATACTTGCAAATGTTGGTGTAGTGATGGCCACGGAGCGGGTTACCCGGAACCGAACGGTTCCTTTGGCCCAATGGTTCTTTGGAACCGGCAAAAAATAGTCGTTGCACTTTGCCTATAAATACCCATCATTTTCAATCCTTTCAATTCACCACTCATCTCTTCTCCTACTCTCTCTGCTTACTCTCTCTACTTAATTACGCAATTATTCACTTAATTACATAATTAGTCTTCTAATTATTTCTTAATTACATAATTTTAGATCCGTGTTTTAAGACGGAAAACCTAAGTAAAATATTAGGATTTTACTACCAAGCATTATATCGCCCGCCTACTGATGTACATAATTATGTAGGAAATTGTAAGAAGCTTTTAGCGGACCTTTATGATCATTATTCTAATATATATAACCCGAGTCGCGATACGTCTAGGCGTGCTAGCGTCTCGGGCACGTCCCAATTATTATAATTCCATAATAGCTAACATAATAAGTCGAGATGATAGTTTTGTAGGATCATCTTCTTCCTCCCCCTCCGCTTCATATTTAGAATTAGATAATTATCTTAAACATCACTTTGAAATCGACCAAAGTAATTATGCTATTTTAGAATGGTGGAAAGAAAAATCAATAAAATACTCTATATTATCGAGAATTGCAAAGGATATCCTTGCAATTCCTGCTTCTACTATTGCGTCGGAGTCTGCTTTTAGTGCAGGTAAAAGAGTATTGGACGAAAAGAGATCTCGTCTTGCTCCACATAGTATTCAAATATGTGTTTGCAAAAATGATTGGGATCAAGCGGAGGTCCGAACGCAAGGACTCAAGAACGATGATGATCAAGACGACGACGATCCATGGATGATGATGGATACATCTGCATCATCGTCGGGAGGAGAGTCGGCGGAAGCATCTAACCAACCAGACAAATACGATGACAAATACGGAATATCGAACCACGACATTCAACAACTAAAAATAAAAGGTATGACAAAGAACTACGTGGACTTTGATTCCTTCGGGATACGTAGGCAGCTTAGTAATCCTTCGGGATACTAGGTTCAAGTCCATTCTCTCCCCTTTTTTTATTAATGATCTTTATCGTTGATTCGTTTCTTATTAATTTATTTTTTTTCTTCTTTTTAGTAAATATTTTAATAACGATGACAACTAATGAATTTCGCTAATAATCAAGTAATCGACGAAGGTAAGTCCGCATTATTATAGTATTTTTTTATTAAAATTAAAGGAAAAATAAGAATGGAACCGATTATCTGACCCACCCGACCCGGGAATTGGAACCGCCGGAACCGTCTCATGAACCGCCAAGGAACCGTTTGGAACCGGCCGGAACCGAAATAGGAACCGAAAATGTTCGGGTCAGGTTCCAGATGGAACCAGAACCGGGTTGAACCGGAACGGAACCGACCCAACCCGAACCGTGGCCATCACTAGGTTGGTGCAATCCCTAGCCTTACTTTCAAACTTGATTTCTCACCTTATCCTTTTGTCCACACATTCACGCCTTAATATTCACATCTCTGCTACTTAGCTTCTATCTTATAGTGATATATCTTCTTAGATGGCTAACGTTCTATCCAACAACAAGGTTCGTTCGACTTCAAATTGATGTAATTTACCTTTTGATTCAGTTGAAACTCCTATCACATAGTACCCTAGTGGCTCATCTGTATTTAAGTCATTTATCTTGAATTTGATGCGTTACATCTTCGTGAATTACCCTATTATTGTGGATTACTAATCCTAAATATTTATCGTGAGTATTCGATTTTAGAATGACTATTCATAACCCGCTTCTAGCTTCTATAGTATCCTCCAATAATCAAGTCTTGGATTCACTTTGTCACTAAGTTTTTGCATGAACACAATTGAATAGCATGCACCTTGGAATATACTAACGAATATATTTGGAAAACAAATCTAATATCACAAATTCTTGTGAGGAACGGTCTATTTGAAAGACCATCTCTAGTTGAACCGGCCCATAAAAGAAAATGTAGAGTTTAAGCAGATATGAAGCTTTATTGGGTTGGGCCTGAAAGACGTCTTTCAGATAGACGGTCTCTCAAGAGACTAGCTGATCTAATATTATTACAAAGCGAAAACTCACTTCTATCTGAAAAGGTTTTGTGATCCCCACAGATAACTGAATGCTATTCGTGAATCCAACATACATATCATAATATACCTAAACAAAATTCTTTTAGACACGAGGCTATCCCATGTAATTGTATGTCTACGCTATCATAAACTTCTCTAGATCAAAAACTTAGTACTCATACTACTCAACCAAAAGCTTAAGATGATGGTACTCCTATTAGTACAAAAACATACATATTATTCTTTTAAATTAGTACTCCTATTTCTAAACTTAGGATATAATAATAAAATTATTCTTTTAAATTACAAAAACTTTGTTTTTCGAATTACATCCTGTTTATTATGGCATTTAATAAAATTAGTACTCCTATTAGTTTTCATATATATGAAATTTGATAGGAGTATATATTTAATAATCATACGTTGGAGTATAATAACAAAAACAATCTAAACTTTTTATACGCTTAAGAATCTAATGTTTTTTTATTTGTTTTTAAGTCCATCTGGTGAAAGCCACTTAATTACAACAATGAAATAATGTATAAATTATATAATTTATTATAATATCATATATAGGTAACCAAAATTTATAGAGAGAGGCATTACTCTTGGCATTGTTGAACATTTAGTGTATAATAATATATACTACATAATAATCCTGAGTATTTTTATCACCAAGAACTACTAAGGTAGTGGGACAGCTTATAAGTCCGTTATATATCGATTAAAGCTATTATAAATAGTGGGACAATATACGTATTAATTTACGTGGTCCAAGATAGGTATTATAAGATAACACAAGAAAACAAAGGACCAAGTCAAAAGGCTAGGCGCCGAGTCGGCGCTCATACTAGTGGCCTCGTCGCCGAGTCGGCGCATGGTCACTGGAAAAATGGGTGGTCAGAAGGTTGGCGCCGAGTCGGCGCTCCTTCAAGTTGCCTCGTCGCCGACTCGGCGCAAGGCTACTGGGAGAAGGGTATGTGGTCAGTGAGTAAGCGCCGAGTCGGCGCTCCCCCCCAGGGGCTCGTCGCCGACTCGGCTGTCAGGCTTTTCATGTGACCGTTGCTTTTCTTCCCGTTTTCTTTGTGATTAATGCCTAGGATTCTTAATCTTTACTCATAATTTCTGAGTTTAAGGCTGAGAATTAAGAGTAATCATGCCCATGAATGCCTAGAATAATTGGCATTGATGTTTGATCATCAATATGATCATTATGGGCATGATACAAAGGCTCCTCTATTTTAGTATAAATAGAGGACCTTGGGTGATGGCTTTTCTTGCACCTTTCACTTGAATATTCTGAATTCTTTGCTCTCCTCTCTCATTTGTTCTTAAGCTTGATCAAGAGAGTAATTAACTTTTGTTCAAGTAATACATTTCTCATAATTTCTATAAACACATTGTTGTTAAGTTACACTACCTAAGTACTAAGGTAGTGTTGGAGATGTTTGTATCTCGTTGTGAATTTCCAATTGCAAACCCAAGTACCGCTGTGGGGGAAATATCACAAAAGGAAAGTGATCACACGCCTACAACTTGTATCAAGTTTCCGGGTAACATTTTGTGTTACAAACTAATCTTCACTTTCCATTAAGCATTGTAATAGAGTTGTAATTTCATTTTTGTCATCTTAAAGGGGTTTGAAACAAATTCCCGTTTGTAATTTGTTTGCATTATATACTCTTTGTAATAGGCATTTCAGAATTTTAGATCACAATGAAAAGAATAATTTTGGAGTATATTATTTTTATAATATCTTTTATCAGCTAATGTAAGATCAAGTAGAATAAGAATTAAGTATTTTATTTCGATTTTCTGCAAGCCAATAGTCTCTTTTCCTTTTCCTCAGCCTACTCAGTAAAAGCAAATAAAAAAATCAATACCAAATTAGTAAAATAAATACTTTAGCTGCTTTGCAACCTAGGCAAATCCAAACTTATAACCATTACGGTTAAAAATAATTATCTTAGCTTAGATTAGGATCAAAGGTAATTTTGGATAGTCAAAGGTAAATTTAATTTCAGCAGATTGACTTCACAATGCTAATCTACGTTGATTTTTCATGGATGTGTTAAGGAACCATCTCAACCAAAAGCTTAATTAAGCTGATGGTTGAGGCTCCGTTAATGCAACATAAGCTCTCCTCATACCTGGTGCTAAATATTCCACTTAAATGAGGGATAGTTGAGATTCGAATGCGTGACTTCTTGTCACGTTGGCTTCTGATACCATGTTAAGGAACCATCTCAACCAAAAGCTTAAGCTGATAGTTAAGGTCCCAGAATATGTTATATACTCTAACAGGATGTAACTCGAAAAACAAAGTTTTTGTAATTTATAACAGTAGTCTATTAAAAATTCAATCTAATTGTATTAAATTTAACCTACCATTTATTTAGTATAGTTAGTTTAATGAACATATTTATCCTCTTGTGTTATCTTAACTACAAAGATCAAATCCATAAAGAGAAAGTTGAGCTTTAGACTTAACCACGTATATAATGAATACAAATAAGAGTTGTCATAAACAAAATAATAATGCCACAACCATACAAATTTAGCTTTTTGCGATATTAGATTTAGTGGCATTAAAAAATGCCATTAATTCATATTTTTAGAGTAATAATTATTGGTTTTTATTTTAAGTTCCACCATAAAGTGATTTGGTGACAATTAATTTGGTCTTTAGTAGCATATATAACTGTCACTATAGTCTATAGTGACATAGTGACATTTGAGAAAAATGTCACTAGATTCTATGTCGCTGGCTTTTTAATATGCTGTTAAAGGGTCTAATAAATATCACTGAATCCTCTATAAACACTATAAGAAATTTGAATAAGCGACATTTAAATTAAATGTCCCTAAATATATCTCACTAAAAGCAAATTATGTTGTAGACTTGTAGTGTTTGTTATCTTTACAGATAACGGAATGCTATTTGTGACTCCATCATCCTCCTCAAGACTTGAATAATTTCGGCAGTGAATCTTTTGGACATTAAAACCTAAATTTTTTTTCTTTGATTACTGTTATTCACCTAAGTCTCGTTTTTGTTACTCTCTCACACAATTTCATCATGTTGTAGAAAAGTTTAATCTCCTAGAACTCTCACATTATTGAGCATCACTTTTGTTTTTATACAATAAAAAAGTTTTTAGATATGGTTTATATGTTATCACCAATGATTTATGTGTATTTAGAAATGATCATAAAATCCTGTTTCTTAAGGCATTTAATAAAAGGAAAATTTGCCAAGATTAATCTCAACTATCACCGTTGGCCAGAAATAACCCCAACTATTGATTATTTTTTAATAATCCTAACTATTGATAACGTTTGCTGAAAACAGTCCCATTTGGTTTTCAACCGGCTGTAGCAGGTTAAGTTAAGTAATTTTACCTAATTTGATGAAGGAAACTTAAAAAAAAAAGGTAAAAAAATTACTTAACTAAACTTACTACAGCAGGTGGAAAAACAAATGAGACTGTTTTCAGCAAACTTCATCAATAGTTAGGATTATTTAAAAATAATCAATAGTTGGGATTATTTCTGGCCAACGGGTGATAGTTGAGATTGTATCAAGTTAACCTACCATTTATTTAGTATAGTTAGGTTAATGTATAATGTTTATCCTCTTATGTTATCTTAACTACTAAGATCAAATCCATAAAGAGAAAGTTGAGCTTTAGACTTAACCACGTATATAATGAATACAAATAAGAGTTGTCATAAACAATATAATAATGCCACAACCATACAAAGAATCTATTTTTGATATTATAATTTGGAACCTAATCCACTAAGATTTAGATGCGTCTTAAATTAATTTATAATTAGTACTCTAAAGTACCACTAAATGCAATATTATATATATATATTAGCTAGATTTTTACAAGACAAAATAATGGACATAATTGAATTATATGTGAATTAATGACGTACGGATGAATGTACCTCATTATTGCTTGTTGTTAAGTAGACTAACTAATGCATGAACCTAAACATTTTAATTTGTGCTTCATTATTAAGCTTAATTAATTATATGATCAAATCTTTTATGGGATTTTGGTTGTTCTTCAAATAGGACAAATTATATAATTAGGGTTTGTGAAGTTTCCTTAATTGTTAGAATTTTGAAGATTAAAACTTATGATTTGGTCTCCATGAGTTAATAGTGATAGATACATTTAGGGCATGTTTGGTTTGCTAAAATTTCACATAGGTAACGGAAACAATTAATGAATACCCTTTCTACTTGTTTGTTTGATATGGAAAGTAATGGAATTGGTTATCAAAGGGTATTTGAATCCATTACTTTGTTACTCCTTATGAACTAGTGGAAATTAAAGCTCATTATCTTCCTTAATTGAAAAAGCTCATGAATACCCTTTATACAACAATAATTAGAATGATTTGTTTCCATTACTTATCCAAAACCAAACAACATTTTATAGTAACACAATTAGTTTCCTTTCCATCCTCTTATTGGGTTCTTTTCCCTTTCCACTGTAATAAATATACCAAACACCCCCTTAACTTTCCTAAGATTAACAAAGATTGTATTATGATACAAGTAAATGATACTAAAACTCTTTCTTCACTCAATGTGATGATCCCAAACTTTCCAAACCTAACTTGTTAGGAGGGACTCATAAATTCGAGTAGAGATATGGCGTATTCGATATAGCAGTTGAAATAGTTGTTTGGGTGTTATTGAGGTTAAAACA
The DNA here is from genome assembly GCA_019776075.1 of Amaranthus palmeri. Lineage (NCBI taxonomy): Eukaryota > Viridiplantae > Streptophyta > Magnoliopsida > Caryophyllales > Amaranthaceae > Amaranthus > Amaranthus palmeri. The sequence goes on from JAAKBH010000019.1 coordinate 309,035, forward strand.
AAAATGTTATTGTTTGGTGTTAAATTGGGTAGACTTATTGTCAAATCCAGCTTATATTCAGGAAATATAAGGTACACATTTCATAAGTAGATTTCATCCCAGTACCATATGGTAATTTATAGTACTGGGAAAAGAGTTTCAATGACTTATAAAGTGTACACACTATTTTTAATCCATCAATGTGGACAAACCATCCGTAATATAGTAGTTTAATAAGTAAGGTTTAGTGATCCCCCTAATCTATTTTTACCGAAAAATACTAATTTATACAACTAATTATTGGACAACCAAGTATCTAACCGCTATTGTTGCACAACTATAGCTACCCACTTCTATAGCTACTTAGACAACTAACAACTACCCACATAATTATTTAACGTCGAATAAACCCAAAATTGAATCTTGTCTTAATTAGAGTCTATGTCATTTTTTCTAAATAAGGTTATGGGTTTGATTCTCGCTGCTATGTTTAATCCTTTTTTTTCCAACCTACCCTATACCAAAGAACAATTGGATAAATTTTGAAATTATGAGGTTCTTTTTTCTGCTCTGCAATCATTTTGCTACACAATATTAAGTTAATATTAGTCGAAAAAAATAATTTTACTCTTTAGTCTTTAAGGGCTTATTTTTGTATGTTTTGAGCAGGGATGACAATTAAGTTTGAATTCAATCCTAGTCCGACTCGATCTGAGGAAAATAGTCTGATTTGAGTCCGAGGAAAAAGTCATTCGACTCCGACTCCGACTTTACGATTCGAGTCCGAGTTAGAGACGAACCGGAGTTGGACCTCATTAAAAATCCGAGACTCCGACCCGACTCCAACCCTGAAGGACATCCGACTTTGAATTTGACTTTTACACTAATATTTTATTTTCTTTAAAACTCTAGACGTGACTAGTTCAAGCTATCTCTCATAGTAATTGTAACTTTAGATTTTGAAAAACTACTTGGTATTTTTATTTAGATTAATGAATCAAGATACGACAAATGAAATCAAGAGAAATAAAATACACCAAATCAAAATATGAGAAAATTTTGTTAAATTGTAGTAGTAGGATTATTTCTCTTGTAAAAATTGAATTCAAATTAAAGTACATTTTTTTTGTTAGATTGTATTTAAAAAAATATTTTGTTAATTTTGTATGCTTTAAAATCATTAGTACAATATCGCAATGATACTGTTTGATAATAATCCGACTCCGTTAGAGATCCGAGAGTCCGAGCCGGGGCAAACTTGGAGTATGCATAATCCGACTCCGAGTGGAGGTGGACTGAAAACAAAAGTCCGACTATTATCCGGAGCAAAGTCGAAGTATGTATAATTCGAACCGAGTCCGACCCATTGCCATGCAGTTTTGAGGGTTTGAGTCATAATAAATGTCTTCTCTTGCCTTTTTTTTTTTTCGTGGGTCTCACACTATGTTTTTATGCGGCAAAAGATATATTGGTCAATGTTGAGGCATAAAATGTAGACCCTTTCTTTACAGAAATGTAAACGAATTAAGCCGAATTGAATTGACTTGCTCATCCTTATGGTTTTGACTTTTAAAACTAATTTAAGTCTAGTCATAGTCATTAGTCAAGAGAGGTATCACTATAATCTATATATTGGCGATTTACTACAGTATGAAAGTTTTACTTGATTGTCCGTTTATCATTTTTTGGTACATGCTTAGACTAAGGGATGGATTGTCCTCTTATGAAAAGGGTACGTATATAAATCGTCCATTATTTTCTCTCATTCAGACTATATTTTCAAGCGGAATATTAGAACCCAAGATCTTATTTGCAAAAAAATGTTATACATATTCTAATTAAGACAAGAGCTAATTCTCAGCTTATGATATTTTTACAATTCTATCGCCTTAAATTTTAAATTGTGTTGATAATATTTAAATAAATCTACAACTTGTAAATAAGATTAAAAGAAAATTTTGAGGTTATTTCCAAATAAGAAATTGATGCAAAATGTGTAGAGCATATAAAATGTAAAATGACTAATTCAAAGCAGTTTGATTACTCTTAATTTGTACTTTATTTTTAATTTATGTCAAAATATAGTCAAGTGAGATCTTGTTTAATATGTCCTAATGTAAATTTTATTAAATAAAAATATTTTTAATTTTTAATTATATATAATTAGAGGTATGTAAAATTAAATTAGTGTATTAAAATATAAAGACCAAATGGATCAATTGATTTCATTAGAATTTAAGATAGACAAAATGAGTAGTAAACATAAAAAAATTAAGCTATAGCACCAATTCCACGTGGGAAAAATTAGAAAATTGGTTCCATCTTTTGTGTTAGGAGACATGATAAAAAATAAAATAATAGAAATTGAGATATGATGGCTCATTTTTAAGTTAATCTAGAATTCTCGATTTGATATCTCATTTTAAGTAAAACTTGGGATTTAGGAACAACCAAAAAACAGTATAATCAATACACAAATTCTTATTTGAGACCGTCTTTTATAAAGATGGCCAAATTCGCACTCGTGTCGTAGCGACAAAATTGGATAGAGCCAATAAGAAGGAACAAATATCGGAACATCCAAGATCCGAGAGCGCAAGACAATATGCGTAACAAAAGATACAAATAAGAAAATGTAACGAGAAAACAATGGATGTGAAGATCTTAATTGCAATAATGTCATTTCAAACTTACACAGAGGAAGAAGTGGTAAGACAATTACTAATAAGTGAAAATTGTTGTACCAATTTTTAAATATAAACCCAAGGAAGACAAGATTAAAGTACAATTGCCCCTCTCTAATCTCTTTACATAAATGATATTTTGTCTTATCAGATGAACAAGTACAAAGACCTAAGAAACTCTATAATTGAGATTTGAGGAGCAATGTCATTATATACAAGAATGATCAAACAAAATTCGGAATGATGGCGAAGATGATAAAAGTGACAGGCAATACTCTGCTGGGGTCGTCCATGAATCACTCTAAAGTTTTGAGAAGCCTAAACAAACCAGCAGCTTCTCTTATTCGTGAGAACTCGATGCAGAAGGCCTGAACTTCGATAAAGAGATCTTGAACTGCAAATAAAAAAAATCAAACGGGAAAGTATCAATATTTGCACCCCTCTTTCTATAAATTGAGATATTCTATTTAACATTCCTTTTCTAAATACAATGACTTTAACTGTATATCCTAAAGATCCAGGAAGTTTTTCCACATTCTTCAAGTAGAGGTGATCAGTTTAAATGTTAATTCTTCTCCTCTCTTCATCCAACACATTCTTTTGCCTTTTTTCCATCCAAGTTTTTCTTTATTTAACAAAAAAAGATATTCACTTTTAAATTTCCATCCAAATCAAATGTGAAGGTTGTAACAGAAATACAGGATGGAATCAAAGGTTTGTACACAAGTAATTTCCAGCATAGTATATAGATGCAATTTCATCAAATGTACAATTATATGGAATAAAAAGCATTCACAAAGCAGCCTTCTCCCACTACCGACCAACAAACAAAGATTAAGACAATAGTCCGAACAGAAAAGAAAAGTCTTTAACTTCCAAGATCAAAAAGCAAAAGGGAATGGATCCTGGCCTCAAGAGTGCGGGGTACATGCATTGAGCACAGAAAATTCACTCATTATAACGGAAAAAAACGTATCAGAGTAGCATGTTCAGGTATTTACAGGTTAAGCAAGCAATTACTTCCATAAGGTTAACAATCTACTATCAAGATTCAGTTCCCCGAGTAATGACATGATTTATTGAATTTACATTATATACACTGATTTGTGCATCAAGGCCCCTACTAAAATAAACTCCCAAATTTAGGCCAAAGCTTGCGCATCAGACCTCTATCAGATCCTATTCTATGCAAGTTATATGAGGTAAAGACAAATGAGTAAAATATGTACACTGGCAACATATACAAATGTAATAATAAAATTATTTAGCGTGAGAACAAACTGAACAAACATTTTTCAGAATGTACAAAGCTACAGTGAGAAAAATGAACAAACCATTGATGATCTTATTACGAATTAAGCTCTGTAAGAAGACACATACAAGTCTGACAAGCCTGTTCTGCATATATTTGTCCTGCACAGCATATAGCAAACTTCAGATGTTCAATTAATAAATTAACAAAAACTATAAGAAGAACATTGCAGTCACCTCTTTCCCTTCAATCCATAATAGGAAAACACGAGCTACTTAATTGTACAAAAAAAGTCATGTTATAGTGAAAAGGCACATAATATCCTTGTATGGATCATTGATGCAAGTTCTCTCCATGAGTCAATTGTATTGACATATTGGCGAGGAGATTAAGAGATAAAATTACATTGCAATTACAAACTGAGTGGATGGAGAAAGAGGGGTGAGTAGGTGAGAAAGAGTATTGGAATGGAGAAAAGTAAAAAATAAAAAATTATGTCATGAGAGAAGAGAAAAATGTGATGTTATTTAAGATGCTTTAAACTCAGAAAATAAATATTGTGAAAATTTTTTCAACAGCCAAAGGAAAATATGAAGAAATATAAGGGACGGTAATAAACACTAAAGCCCCAATCATTAATTTTGGATACACATTAGACCTTCTAAAATAGTACATATTAAATGTGAACATTTCTATGCAGGCTTAGAAAGACAATTTCAGACCATAGAAGTCTTCTCAGGTTAAACAACTACCTTCAACTGGCCCACAAATGCATTAAAAATCCAACAAGACCTATATGCCTAACTATGTGCAAATGGTCATAGACTGCTACCCCTGCAGGACAACACCCATGACAAAATAGCCCCCATGATCAAGCAGATCCTCAACATGCTAGGCCAGAAAACCAATCAAAATTCAGGACACCATGGTCCCAATACGTAAGGTAAGCACCAGGAGAATCAACGCAAACCCCAAATACCAAAAACCAGACAGGTATCTAGCCACTTGTACATTTTATCATTAATTCAAGGTTCGGAAAGGACAAAGACTCAAGCGTGTTCGACAAGAAATGTATCAGAACATCAGTAGAAAATACACAACTTTAATATGCATAAACAAGGTCCACCTGATACAATATTCCATTAAACCAATGTCGTATAATGGGTCCCACAAATGCAAGATTTTGGGTGGGGTGGGGGTTCATATTTACAAGATCCACCTAATCCAACCAAAAAAATAATACACTGAAAATTACATGTGAAATGAGAGCACTCGGAAGCTAAAGTTGCATGTCCACAACTAAAAAACATAAGATAAATATACCCTTTATTATAATAAGGCTTATTGTCATCGCTTCATAGGGTTGCATAGAGATACCCCAGTGTTTATAGCCTCACTTACCATTTTCACGGGACAACTAAACGTACCAAGTACTGACTATGAATATAATCTTGATGAAGATCATATTACATCAATCATGAACTTCCTAAGTTGCTGCAATAGAGGTCAACTCCCCGACATTTCACCAATGAGAATGGAGTCCACTTTTTTTGATTTGCATAAACCAAGTTGTTTTAATCTTGTACAGAGTAGATTTCAATTATTTGTTTCCTTTAGAGTCATGTTGTTTCACTTTCCTTAATAATGTACATTTGCATTTTAGTTAAGGCTCTTTCGCCAATTTCCATGTTCTTTAGAGCTTTCTTTTTTCAAAAGTCTTTTGATTCTTAGGAATTAATGAGAGTATTGTTTTGAATCTATAATATAATTCAGGGCTCAATATCCAACTCATCCCAAGAAGCATGAAATGGGCTATGCTTATAAATCCACACGAAAATCAAATGAAAGAAAGCCATTTTAGTTGAACTCCAAGTCAGTGAATGAAGCTAAGGAGAATCCTAAGTGACGGTCCCAGACTCATCAACGGTTCATAAGTTTCAGTCTTTCTCAAGCTAAATACTGAAAAGTCCAATTTGGTGCAAGTTTTGAAGTTTATATTCAAAACATCTAAGACCAATTCCTATCTCATGAAAGTAAGAGCATGAGAAAAAGTCAACTGTTGGACGGCCAAATCATCTATTAGACCAATCAAACAAGTCGATTGGAGTTCAAATTCAAGGAGTTTGACAAACCTATTTTTAAGGAATCAAACGCCTATTCTCAAATTCAACATAATAATCACAAGGCTATCTTTAAGGAGAATTTGAAGCATTTTAAACTGTTCAAAGAGGAGGAACATAGGGCACCACTTTTACTTTCAAATTGCATGTTTAGATTTTAGATTAAATTTTAGACGCAAAATTTAATTTCATATCTTTGTTTTTTGATTTAAATTCGAACTTAGATCAATTTGTATGATATAAAATTCATTTGGCACTTGGCAGCATGGGATAAACATATTATTGACAAGCCCTTGAAACTTTTATTTGTCTTGCCTTTTATCTTCCAAATACTCTTTTAGGAAAGAGAGTAAACATATATTGCCCATTCTTTCCAAATCCTAATTGAATATGTTCTCAGAAATTTGATTCCGTGATCATTGTCTCCATAGGGGTTTTAATCTGAATCTACCGCTCACTAAGTTTGTCCATCCTTTTTATTATACCTTCGCTCTTTCTCTCAAAAACAAAACCTTAAACAACAAAATCCATCTCCATCCTACATCGTTCCTCTTTCACGATTCACAACTACAAAACATAAACCCCTTTATCCCATCGTCTATGCTCAACTCTACAAGATCATCATCTTCCTTTAACCGTTACATCCATAAGTCAATCGAAAACCCACATAAAAGCCCATCTCTTACTTTCCCTTCTTGGCCTCATGCCAAATCAAACTCATTCAACCTCAATGCAAAAGTGCGATAACGATCGTGATCGAAATAACGGGATAGTGATGCGGTAATGGAAGTGATGCGGTTATCCCAACTCCTTCGACTAAAAGTGTGAGATATCCCTTGATACGACCAAAACCTTCAACTTTAGAACGCCGGAAATATCAGTTCCTTTTTTTTTAGAAAACCTTCACAGCACGAGAGATGTGATTCAGTGCGGCCTTATGCATGCATTATACATTTAACCTCTCACCATACGTCCATCATCCATAATCTTCAAAGGTTGAATCTTGAACCATTCTTATGCTTGACACAATCCAGAACTTTAACCTTAGATAATCGGGTCATCAATCGATTTCTATCCAATGACTGAATCTTTATTATTTTCTCTTCGTTAATTCATCCCAATACATTCCTTCATCCATCCGCCATCACAAATCCACGATAAGCTTTTGCCTTTCCCCTCGAAACGCCTTTTTTTAATAATCTGGGCATCTGTTCCAGCTTGCGACTACCAACTATTTCCAGGGACCCTGAAGTTAACAACCACAAAAACCTCTAGCGGCTCTAAAGGGACTTGAACATGAGACCTCTAAAATATAATCCAAGAGCTCAACCAATGAAGCTACCCCTTAGGGTTCCTAAAACCCCTAATTTTAGAAACCTCCAACCTCTATTTCTTTAAATTCAGAATTAACTGTTTTAAAAAAATCAGTCCAGCATTTGAATTTCGAGTATTTGAACATAACTTAAAATGTTCATTGAAAAAATAAAACAAACATGAGAATGAAGGTGAAGGGATTGAACCTTAATGTTTTCACAAGAGGATATGCAGTTTGTTATGTACATATGCACGAATTTTGTGGGAAGGTTCACAGCTGTTGTAAGTCTGTTGACAACTTCCATGGAATGGAGACTCATATCCATATTGACGAGAACAGTGAAATAGCTGCATTGCACCAATAAGGAAAAGAAATATAAGAGGTCAAAAGAGACAATTTTGGAGAGAACAAATTTGGTTCTGAACCAGATATGTATGAAGAAAGCAGTTATTAAGGTAAAAACTATAATAGATTTAGAAAACGAACTCTGAAATTTCGGGTGAATTCATCAACTTGATAAGAACTTCAACTGCAATGAGAGGATTGTTTTCCACCAACTCCTGAAAAGCAAAATACAGGCTCCCATTTAATATTAAGATAACCAAAACTACACAGAAAAACACTAAAAGCATATCATTAACATATACCGGAAGCTTTCTTGGAGTCAATCCACAGTGATACACCAGCTTAGGATCATTTGCTAACTCCACTAGAACTTGCTAATGGAAGGAAAGAGACAAAATGAGTCAAGGATCACATAGAAGATACCGTCTCTAAAGACTAGTCAAACAAACCCAAAGAGACAATCACACAAAAAAATATGAACTTTAGGCTTCACAGGCAAATACATGCCTCAAAGTGCGTCCCTAATTACATCTCGTAGGAACCATCAATCAGAAAAAACTAAGAAAAAAAACACAGTAAAAAAGCATAAACTTAGAGACGTAACAATATCAGAACGGTTTCCATATTGTATGTATCGATAAACTAATTTTTTTTCAGCAAAAGGCAACCTAATCTTTGTGGCTTACTGTATCACCTTCAACTGTAGAGCACATGACAACCAAAAGGCGGGTAATTGGGAACAATACAGAAGAATTAAGTAGTTCAACCACTAATTTGAGTCTTATTTATTTAGTACTTAGATGAAATTGAATTCAGTACAATGTTAAATCTATACATCAAATTACATTTCAAAATGACCGTAGAACAATATGATAAATTTACTGGTTAAGAAAACAAAAAGTAATCCGAAACTTGAATTTTACAACATTTATCACCATCATAATTCAGTTATAGTCAAGCACCTCTTGTTGCGCAGGAGCAAGTGGTCCTTTCAAAGCCTTTGATATTAAATCTCTCACAGCCGCTCCTCTACTTGTATCCGCGCACATGCCGTAATCCCATAAAAGCTCATGATTATTGTCAGGGTTGAGCCAAACCAGCTGTAAAAAACTTAAAGAGCTTAAGTCAACAACAAAAGAGACAGTACTCTCACTAAGTCGATAAACTGATATAGGGTCTAACCTCTCCATCTTGAAGAGGAAACCGTGGTGGAAGAGGCCTAATCCACTTAGGTTCTAGCCCCTCTAGAGACAGATTTTCTAATAACCCAACTAGAGTCTCATCTCTGTTACCAGATCCTATTTTGGGCATTGCTCCAGGTTGGGAGTCAAATCTGGAAAAATCCCAAACCATGATGAGAAAACATTTTCCCAAACAAATTGAATATCCAGTTCAAAATGTTAGCACAACTAGATAAAGCAAAAAGCTATACTCTTCTGAAGATGTATCACATTGAGGTGGGACATCTGGATCCGGAATCACATTGATAACAGAAGCGTTCTTAAACAAGCAGTTATATGGCTCTGGATGAGCTTTACTGCAAAATTGCTCTTGCAACTGTTCACGACTTGGGAAGGTCTGATGGAGCAAATAAACATTTTTATCAACAAAAGGAGCCATAAGTAAGACCTATAAGAAAGTACAACTAAACAAACTTACAATCGATGAAGGATCAAATCCTTTGATATAATCCGACGCAGATTGTTTAAAAACCTGCAAAAATGAAATCAATTTGACAATCCATCTCTACTAAGGAATTATCCAGATTCCGAGCACTAGAAAATTTTCACCATTATACCACCACTCATACATTCATACCTAAGCAGCAGGGAAAAGAAACTTAAGAAATAAAACAAGAGAAAATATTAATGGACACATAACCTCCTTGTGACTTCCGTTGCCAGTTGAACCTAAGAACTGGATAATCAGTGCTCTCTCGTAATCCGAACCTTCTTCATTAGATGCAGCCTGAGAAATTCAAATTTTCAAGATATCATTGCAGCAGCAGATCAAAGTCAACTCTAGAAACTCATAGCAAATTCATGCTACACAGACAATATCATGGAGTAAAGCTGCTCTTACTTACTAGTCATTCAGATCAAGTAGAGTCTGGAAAAAGAGTCAACTGGTGATATCCCACTAAAAGGTAAGACAATTGTATGATCTAGATCCTTAAGCTACATATCAATTACACTCCATGACAGTGTGTTCAACCCTTGAACTAATTGAGCCACGTAGATTTTTATGCCATACAACAATGCAATAAAAATCTCAATCTTAACCCTCAAGTCAAGCAATATATCTACCTGGAAAGGGAGAATGTTGTACAGTGGTTTCAGAAGCTGCTGAAATACTGATACACAAGGAACCAGATGCAGAATACGGTAAAAAGAAAAGAATGTAAGAGAAGAAGAAGAAAAAAAAGAAAGAAAAGAGATTTAGAGAGAATAGAAAACCACAATCCTGGACCTAAAACAACGCAAAAAGCAGACAGGACAGTAGGTCACAGGCTGGTTCCTTATCAAGCAGCCTCTTTGCTTTCAGTTATATTAGCAAAGATAACAAAAACAAGGTACTGATGCATGCCAATTCAAACCCAACCAATAAAGCATACACGACAATACTGTAGAGCTAAACAGGAACAGACAAACCAGTAAACAAACGGATAATGTCTCACAAAAGATTTAAGAATCATTAATGGAGGCTTCAATAAAAAAAATGATGTTTCTTTAAGATTAACAATTACACAGTGGGGAAAACTGTTTATCAAGGGTGCTTCACCAAATATGTGCATATGATATCACTTCAACAGTAAAATTTTCCGTCGATTCATGTGCTATGCACCTTGAATGAACAATTTTAGGTATTAAAGTCAAAGAATCGGTTCCAATCAACTTCTCTCAGCCCAGTCCACAGAAAGTAAGGTGCATATTGAAAAAATTAAGCAACTTAGTAAAAGCAAGAGCTACATCACTTCATCATCTCTCATTCTAAGGTTTTTGCTGCCCCATCACACCTTTATAGAAAAGTCTTTCTACTAGGTATAAGGAGCAAAAAGATCATTCTAAGCCACATTCAACAGCCATCCCAATGCACAAAAAAAAGAAAAGAAAAACAGAGATTAACTCTATCCAACATACTACCAATAGTCCAATATTAGTAACCAATAGAATCAATCGATTAAAGGACGCAAGAGTGCATAATCAGGATGGGTTAAATGCCACATCCATTTAAGACTTTCAAATGCAGGTAATATACAAAAGTAACTAGATTTAGAATCAGCTTAAAAGGGAAATGGGGAATAAGAGAATAAATTATACTCACATTGATCAAAAGAGAAACAAACGGATTATCTGAAACTTGTTGAGAAGAATATGCCTGATAAATTATACAAAATGCGCATAGACGTTGATTTGGAAGAAGAACGAGGTTATCCTACAATACAAAAAAACCACCAAGATTCTCATGAGCAAAATAATATATGAAAGGTAGACCCAAGACAAACAATCCCAGTACATTCAAAAGTCCTTATGATAATGGATGACTACACAAGTAGCAGACACACAATCATCCAGTACTCAAAGAAAATTGCTATTCTAAACACCATGTAATGCGTTATATTGGTAAAAGTTCTATTGATCGCTATAATTCATCAATAAAAACATTACTTGAATCTCCCTTTTTATGACAGAGATTTGCATTCCACCGATGAAAGCTAACAAGTATAAGCAGTAATGACACAGCAAAAATTCCTATTACCAACCTGTTCTCAAATCCAGCAAAAATAAAAACAGATGTTCACCATTGGCATGATGTCTAGTCGTCTACTGACTCACTCCAGGTTCCAAATGAGCATATCATAAACCATTTATTTGTAGCAAAATCAAAATCAAGAACATTCTCACATAAAGCAATCCAACCATAAATAACCTGAACCAAGGTTGGATACTGACACCATTGTATCCCTTGAAGAAGAAACTGGAGTTGCTGTTTGAAGGGACAAGACCTTAAACCTAAGTATGGCACTGAATTGGGTTGAAAAGACACCTTCAATAGGTGACTATGGCTTAGAGGTGTTTGTGCCTCCTAGAAACAACCTAAACAAGCCAGCTTCCGCATTAGCTACTAACAACAACACCAGCATGGCTAAGGCTGCTACTGCATTAGAAGAATCAGAGACCCCCATTGAGGAGAGTGACTCAGAGTCTAATGAGGCCACAATGAACCAGAGACCCCCATTGAGTGTTTCCTGGAATACTCAAGCACAAAGCCAAGAGGAAGGCCACAAAGACAAGTGCAAGAGTCATTCTGCTTATTAGTATATCAATTCTTTTAAACAATTTGTAAAGTTAGTTAGAGTTAATTATTTGGCTTAGTTGTTTCTTTTTTAGTCGTTGCAAGGGTTACTTCTCCTCAAGCAACTACAAATAGTCCCTCCTATGAAAAATGTTGATTTTCAGTTTTGACATAAGATTACTCGATATAATTTCAAGAAGAACGTTTCTTCTGACGGGACTGGCAGTGAGAGTGAAGCAAGGGTGGGTATCAACAAGAATCCATGAAGAACAAGATGAGTGACACCTTGTTTGAAGAGTGTAACGGCTAGGGGTTACTGGTGAGTGAAGCCAATGGGTCCTGTATTTGACAGTGCATTTGATCATATCCAAGAATCTTTTGAATCGGGGCAGAGGGTGTGCAACACCATTTCAGGGAAGAGGCCCATCAAATTCTAGCAGGGAATCATCAAGAAAGGTCTTGGGGACTTTCTTGGTGCAACTTTCCTATCAGAGCCACAAACATGTAGCTACTGTGAAAAGGTGATCAATCACTACTACAGACTACAGACTACAAAAAGGTAAAATGGGTGTTGAATCAAGAAAGGTAATCAAGGTATGTTACAAACCATAATTTCAGTAGATTGTGTACATCAACATCAAGTAATTGTCTAATTGCTCCTTAAATCCATTTATTTTTGTGTCAAGGTTAAGTGTAGGTTTAGATTCTTGTTTCTGTGGTTGTATAAACCCTAGTTCCAAAAACCCTGAATCTTCGTTTCCTTGTTGTTTGTTATCTATAAATTATTTCGTTTTCCCTTTTCTTTATTTTTGTTCCTTGTGTACCAACGTCCTACCCCATGAATCTACAAGAGAGACTCAGTGACCTGGCCCAAATCTTGGGTCAACTACAATTTGAAGTCACTGGACACAATCCCATCAGACACCAAAATAAAACACCTGAGGATAGAACCCTTAAGGTTGAGGTTCTTTAATTTGATGGGGTGTCCTTAACCCAAACTTCCGAAGGACTACAAAGAGTCGGAGAGTAGTCGTGAAAGGTACTTTGAATACTAGGGGAGCCCACCACAGGCTAAGGTAAAATTGACTAAGTTTGCTGCTACCCACAGAATAAAAACAAGGCCGCATCGCATCGCATCGGCTGCGTTGTAAAGGTTTTCAAAATAAACTAACCGATATTTCCTGCGTTGTAAAGGTGTAAAAAAATCGCGTTTTGGGCCGCATTAAGGGATTCTTATAGTTTTGACCGATATTTAGGCAATATGATAATCGCATCACTCCCGTTACCGCATCAGCGTTCCGTTATCGCGATCGCAACCATTACCATATTTTTACACTATGCTGCTACCTGGCTTTAAGGAATTCAGAAGCAGAGAAGGAGGGAGGAGAGAGATAGGATGGACAAATGGGATAGACTCAAGAAACACTTGAGGAGAAAGTACGTGCCCTATACCTTCAAACAACAACAATAAATGGTGTGGAAAAATTTGAAACAAGGAACCAAAACAGTGGTAGAGTACATTCAAGAAAGGGAGAAACTCATTGGAAAGGACACGAATGAGGAGGACAAATAGAGGATCTTACCACAGCACAACCTTCTTGTTATGAAGATCTTTCATGCACCCCCTAAGTCTAAACAATTAGATCAGAGATAATATATTTCAAACCAAATGCAAGAGTGAAGATAATATTTGTGACCTGATTATTGATTGGGGGGGGGGGGGGGAGGGGGTGAGACTAACTGTATGAGCCATGGTATCAAAGCCCGGTCGAGTTGACTCAGAACGGCCGAGTTGATTTTCAAGCGATCGTTCCGAAATCTTGCGATTTATAACGGTAGATGAAAATCGCATGGCCCACTTAACGCCCGTTTTGGCCGTGTTAAACCGGAAGTTATAGCAAGTTCCGAGCGAATTCCAGCGAGTTTCTCGTTTTTGGGCGAGATTTCAAGTTGAAAGTACACACCAAATAAGGTAAATAAAAAGAGTTGAAGGTTGACAAAGCACGGGATAAAGGATCTTCACAAACCTTTCTCTTCTCCATTGTTGATCAGCATAGGAACTGGAAGTTATACTGATACTAATTCAAAGCTCCATAGAAATGGTTTATGACATAAGGGATAACTTTCTTGGTGAATGATAGTACTTGACAGCTACTATTTTGAAAGAAAGAAAATTGATCACATGATAGTACTGGACTATCACTTTACAGCTATTTTGACAGCTACTGTCGTCTGCCTACTAGCCTACTACTATATTTGTTATTTTTTTTTTTAATTTTTTTAACACTTTAAAGCTATTATTTTTTTTATATTATTCTTTTGAAATGTTTACATCTTTTTCACTTTTAAAAGGTTAAACTAACATTACAAGTAAAAGGTAGTAAGAGCGATCAATGTTATTTTTATATACTCCTATTAACTACCTTTTTATATATTTTAATAAACCATTTAAAGTACATTAATAAATTATCCTGTATAATTATCGCGACCCTTTATGCGATGATCGAACTTTTTTCGTTCCTGCGACCCACGATCGTGACCGTGATCGCGACCGCAACCGCGTTTTTGCACTATGGTGTGAGCCAAAACTAGGTAAGGAGGTTAGGGTTAGGCACACAACATCACCCTCATCCTTACAAACTAAAGTGGCTAGATGACAAATAAGGGAATTTTGTGAAGAAACAATGCCTAATGAACTTCCATTGGTTCATTTAAGGAGGAGGTCCTTTGTGATGTGTTAGATATGGATGTTTACATGTACTCACACCACGCATGACGATTTTTCTAATGTTTACTCCCTTAGAGATGAAGGTAAGCTAAAGGATTTGGTTCCCCTTCGACCCCATAGGGCACCCTTAAGTCTAAACAACCTACTACCTTATCAGTAGGAAGGAGTGTAGTAGGGAGCTTAGGCCAGGGGGAGAAATATTGGTTTGAATCTCTAAAGAAGCCCATTCTGATGAGCATAATATTGCCTACTATATTGTTCAATTGTTAAAGGAATTCCAAGATGTGTTTTCCTCTGAGTTACCAATCTATTAAAGGTATAGAATATCAAATAGATCCAGTCCCTTGAGCACCCCTACAAAACAAACCAACCTACAAAACCAACTCTGAGAAAACCAAAGAACTATAGAGGCAAGTTAATGAGCAATGAATAAAGGGTATGTAAGGGAGAGCTTGAGTCTTGTGTTGTTCTTACCCTATTGGTTCAAAAGAAAGATGGAACCTGGAGGATGCGCACTGATAGTAAAAGCATAATAACATTAATATTAACCACATATTCCCTAATCCTAGGCTAGATGTCTAGCTAGATGATCTAAGTGAGGTTCGGTGGTTCAGCAAGATATATCTCATGAGTGGCTATCATCAAATAAGGATGAAGGAGGAAGATGAATGGAAGATTGCCTTCCAAGACAAAGTATGGGATTTATGAGTGATTGGTGATGCCTTTTGGTTTACATGGAGCACCCAACATACTTATGAGATTAAGGAATGAGATCTTAAGACCCTTCTTAGACAAGTTCATAGATGTCTACCTAGATGATATCCTTGTGTACAGCAAGAGCACAAAAGAACACCTAGATCACCTTAGGCAGCTCTTTGAAGTTTTGAGAAACAAAGGTTGTATGGAAAACTAAAGTGTGCCTTATGTTAAAGGAAATTTGTTTCCTTGGGTTGATCACTAGCACAGAAGGAATTAAGGTTGATCCCTCTAAAATTGAAGCTATCGCTTCATGACCCATGCTTACCTGATTAATTAGGTCATTTCATGGCCTAGCCTCCTTTCATTAAAGTTTCTAAAGAAATTTCGCAATATTATGGCCCCTATCACAGAGTGCACAAAAAGGGGAGTTTCTAAGTGTACAAAGGATGCTCAAAGGGCTTTTGAACAACGTAGATAGTTTCTGAGTGTGATGCTAGTGGTAAGGGGATTGGAGTTGTATTGATCCAAGAGGAAAGACCAGTGGCCCACTTTAGTGAGACACTGAATGGGAGTAGGTTAAACTATTCCACCAATGATAGGGAATTTTATGCCATGGTTAAGGCCCTAGAGCACTAATCGCACTACCTGAAGTTGCAACCCGTTCAGACAAAAACTAAATTCACCAACATTAGCAGTACAAAACCTGCTTAATTCACATTTCAGACACTAATCAGCTGCAAACAACTCAAATCGACAACAAATCGAAATACACTTAAGAAACCCTAAATAAGCAAATCAATGCCAGCAACAAAAGCAATAACCTTTATAGAACCAATACCAGAATCAACAACTTCAATCGAACTCAAATGGTACTAAATCATTTTGCAAGTAAAGAAAATCAAAAGTAGACAGAATAAAAAGGAAAAAAATACCTCTAAAAGAGTGGCGAGAGCAGTGCATAGTCTCAAGTGAAGGTAGGAAGGGAATTTAGAGTTAAAATCCGCCATTATTTCATTGAAAGATGTTTGTTCTGAACTTAACAGGGAAATCAATGTCTTGGATTCTTCGACACTAATCATCGTGTTAGGTTCGCAGGAAAATGGAGAAGAATACGAACTCAACTAAACCGAACTTGATCTCCTCGCCTTGGAAATGGAGGATGGAGTATTAGATTGTTATGTTATCTTTTCCCATTGTTTTCCCAAAATGTCCCTGGTTTTTAAAATAATAAGGCAATTTGTGTAACACAAACACTTGTATGGGGTCGTCTTACGCTTGCGACAAAAAAAATTTATACTTGTCGAATTCAAGTCTTAAAACACTTATTTCAAGACTTAAAAAGTCAAATCTGACTCTTAAAACCCCTACTCCAAGCCTTAATCTTCCTTCTGCAGAGGCTTTATTAATTTTTTAGCGGTTGACTTCAACTCTTAAAACAGTTAATCCATCACTTAAATTTCAAATCTAACTCTTAAAACTCCCACTCTAACCCTTAATTTAATACCCTATTTAATAACTTAAAATGTCTATTCCAATGATTTAAAGTTTGTCAAATCCAAGACTTAAAATGCCATTTTCAAGGTCTAGAAGTCCAATTCAAGATTTTAAATGGCAACTTCAAAATTATAAACTAGACTTGCAAGTAGTCTCACGTATGCGGTCGTCTCATAAGAGATTTATTGTTTGTGTAAATACTAAAGGATTTTTTTGTGAATTACAGCCTCAAAGTTTGGTCGTTTTGTGAATTACAGCCGCAAAGTTTTTTTTATGAATTACAGCCACCAACTTTTGAAAATGACCACCATTACGGCCAAGTGACCGGTTCTCACCGTTGACCAGCAAAATGACCTTTGACTTTCTTTTTTCTTGGTTTTTCTTTTTTTTTTTATTTTTCTTTTTTCTTTTGGAAAAATTGTTTCTAAAAGGCTAACCTTTTGGTCATCTGCAAATAAAGAGTCAACGTTTTATTTATTCAATATAACGACAACCTTTGTCTCATTTTTGCAAATAAAGAGTCAACGTTTCATTTATTTAATATAGCAGGTAAGTTTTCAACTCTAAATTTATTGAATAAATGAAACGTTGACTCTTTATTTGCAAAAATGAGACAAAGGATGTCTTTTTATTGAATAAATGAAACGTTGACTCTTTATTTGCAGATTGCCGAAAGGTTGGCTTTTTAGAAACAATTTTTCCTATTCTTTTTCCTTTTTTTAATTTAATTCTTTAATCTTCTTCACATTTTCATCTTCTTCACATTTTCATCTTTTTCCTCCTTCTTCTCCATCATTTTTATCCTCCATAAATTTTCAAAGTCATCATTAATCTTCAAAGACCCAATATCTCTTCAAAGTCCAAACCCTAGATTTCTTTCCCCTTTTCAAGAACCCTAATCAAAGAATACCAAATTGGAAGGGATGAACTTTCTGGGTATTTGAATACCATTAATCTTCATTTTTTTGTAACACCCTAACTTTCATTTCTTCATCATTTCCTCCATCTTCTTTTTGACACAAAAAGTTCAGATTTTGATCCAAAATTCCTGTTTTTTCAACTTAATTTCACATTCCTCACAATACCCAGTTCTCAAATCTTTCTAATGTTTGTCCCATTTTACTGTTTTAGTAAACGTATCATCTTGCTTTGTTTTAGGTTCAGAAATTGTATAATTTCAACATTTTGAGTTGCAATTGAAGTTCAATTTTTCTAGGTTACACTTCTTCAAATCCCATTTGTTAAAGTTCTCAACTTTTTACTCCTTTTAGATTCTAAATGGATTGATTTCAACATTTTGAAGTTGCAATTAAGCTTTATCTTTCTGGGTATTTCCAAAAATGGAAAGAATAATGGGGGATGCTGCTAAAATAAGGAAAAGGGGTTGTTCACAATCTTCATCAACATCATCTGTGATTCAAAACTACAAATTCAAAAGAATAATTTTAGCAAAAAAGAAAGGAGGAGGTTTGAATGGAGGTGGAGGATCTTCTACACCAGTGTCTGTAATTGTTAATCACCAAATTAATTGAATGGAAAATTTGGGTCAATTTAAAAAATCAACCCAGAAAGTTTATGGAGAAATGGAATGAAGAGGATAAATGAGTAATTGGGGGAGAAGGAGAGAAAATGAAAAAAAATTAAATGAAAAACTCAAAAAAAAAAATCAAAATCAAAAATAAAAGGAAGAGGATGAACATGGTGGAGAAGAAGAAGGAAGAGGATGGAGGAATTAAATTAAAAAAAGGAAAAGAAAAAAAAATTGAAAAAAAAAAGTTAAAATAAGAAAAAAAAAAAAAGTCAAAGGTAAAATGGCTGGTCAACGGTCATAACCGGTCATCTGGCCGTAATGGTGGTCACTTTCAAATTTGGTGGCTGTAATTCATAAAAAAGAGACTTTGTGGCTGTAATTCACAAAACGACTAAACTTTGAGGCTATAATTCAAAAAAAACTCAATACTAAATAGTTGACCCCATGTCTAGAGGACAAAATCCATTGAAAAACCAATATACAAGGTGAGCTTTTTCAATGCAATTTAACAGTCTACCGTTTTTGTTCCTTCCTCGTTTCACGCTTAAAATTATTTTCCCAATTTTATTGAGATTGTTGATTTTTTGAAAAGCTCTCGATATTCATTTTTTGGAGTGGAAAAAGTGATCATCATCTTTGGTGGTGTATGTTTACTACACCCTCTATTCACTGTCTTATTTTCTTATTGTGTCAAATCATTCTAAATGTCTCATTTCTATTTTGGGTATGCTAACTTTTTTTTTTCTTTTTTTTTTTGAGATAGGGTATGCTAACTTAACCAATTTATTTCTACTAATTTAACTATTTTACACTTTTACACCTACAAACCTCACTTTACACCCATAAAAATCTAAAAACTCTACACTTTTCTCTTACATAAGTAGTTCTATTTGACCATTTTTGAGACACTTAGGGAAATAGGAGGGAGTATTTTTTTTGTTTTGAAAAATTAATTCTAAATTCGGTTATAGTTGAAGTGATTTGAACGAAGTGGAGATAACAAAAAATGGGAGATTATATCTTAGCAAAATTCATCATCTTCATTGGTCGATTCTTTAATATCAGTTTTGTTCCCGATTTAAATCATGTTTTGTTGATTTTGTTTTTAATTATTGCGAGAACTTCTTTTCTCTCCTCTCAATCTTTTTATCCTATTTTGTTGATTTTATTTTTAAGGAAAATTTGCCAAGAATAATCCCAACTATCACCCGTTGGCCAGAAATAATCCCAACTATTGATTATTTTTTAATAATCCCAACTATTGATGAAATTTGCTGAAAATAGTCCCAGTCCATTTTCAACCGGTTGTAGCAGGTTTTTTGAGTATTTTTTTACCTTTTTTTTTAACTTTCCTTCATCAAATTAGGTAAACCTATATTAAAGTTAAAAAAAAAGGTAAAAAAAAATACTCAAAAAACCTGCTACAGCCGGTT
The DNA here is from genome assembly GCA_019776075.1 of Amaranthus palmeri. Lineage (NCBI taxonomy): Eukaryota > Viridiplantae > Streptophyta > Magnoliopsida > Caryophyllales > Amaranthaceae > Amaranthus > Amaranthus palmeri. The sequence continues at coordinate 328,911 of JAAKBH010000019.1, forward strand.
GAAAATAGAGTGGGACTATTTTCAACAAACTTCATCAATAGTTGGGATTATTAGAAAATAATCAATAGTTGGGATTAATTCTGACCAACGGGTGATAGTTGGGATTATTCTTGGCAAACTTTCCTATTTTTAATTATTGTGAGAACTTCTTTTCTCTCCTGATCTCCTCCCAATTTCATATGATTTTTTTTGGTGATCCAATTTTTCATTTCATGATATTTGATCTTTATTTCTTTGATATTTGATTTTTTTTGGTGATCCAATTGTGGGTGAAAGAATTACACTTATTATTATTTTAGACTTTTTTTTAGTATCATATAATATTTGTATAAAAAAACTATCATAGTACATTTTTATATTAATGCCATCAAGTGCCCTTTTTATATTTGTATGCAAATATACAAATTGAATGTATTTACGTATGCAAATATACAAAGTGAATGTATTTACTGATTAACGTAGGCATTTTTACCACGTAAATAGGCATTTTAACGTCACAAATGGGCATCTTAGGATGTAGATATTTTAACAATGAAATTGAAAGTAAATATCTAAACAACAACATTTAGTTTTTAGAAGCAAATTAGACATTTTAATCGTCATAAATCAATATAAAAAATAATATCACAAGTAAACATTTTTACATTGAAAGTGAATATGAATGTGTAAACAAAAAGTTAGTTTTAAGATATTTTGAAAGTAAATATGCAATTTAACATCATAACTAGATATTTTGACAATGAAAATAAAAGTGAGTATTTAAACATTTTAATGTCATAAGTAAACAATTTGATATCGCAAGTACATATTTTAAAAATCTATTAACTATAAAAAACAAGCATAAAATTCTACTATTCATTTTTGATCTAATGAATAGTAGTTACTTCAACTCTTGCCACGTGTCACTGAAAAGATATCAGATTGCTCCACGTTTGCATATTACACTATTCATTCGTCTTCACTTTACCCGTTTCTTTCTCATTTTTTGCTTACTTTCATCTCTTCCATTTTCATCTTCTTTCATCTACTCTTTCATTTTCTTCATCTCTTTTGCTTTCTCGCTTTTCTCTTTCATTTTCTCATGAATTAATGAACAGAAAGGCTGATTTTTGGGATCTATTCTATTATCTATTATCAGGCGTACAAATCCATATGCAGGCGAGCTTAGAAATCCATAATCCATCCATAACCAGTTGAAGGTAATGACTAATGAGTTTAATCACGTAGAATTTAGGTTTTTGGGTTTTCTTGCTTTTTCTTGATTGAATATTTATATTTACTTTAGAATTTAAATTTTGGGTTTTCTTGCTTTTTCTTGATTGAATATTAGAATTTAGGTTTTTGGGTTTTCTTGCTTTTTCTTGATTGAATATTTTTATTTACTTTAGAATTTAGATTTTGGGTTATATTGCTTTTTCTTGATTGAATATTTATATTTACTTTAGAATTTAGGTTTTGGGGTTTTCTTGCTTTTTCTTGATTGAATATTTATATTGACTTTAGTTTATTGTATCAATTTCCCCTTTTTGTATGAAATTTTATTTTAGGTTTAAGATCAGAGACTCAATTAAGCTCTCAGATTTTTTAGGAGTTTTTGAAGTCATTTTGAAAAAATCAGGTATTTTTGTTATGTTAAACTAGGTATTTGAAGCCATGGTAACTGATTTCACACGTTGTTTATCATACTGCTTTATCAATTTGATTGTAGCTTCCTCTATCACTGCTCAAGACTGCACAGGGCCACCCTATTGTGAGAACACTTAATATTAGGTTATTATTTTAAAGTGTTTGATTTGGTTTATGCAAGCTATTTTTCAATGTAACATGTAAATTAAAATTGATTTGATTTGATGGAACATTGTAAATGGAATAGAGATGTTGGAGATGAAGAATGGAGGATAATTGGTTTCCTTTCAATTTTGTAGGAAAATGTTGTAAAAGGATGTAAAACACTTTACAATTCAAAATCCCCATTTGAATTTATTTGTTAGACCAAACAATGGAAATTGGTGAAAATAGTTTTCTGGGAAATCGTTTTTCCCCAAACCAAACACCCTCTTTGTGTTTTCTTATTGTATGATCTTTTATGATGCCCAAATTTGTATTTTTGTTTTTGTATATTAGTTGGTGGAATTGAAGAACGGGGAGACTTGTAATGGACATTTGGTTAATTGTGATACCTGGATGAATATTCATCTTCGTGAAATTATCTGTACATCTAAGGTAATATTAACTCTGTATTTTGAAATTTTGGGTTAGCTTCTTCGAATTTCCCTTGTGAAATAGATGTTTCGATTTAGTGGTGATGTCCTCGTTTTGTAAGGAAAAAGCAAGAAAAGTAGAAAAACCCACTAACCTAAAGCCTTATTTGTTCACCTGTTCATTAGATGAAGAGAAGAGAAGAAAAATGGCGTGGAAAAATGGAAAAACGACGTGGATGGTTCAGATCGTTCCAACCGACACAGGTGTCATTGCCTCATCAAAAGTAATTTCTACTATTCATTAGATGAAAATAAGTAATAAAGATAGATGCTTGTTTTTTTGCTTTAAATTTAGGCAATTGAAGAAATGTGTTGTGCTTCAGTTTTCTTTGGGTATATGGAAGAACTCATAAGCATCCAAAAGTGATCTTTTGTGTTCGTAAACAGTTTATTGTTTCACTGTTTAGTGGAAAATATGCATTTATCTTTGTAAATTTGGGCATTACATTTTTTCTTGTTGTTGGCTGTCAGATTTGTTTGTTGTGTGTTTACACTAATGGAATTGCTTTCTTACACTATGTTTTGCTCCACTACAATAAGTGATTAGTGTGGAGTGTGCTTTGTATTTGGGTATTTTGAGAATTGTTTTGTGTTTTTTAAGAGTTAATGTCTCATGCATTAAATATTGGGAAAGATATGAATGAAAGATCAAGCTTGTATTGGAAAGGTGCTTTACTTTTAAAAATTTAAGATCTCAAATGTTACAAATTCTGTATTCTGTTGAGATGAACTTGTTCCAATAAGGTACTCTTTGTCGATTTTTGAAGTGTAATTTTGATGATCACACTAATTTTTGTAATTGCCTTATAGGATGAACGACTTTCTTTTAGTGTTTTAACATATTTTTTTCATTTCATTTTTTTATTTAATCCTGATCAATTAAATTTTTTTGGAGAATTTGTAGCTTTTGGATATTTTCATTTTTTTATTTAATCCTGATCAATTAAATTTTTTTTGGAGAATTTATAGCTTTTAGATATGTTTCTGCTTTCTTACATCATTATTTGCTTCATGATGATTCTTCAAATTTGGATATTTGAAGAAATGTTTTCTGCATAATTATTTTGGATATGTTGAAAGTTCATAAATATTGACAATAGATTGAGTGGCAATATGTTTGATATGGGAATAATGGAAAGGAATATATGACATGCTGGGATTAAGGTTGGGATTCTATGTGAATAAAAGGATGTCATTTGTTTTCTAAATGTAAACTTAGAGCATTGAGTATTAAAGTGACAAATTTTATTGCAAGTTGTTATGTTAATTTTTCTATGATATTTGGTTTATGTTGATTATATGATGTGGGTGAGTTGATTTAATAATTTAATGTCTTAAGGTCAACTTCAATTTTAATAGAGATTGCAAACACTTAAATTTTTAGTTTAAAAGAGGATTCTTCGATATTTAGTAGTCGATGTTGGATAATCAAGCTAATAAATTTTATGTAGAAAGAAAGCATATAGTATTATTTCTGCATCTAGCTAATTGTCTTTTAAGAGCTATTGGTGGATGAAACTTTAAGTGATTGGGATGTGAGAAGATGGATAAATGAGATCAATTAATTTGAAGATAGGCTACTTTAATATTCATACATTAGACTACTTTTCTTCAAATAACATACCCTGATATGCAACTCTTTATATTGTTTTTCCAACTCCTTATATACATGTTCGTTTTAAGCTTAGCAAGGTAGATCCATTTACTATCTTTGAATATGACGATAAATCATACAACTCTTTATATGAAAAATCACAATTTTTTGAATTTTTGGCTTTGCTTAATGGGTTGAAATAATTGATTATGGGGGTTTATTCTGAGAATTGATGAAATATTCGAATTATGGTGATTTACCTTAACGAGTTGGATTTTCGAACCTACTATTAGATTTCATCAAGTTTTGGTGAGCAATTTGGAGTATCTTGCTAGATTTCATCAAGTTTTGGTGAGCAATGTGTTGTATTTAGGGTTGTTGGAATTAAAACAAATTGTGGGTTTTTACTTTAAATTCAATAAAAAGATTACATAAAAGAGAAAATAAAACGATAAAATTCAGTTAAATTTAATTCTTATTTCCATTTTCTTGGTCGGTTGTTTGAATTGATTTTCTTGTTTTCTTTTGGGATTAAATTGGTGTGATGATCGATTTTTTTTATTTGTTATTTCGATGATCCCTTCTCTCATTTCCTAATCACTTGATCGATCATTAATTGTGTACTCTATTGTAGGTTCTTGATTTTCATGAGATGAACAAAAGTTGGTAATTGGCTCTTAGATGCTCGTTTCATGGTAAGTTTCACTCTAAATTTAATATCTTCAGTCTGATCAGTTAAATTTATTGGATTGTTTTTTTTTATTTAAGCATTAAATAGATGAATTAGACTCTTAGAGTTAAATATAATTCCTTGATGCATTATATTGTAGATTTGGTTTCGTTACTTTTAATTGGAAATAAGGTTCTGGATCCTACGTTGTAAATGTTTTATTGTCTAATTCTGTTATTAAGGTGGATTTTTTTTGAGTTGGGATGTTTATATTGGTGCCATAGTGGCATTTCTTTGAATTATGCTCATGAAGGAGTATTTCAAATTGAGTTTATAGTGGGTTGAAACATGTCATCTGAAATTCATATATGTGGTTACTGTGGGTTTAGGGATTTTTGTGGGTTTTGTTGATTGACCTTTGAGAGGATATTAAACCCCTAACATCAAGAAATATTTTCGAAAATATATTTCCCTATTCAATTTCATTTTATCTTTTTTAATGAAATTTGTTGGGTTTATGTTGATCGACATTTGATAAGCTATTACAAGAATTGTTATATAATCAATGTGAGATAGAAGCAAAAATGGAAAGAAATTTTGATTAAGAAAGTTGATGTACTAAAATTAGATAGAATTTTTCATCACAAGCAGGAATCGGAAATTAAACAGATAAAAAAAATGGAAACTATGGTAGACAATTTGGTGAGAGAGCTCAAAATCCCTCCACTAGCACCTCCTTTACCGTGCCCTCCCACAGTATATCCTAAAGAAGATTTTAATGAGGTCTAAGGCTATACACATCTCATCTAACAAAGACTAATGCTCATTGAACATCGATACAAGGGTTTTATGTGACCGCCTTATTTATGAAGCTTATCGAGCTAATGTTGTTGTTTATACTAATAATGGTGGCCACATTTATGTTCATGCTACTGTTAAACATAAAATATAGATTTGTAATATTTGCATATTTTGATTTGCAAAAACTGATTTTCACTAACTAAATTTAGGTGAATCGATAGGATTAAGAATTTAGTGGTGAAATTGATGGGATTGAAAATTTAGAGGTGTTGATGGGTACAAATTGCCTGTTTTGGTGAATTTTTTTCTTTGTTTGTTTGATTCATGATACAAATTGCCTCCTTTCGTTTAAATGATAGCATATGTTTGCTTAATTCGTGAGGTGTTGTATTGATTGCCTACTTCAGTTTAATTAGGTTTCTATTTTTAGTATTGATACGTGAGCTTCAGTTTCTATTTATTGTGGTAATTTGTAAATTGTAATGTTAGCAGAAGCTTGTGCTCAACAATATTAAAGTCCCGAAGAATGAAATTACAACAAATGATTCTACAGTGTATGCACCAACTTGCTATGATAACTTAATATGGAGAATTATTTCTTTGGGTGCAAATGAGATGTGCCTCCATGTTATTGTTGTGACATTTTATGGGTAAATGAACTCTTTGTATAAATATGTTGCTTACTTGTTCCCTATGTCTACTTATTTTTTATCTTCAGTTTGTACTTCTAATACAACATTGATCATAAATCTCCGGCACTTTATGTGTGTGTATATGTCAGATTAATATCTGAGCCAATCGAAATTTTAGTTTTTCCTATGAACCTAAGGAGCTATCATACTTGGGATGAAGTAAGCTTTTATAAGAGTAGTAAAGAAAATTAAATGATAGAACTATTGATGTTTGATTGTTGTTTCGTAGTATAGGTTGTCAAAAGTTGTTGTGTTGTATGATCTATGATACATTGGATTTGATTTATGGAAATGGTGCATTGGACTTTGGTTGGTACATTGAGTTGGGAGTCTCAAATCGTGTCCAACTTGTATTATTTGACTAATGATGTATTTGAAGTTGATGAAAAATATGCAACTGTGTTAATTCAGATCACTTGTAGAAATATGAAACTATAATTTTTATACAATTTCTTTGCTTGACATCAGTATTCTTCTAGAATTCAATTACAAGGTTTAATTATTCATCTCTTAAATGTAGCTATGTGTCTATTTTATTCATAAAGTTTCTAGGTTTTTGCAAATTAGAGTTTGCTTATCGTGCTACTATTAATTTCTTAATGTTGAAACTTACTAAAATTATATTTGTTAAAAATAACCTTGTTGTATTTCAAGGTGTAATTTCTTTTAGTTCTTTGTATTCAGCTGTAATGATCCATATATATCTTTTGGTTTATATTAACATAATATTTAATTAACTTGTACGATGCTCGTGGAAATGATGTTGATCATAGTATTTACAATGGAAAGGTGCTATCGATCGTCAATGTCGCATCGTAATGGTACGATATATATGGCTTCAATGCTCATTTTAAGATATTATTATTGCAATTTCCTAATAAATTTCTATCTTCTAAGATTTCCAATTGCGTACTAATTGAAAACTATTCACCGATGGACCTCTTACTCTATCATTGTTGATTGTTAATAAAATTTTCATAGATGCCTGAAAATGATGACGTATTAGCGATCGAACGATGTGTTACAACCACTAACACCACCAAGATCGAAATATGTGAAGTCTTGTGAAACAAATTACGCAAATTATATAACTCGATGTTTGTAGGAATAAAATGCAATAATAAAATGACAAAAATGTTTAAGGAGGTTCACCCAAAATTGGCTACGTCCCCCGTGGTGTAGTAACTCTTATATTATCACAATTGAGAAATTACAATTAGAGAAGAGATGAGGCTAAGTGTTTAGGCTATGTGTTATTTTGTGGATGTTTTTCTTGGATGATCTTGATAGCTTATTTATAGTGCTAAAATTACATTTGATGATAAAGCATAATTAATACTAGAGCACTAAATGGTAATGTAACAGCCCCAAGAATTAGAAAAGTTGAGAAACAAAGCATCCAAGGCATCCTGTAAGATTCTGCTCGTTCGAGGCACTCTCGTGCTCGTTCGAGCGTGGCTTCCCAGCAACTTCTGTTTTCTGTCTTCCGAGATTCTCGTTCGAGCCTTATAGAGCTCGTTCGAGCATGGTATGGCAGCAGCTATTGGAAGTCTCTGAACAGGCAGCTCATTCAAAGCCATAGGTAGATCATTCATGCCTTGTACTAGCACTTCAATGCTGTAAGAAACTGTTTCAATTCCTCACCATTCATCATGTCATTTACACATACTTAAGTTCAAGCATTGAATTACACTTAAACTCCACATTAAGTCGCACACTTAACTTACCCATTATCTTACTCTCATAGGATACCATCCTAAGAGTCACACTTAATTTATTTTTGGTGGACTCAAGTCACACCATTCATAAGATGTCTTATAGGAGTATCTATCAAATCTAAAGCTTCCTTCATTCTTCAGCATAATTCTTTATTTTTGTACCTAATATCGTCAATTATTATATGCTAATTGAATTGCTAATATCATTGATTATTATATGCTAATTGAATTGCTCGCTCTTTTATTCTTGAAATTGTTGAATAATGTTGCTGACTCCAGAAGAGAGTGGCCATTGGAAGAAAAAAAAGAAAGAGAAGAATATTAAAGGTAATTGCTATTTTTGTTGAAATGTTAATATTTTACGAATTTAGTGCAACTTGTCTTTTTTTTCTCAATTTGAAAACTAAATCATCAACATTGTTCATTTTTTATTTGGTCTTAACCAAGGTGGATAGTTTTTACTATCATTAGTGTGACTCGTGTGGTCGTGCACTTTATCATCTCTTCTGAACCTTTGTGAGAGTCATACAATTACAAAAAATTAGTGGTTAAGTTTAGCTCATGCAGAGCAAGAAGATACCCCCGATGAGAATGGAATTGGTTTTTGAATCCTGATCATTGGATGTGACCAAGTTTTGTTGAGATGATTGTCACAATTCTATTACTAGAACCACTTTTTTTGGGATTGCGACTGCGATGAACGACGAGCAAATACGTCAAAAATATTTGTTTTTAGACAAATGATCTATATTGGCACTTATAGTCTTGTTTCGTTGTTGTTCAGGAACATCCAAGCTTTTTTGAATCAAAAAAGGAGGAGCAAATACATGATTCCATGAACGTTGAGAAGTTCACAGCTGCTTTCTTCTCGATCAAGAAGAATATTTTATAACTTGTGGCCTTGTGGGTGTATGGGAAAAAGGAGAACGATGAGACTAAGAGCGCAGAAGTCCTTTGAATTGTTTGCTCCTCAAAAGATATGTTCACTTGTGGCCTCAAAAGAGTTTTTTCATATTGTTTAAGTTGAAGTTCACATACTATTTTTTTCATATCAACTAAATTTAGTATTTGCATTTTATTTTAGTTGGTCAAAATTTTCTATCAATCGAATACTAGACTGTATTTGTATTTAAGGTGCGTTTTATTTTTTCAAAGAGTCAAAAGCAAGACTATAACCATGCTAATTTTTTTCATTTGTATTTATATAAAGTTTGTGTTCAATGGTACTACTTTTAACTAGAAGTATTCATTCGGGTCATCAGGTTGATTTCGGGTCAGGTGTTTTGGGTCTGTTTAAAATCAAGTTTGTGTTCACATTGATTTGTACATAATTGTAGATCTATTTTTAAGTCCGGTTAAATTGAATTCGTTTATAAAGTTGGGTGTCTATCGGGTCATCGGGTATGTTTTGAACAACTCTGCTTTTAACAAGTTCTATTTTATTCATGGGAATCTTAATTCTTGGTTTTGTAGTTGCTTTCTTGTACAATTGTTTCATGCAACATGCTATTTGTGACCAATGGAATGTTCAAGGTATATATATTAGCATCAATTCCAATATTTTTAATGTTTACATATACAAGGGCTCAATGTTGATTTGTTAATTTTACCAATTTTCATTTCAATAAATTTTTGTTATTTTACCCATACCATCAAACAAATTCAATCAAAAGTTCACCTTCAACAACTTCATTTCATTTACTTAATTTCTTCAAGTTTAATTTTTCTATTTTAATTTATATTTTTAAACAAAATAGGATTTCTCGGGAGAGCGCGTGCGTAGCACGCGCCCCACCAACTAGTTAAAGTAAATACGAGTATTTATACAACAAAAATGATTGTTTGATAAACCAATAAGAGAATTCAACATCATTATTAGTAGGCATTTTAATATTGCAAGTTAGCATTTTTAACATTGAAAGTGGAAGTGGATATTTAAACAACAAAAGGGAACCTTTAATGAAAGAAATAGTCAATTTAATATCGCATATAAATACTTTTTAACAGTGAATTGAAAGGGATGTGCAACATTCAAATTACAATAAATTGAGTCTTTAAAAACCAAAATATACATTCTAAAAATAGTAGATATTTTTAATCAGGTGTTCTCTTGAGAGACTGCTTTTTGTAAAGACGACTCTTAAAAGTCCAGCCCAAATCTATATTTAGAGTTGTAACAATATATATTTTGAATAGCAATGGGCTTTTGAGAGCCGTCTTTACAAAAGACAGTCTCAAGTAAGAATTTGTGATTTTAAATTAGCCACTTTCAATGTTAAAATGCCATATAATAGATATTTTGATTGATTTTATATCTAATTATAAGAATTTATCTCAAATTTTAATAATTCATCTCAAAGAAACAATGCAAATTCACTCACATTCTGTATCTATCAGTCACTTTTTTGATATACACTTTAGCTACATTCAGTTTTATACTTGAAAATCCAACTAAAGCTATTCATATTTTGAGGAGATTGATGGAAAAGAATAGGAAGCGAAAGAAAGATTTGCATCTCGTGTTCATCGACCTGGAGAAAGCGCATGATAGCATACCACGTAGCATCGTTGGGGATAACCTCCAGAAAAAAGGGATTTCATCAAGATACATTGAGGTTATACAGGACATGTATGACAGAGTCTCCACTAACATTCAGACACCGGTGGGGCTAACAGAGACTTTCAGTATTAGAGTGGGCCTACATCAGGGGTCAACACTTAGTCCTTTCATCTTTGTGGTCATTATGGATGAAATCTCAAAATCCATCTGGGAGACCGTACCATGGTGTATGCTTTTCGCCGACGATATCGTTCTGGCCGCAGAAACTAAGGAGGAGGCTAATAGTAAATTGGAAGAATGGAGGGAAGCCTTGGAGGGTAAGGGGATGCGCATAAGCCGCTTGAAAACAGAATACATGCGATGTGACTTATGTGGGACAGAATCGGTAGGGGAGCCGAAGGTGTCCATCGGGGGAGAAGTGGTTGCATGTACGTCCAAGTTCAAGTACCTAGGTTCAGTAATTCAGAGTAATGGGAAGATTGAAGGGGACGTTACAAACCGTATACAAACAGGATGGCTTAAGTGGAGAGCGGCGACTGGGGTGCTTTGTGATAAAAGATTCCCTATTAAACTAAAGGGCAAGTTTTATCGCGTTGCGATTAGGCCATCTTTATTGTACGTGACAAAATGTTGGCCTGTAAAGAAGGTTTTCGAACAGAAGATGGACGTAACAGAGATGCGCATGCTGAGATGGATGTGTGGCAAAACTATGATGGACAGGATAAGAAATCAGAAGTTTAGGGAGAAGCTAGGGTTGCACCTCTCTCTGCAAAGATGCGGGAGAATAGGCTGAGATGGTTTGGACATGTGCAGATAAACACCCATGACGCCCCAGTAAGAAGGATCGAGCGCATTGTAGTGGAGGGCAAGAGAAGTCGAGGAAGACCTAGGAGGAAATGGGAGGAGCAGATTAAGAGCGACCTGCACGATCTCCACCTCTCTATAAAGACCTGACCAGGGATAGGGCCATATGGCGCCGCCTTATCCATGTCCTAGATTACTAGACTTGTTTGTTACTGTGCTTTGCTTTTCGTCAGTTTCCTTTATCGCCTCTCTTACCTGTATCGTTTTCTTAGTTATATGCATGTATTCTTTTAGTTGTGTAAGTCACCTACTATGCTTGCGGCTAGTTGTTTTTCTATGCTTGGCTAACGTGTGTATAAGATGTAGGAGTTCAGATATTTGCAGGTTCTTATCGTTGAAGACTCTTCTTGAGCCGAATGACTCTTTTGACCGCCTTCTCCTTATGGGTATGAGACGTCGTCGAGCCTCCTTCCCCAGACCCTGACCATAGATCTATCTATGTGCGGGAATACTGGGTATGATGATGATGATGAATAAAAATTATCTGGCCACAAGACTAGGTATGGGCATGAGTCGGATTTGGGCCGGGTCCAGCTAGACCCAGATCCAGACATTAACTTTTTTATTGTGAAAATTCTGGACCCGAACCAAGCCCTTAGAGTATGGCGGGTTTAGAGTTTGGATCTGAGTCAAAAACAATTTTATTTTTTTCCTGAATTTTTTTTAAAATTATATATTGTACAATTTTTGATCATTTGTATAAAATTATTTAAACAAGGATCAGGTAATACTTTATACTAAATGAGCAAATAATTATACAAAGCTTTTCAACAATCAACATCAAGTTCTTAGACCAAAATATTTATCAAGTCTTTGAATTTTGAAAGTATCGATACAAGAACAATATTTCAAGTTACATGAAACAATAAAGTTTAAAATCTCTTAATGTTCATAATTATAACAAAATTACAAATCAAACAAGTAAATACTCATGATAACTAAAATAATAATTTTATAAAAGACTTAAATGACTCCATGAGTCGGATCTGAGTCTCAAACGTGTGCACCCGAATCAAATCCGGACCCAGATTGGACCCAGATTCATAGTGTCCAAAAATAAGTGGATCCAACCCTTAAAATTAAGATCGATTGGGTCTAAACCCTTAAGGTCCAAGATACATACCTATCCCAACAGAATAACACAAATTCTTACTTAAAATCGTCTTTTGTAAAAACGGCACTTAAAAGCCCAGTTCAATTCTAAAAATATATTGTTACAACTCTAAATACGAACATTTGAGAGTCGTCTTTACAAAAAACGAACGCATCACACAATAATGTCTGATTTAAATTTGGGTGAAAACTAAATTGTGGGGTTGTTAATTGTAGTTGTCGCAGCTTACAATTACGCACTTGAGCCACAAAAACTGACTTTTCTTTTTTATGAAATCAAATAAATAAACAACGAATCATTCTGCTTTCATCGTTTATTCCCCAACCAGGTCAAAAACCTCTCTTCTTCCTCCTTTCTGGGTTTGTTCATTCAAATTCTCAGGAACAAAATTTTTAGGGTTTAATTTTATGGATTATTTCGAGAACAAATGGTCTTCGTCTCTTTTCATTGCATCTCAATTGTTAGATTCTTCATTTTTCGAAGCTTCTCAGCCTGATCTCATTCGTTCTCTCTCTAATAGATTCACGCCTTGGTTTCGCTACCTCCGTTCTACTTTCCCGCTTTAGCATCCTTCAAATTGTGTATTTACCTTTGTGTCTGGCCTCCAGGTAATGTATTTCGATTTATTTTTTTCTTGTTTTTCAGGATTACAATTTCTGTAATTGTTTTTAGTTTTTGAAATATATACTACTTTGAGTGCTTTATTTTGTAGGGGTAGTTGGTTGATTCTGAAAATTATTATACTTTTAGTGAATCGAATTTGAGTAATTTTCTTCACTATTTATCTTTATTTCAGATCTCAGATGAATCATTATCAATGTTAGTTTAATTAAATTTGCGTGAAGTTTTCAACTTTTTATAAATTTGAGGCTTAAATATTTTGTAAGGAATTAATCTATTTTGAGCATATATTCTGCTTTTATATATGATAAAAAAATTAACAAATTTAGAATTATTTTGGCTTATATACTTATCCTTGTTATAGATAATTGTTGGATTAAAATGGATCAAAATCATTTTAATGGAGGAACCTTTTTCGTTACATAATGTGATTTTTGATGGCAAATATTTGTAAGTTAGGATTTATGGATATTTGGGAAAACTAATGTTCAAGCACCCTGTAAGCTGAAAACATACAATCAGTATTTGGATTTTGCATTTTATTCTCGTACAGACATAATTCAAGTATGAAATTTCTTAGGATTTGAGTGTTCAACAAGTGTCATGAAAGTATGCTTTGGTTCCATGTTGTGTCGGTAGAATTTACATCTATATCATATCAGATACTCACTCAGTTCCATAAAGTTCTACACGAAAAAAAAATAGTCTTTTTGGAGCTTATTTAAATGAGATAAATAAATGAGATTGTGGGTATACCTTAACATTGCCAGAGCCTTAATACAACTGAAAATATTCACGTCATTCGTAGCTTTTAATTTCCATGATGTTTTCATTTATGAACAATTGGGAGTACAAAATAGTGCAGAAGTTTGTGTTTTGTGTCGAGTGTTAGTTGTGTTAGAGTGCTCAGGCATAAACTATGAATATCATAGATTCATAGTTCATGGGGGAAATCATATTGATTTGTTTATAACTTATTTGAAAGTTTTGACTTTTGACTCTGCATTTCCGATTTTTCAGGTGGTGTTATTGTAGAAAATTGTTGGAGGCGTGCATTTGATTTAAGATTGTAACTCAGTTTTAGGAGTGTGAAAAGAGCTTTAGGATTGTCCTTCGCTCGTGGTTTTGTGGTGACATGATCACAAGCGAGGGGGACTCAAAAATGTCTTCAAGACAAGTAAAGACCTCTGGCTGGGCTGCATTTGACCGTAAGCAAAGACAAAAAGATGGTATTGTTGCTCAATCTGGTGATGAGCTCTTTCCCTCACTGGGAACTACCATAACCTCACTTCAACCTTCCAAAACATCCGCGAGAGACAAGCATGTGAAATCATTCTCATCAGCTATACAGCCTTCACTTCATTTTCCCACTCTTAAACACGATAACGTAATTAGCAAGTCTTCTGAAGTTGATAGTTCTGAAAATCCCCAGATCAGTGAGCTTACTTCGGAGGTCAAGTTTAGCCTGGTTTTTAAGCAGCTCAAAGAGATATTCGTCTGGGCCGATGATAGCTTGATCGAGGATGTATTGGCTGCTACAGGAAATGACGTGGACAAGGCATCATCCTTTCTAAAGGCTATGGTCTCTGACCAAAGATCACATGAACTGGAAATTACCGAGGTGGAAAATCATAAAAAATTAATGAGTAAGAAGGAAGATGAGTCTTCAAAAGATGTTCATGAACCGGCCAAGATGTCCTCTGTTACAGAGCCACGTCTTGGCAGTAAAAACAATAATGTGAGCAATGAATTTGCCCAAAATCTGTACAATGATTATATGGAAATTAATGCAATTGTCGGACAGTTGACAAGTATACCTGTTGAGCCCGAGTGGGAAGAGGATGATGTGTACTTGAGTTGCCGTAAAGATGCCATAAAGAAAATAAGGTTTGCATTTTTTATTTTTTCTGTTCATGTTAATGCACTGTCGTCAAATTATGTGTAATGCCTTTTTTTTATATGTAATTAGAGGATAAATCACTTTTCAATAAATGAAAAGATCAAGACATTGCTTTAAATATAACGTAGCTTTAGAACATATGTTGTTATAAAATAGATTTGATCTAACTGTTTTGAAGTCTTGGATTACGTTTTTAATCAACAATCTATCGCAAATAATATTGGAATGGCTAGGAATGCCCCTTTTTATTTGTCTATAAGGGATGTTTGCTATTTATGAGTGCATATGCTTGTGGAACTGCGTGAGTAGTATACCATTTAAATCAATCATGCATTGCTTGATTAGTAAAATAATGTGGATCAGACATTATAATTTTTGGCTGTCTGAGAGTGAATTGAGTCTTGTAAACCAAGAATGTTCGATGACTGAGCTTATCCTCTACTTTGTAAATTCTGTATGGAACGAAACTGTTAAATGAAGCTAGTTAAGGCTCAGTTTGATGTGGTTTTGTTTACATCATTTTCATTTGCACATCTCGTTTATTGTGTTGGTGTAGTCCGTTGATGTGCTGCCTGGTTTTTAAATGTCAGTATCTATGCAGATTAAGGTCTATTGTATGAAACCTGTCGGTCTAATCATATTTATTTTATTTTTTCGAAAGAGGTTATCCTCTAATTCATAAATTCTGTATGGAACAAAACTGTTAAATGAAGCTAGTTAAGGCTCAGTTTGATTTGGTTTAGTTTACATCATTTTCATTTGCAAATCTCGTTTATTGTGTTGGTGTAGTCCGTTGATGTGCTGCCTGGTTTTTAAATGTCAGTATTTATGCAGATTAAGGTCTATTGTATCAAACCTGTCGGTCTAATCATATTTATTTTATTTTTTCGAAAGAGCTTATCCTCTAATTCGTAAATTCTGTATGGAACAAAACTGTTAAATGAAGCTAGTTAAGGCTCAGTTTGATTTGGTTTAGTTTACATCATTTTATTTGCAAATCTCGTTTATTGTGTTGGTGTAGTTTGTTGATGTGCTGCCTGGTTTTTAAATGTCAGTATCTATGCAGATTAAGGTCTATTGTATCAAACCTGTCGGTCTAATCATTTTTACTTAATTTTTTCGAAAGGGCTGCTACACGTCACTCTAAGGCAGCAACTAACTCATTTTTAAGAGGCGATCACAAATCTGCTCAACAATTTTCTCTGAAAGCTCGGGAGGATTGGGGAGCGGCACAAAGTCTCAATGCTAAGGCTGCCTGTGAGATTTTGAGAATACGTAATGAGAATAACGGGATTTGGAGGTTGGACTTGCATGGTCTTCATGCATCAGAAGCAGTTGAAGCTGTGAAGGAACGTTTATTTATGATTGAGACCCAATTTCTATCTAAAGGTTCAAGGCAATCAGAACTTTCTAACAGTTCCAAGAGTATGCCCGTGAATAAATCTGAAGAGCAGGCATCTTATCGGTTGAAACCTATTTGGTTGGAAGTCATTACAGGTATCGGTGATATTCTAGAATGAAAATGATTTGTAAATTTTTTAACACACTGTGAACCTTATCTGAAAATATGAAATTAATGTAACTCAGAACCTCTTAAGTATAAATTCTAACACTAATAACATGGGCCATTCCAAGTAAATTCAAATTATTTATTTATTTATTTTATTTATTTTTTTTAATGATTACCTCTATGGTAGTTAAACATTGTCCTTGGCAGGCATCGGAAATCATAGCCGTGGAGGAGCAGCACTTCCAACTGCAGTGAAAACCTACCTTGTTGACAATGGGTGAGTTCATGTGACTTTTCCAGCTCAGGTTCATCAATATTGATTTTCGAATACATATTCCAAATGAATTGTCGATCTTTTTTGATATAATGAAATGTCCATTTAATATTGCAGTTATCGATTTGATGAAGCTAGGCCTGGGGTGATCATGGTTCGACCTAAGTTTCGTGCCAATGTTATGACTTGAATGTTCTTTTGATGCCGCATGTCGGTGCACCTTGAACGTATGTACCGTTTTTGAAGCAGCTCGGTTCATGTCTCACTTTTTAAAAAGGGATAGCAGCCTGAAGTTCCGACTAATTAGTTCCTAAGTTAGATATGTTTATTGATCTTTATTACCAAGTTTGATATCTGTAAACTATTTTCTACTAATAATGAGTTTCCCATTGTTTTATTTCTACTATAGTTGGCTTCTTTTCCTAGAAGCTTTATACTTCATGTAAGCAAATAATGAAATTGATACTAAAATTTGTTAATCTTGAGCTCTATAACCGTCACATCACAAACCACCGTTTAGCTTGTTCAGATATTTTTAGATTTGTCACACCAGAATTGAACATACTGCACATGCCATTAGGGGTGTGCAAAATGAGATCGAAACTAGTATTGTTCAGATATTCTTAGATATTCTCAGATATTCTTTAATTTATTCGGATATTAGATTTGTCACATTAGTATTGTTCAAATATTCTTAGATTTGTCACATCACAAAATATTTAGTGCATTTAATACATGTCATATTGCTCTTAATACCCACAGCCACAGTTGTCACTTTGGGAGCATTTGGTATATGAGAATGAGAATTTGAGAATAAGAATGTGGGATTGGGATTGGGATTGGGATTGGGATTGGGATTGGGATTGGGATTGGGATTTGGATTTGGATTTGGATTGGGATTGAGATTTGATTATTGGGAATTTATGTAATATATTACCAATCCCTAGTTTGGTATGTTAGAAGGAATAAGTTGGAAATTGTGGATATATATTGAATATAAAATGTGAATTGACAATTTTGTCCCCATTAAAAATAAAAAAAAAAATTGTGAATTTTTTTATAAATAAGGATATAAATGTCTTCAAAATAAATCTCTATTCCCATCTCTAAATACTTGCCCCTAGGTATATTCAAGATGTGGAAAAGGAAGCATTGGAGATGATAAGGGTTTGGGTTTTTACTCATTTAATTTATTTTAGGCTAAGTTTAATGTTATGAGAATAATGATTATTATATTTAATCATAATCAGTTCAAATAATACTGATATCTCTATTTTAAACTTGGCTAACAGTATAGCAAGACGTTTTTCCGAGGGGAGAAAAGATGCTTACGTAAAAGGTGATCACACTTGTACAAAATAATTATCTGAAAAAATTAAAATAGCAAGGGGAGCTTATGTAAACTCAATAAAAAGGCTGCCCAATAAATTTTAAAAACAACAAATAAAAAAAGATCATAAATATTAACTTGCATGATATTCATCCATCCGAAACTATTCATGCAGTAAAGAAACGTCTTAATACAATTGAGACCAAGTTGAAAACCTTGTATTTATTATAAATAATTTTTTTATGATTCCATCATTGAAAATTTTAGATTTTTCATCATTATATTATATTTTGATTGTTATGATTAATTATTAAAAAATTTCATTTGAATCATAAAATATGTAAATGGTATATAACACACTATAATAGAATTTTTGAGCTTGAGACCTAATTAAGATTATGTATATATACAAATAGGGAGTTAATATTGTATTTTTTTTTATTTTATTTTGTTTGGTCACTCTCATTTCGTAGTATACTTGGCTATTTCAACAGGTTGATTTTGATCAACCCTATAATCTTGCACAACCCGAAATTCCTGCTATCCTTCAGCTTGATTTTGTGATTTAGAATCTTGGTTTTTGAATAAATTCCCATCACACCCGTTCAGTTGTTCTCCGCACATTCCTTTTTGAATAAGCTATCCACACATTTCGTTTCAGTTGTTCTCCTAAAGATTAGCCGACGGGAAAGAGAACAAGCTTATTTCATCTCCTATGGATGACATGGTGAATGTATTAGATGGGTCATTTTCACCCGTTCATGGCAATAAGTCGGTTTGCCTCGACATTACTGATCAGTTTTTGCAGACACAGGACACACTATCTCTGTGTCTTCTGAAATTTCGGAGAAAAAAGATCTGATTCTAAGGAATCCAAACAGTGTGGCGGAAGAGAAATCGTCTTCAATAAGGAACCAAGCAAAATCGGTCTGCATAGAGATTCCTGAACAAAAAACGTTGTCGTCATTGAAGAAATGCAACATTGTTCCTTTTATGAAAAGATTCGATGAATCTAAATCACCGAGTAGTGATGTCCCTGCAAAGAAAGTGTTAGATAAGAAGGTTCCGCCTCTGAGGAAATCGACAATACCAGGACGCAAGAAATAAGTATGGTTCTTCAAGATAGTTTATGCCAGAAGATGTACGAAAAATAAAAGTTTTTGCGAGAACAAGATGAATTATATTTAAGATGTCGAAAGAAAGCATTCGGGATGATAGGGTTTGTGTTTTTACCCATCTAATATATTTCATGCTAAGTTTAATGATATATGAATAATATTACTAGGTATTTACCTGTGCTATGCACGTGATTATAAAACTTCATAATATTAATTCAAACATTGTTTAAATTAATACAAATATTATTTTGAACAATTATATCTATACAACTTTAACATAACAAAAAAATATCAACCAATTATAATACAAAACATTTTCAATTTATCTTAAGATTATCAAATAACCTAATATTGATATTTTTAATCCAAAATATTTACTAACCCTTAGAAAGGAGTGATACTTAAAAAAAAAAATATTTACTATGACATCCATAAAATAAATTAAACATCATCTTCATCAATATCTTTTTTCTCTTTGTTTCCATTTAATTCATCTCCAATCAACTTTTCAAAATTTGATCTCAACAATTTATAAGCCTTGTTTCATCCCACATCTACACCCATGAAATTTCTGAAATAAAATTGCATATTCAAATAGAAATGAAACAAAAACTCATAGCTTTCTCCAATTTTATCTCAATTTTCATACTAATTGAAATAATTAATAAACTTTACTCTCAATCTAAGCTTTCTTAAGTATGTGAGATGCAAACTTTAAAATTCAATCATATAAATAAGACAAACTATGTATGTAGCATTAAAAAAAACATTAACGTTTTGTCTTTCCATCTTCAATATAATTTTTTTGTTCATCATCTTCAATATAATTAAATTTAGATCACAAAGAGTTTTATTTAAAATGAATTAAATGAAGAACACTAACAGTTTCAATACAATGAAGTTTAGTTTTATTTAAATTGATAAATTAAATTGGATAACATTAAGATTTCAATATAATTAAGTTTAATTGATATTTAATGGTTTCAATGCAAAAAAAACCAAAAAAAAAATTGTATTAATTTGGGTGGCAAATTCGGTAAGTCAATAGATTGTATTAGATTGTATTAAGAGATATACTTTATTATTAGGCAAGTTGTAAAGTCGAGCTCACAAATTACAATTATATTATTATTATCGTATCTAAGGAAGGCATACATTATTCAGAATTATAATATGTATATGATTATATATAATCATGATAAGTTCAAATAATATTGATCTATATTTTGAGCTTGTCTGAACAGTATAGTAAGACGTTTTACCGAGGACAGAATAGATGCATATGCGAGGAGTGATCACAATTGTGCAAAAAAATTATCTGAAAAAAATTAAAATAGGCAGGAAAGCCGCATGTAAACTCAATAGAAAAACTGCCCAAGAGATTTTGGAAACAACAAATAAGAAAAATGAGATAATGAGGATTGACTTGCATAGTCTTCATTCATCTAAAGCTATCCATGCAGTAAAGAAACATTTTAATACAATTGAGACCAAGTCGATTGTGTTCTTTATCGAGCATAGAAAAACCATGCTTGTTGGAAGTTATTACAGGTATAATTACAATTAATTTTTTGGTATGATTCCATCAAAGTTTAATATTTTTCATCATTGTATTATATTTTAATTTACTTTGTAGATTTTTAAGATGTATGATTAATTATTAAAATTTTTTATTTGAATCATGAAATATATAAACAGAATATAGCACACCATAGTGCAGGATTGACAACTGCATTACTCTTAGAAATGGTATGACCATGATTTTGATGTCTTATCAACGGTATATTCTTAGAAGAGCTTTTTTTTTTTTTTAAACACTCAGCTTATTTGTATTACTTAATATTTGGTTAATAAAAGGTTAAATAAGCGTATGTTATGATTTATGAATCTTAAATTAATTGAATTCAAATAGCTCATGAAATATATATTGCTTGAATTGATTCCTTAAATTTGGGTTATGTAGTTTGAATTCATTTATATCCCCAAACTCCTCCTCGTGTCTTAGATTAATAGGTTTGCGTCCAACCTTTTTTTGAGTGTTACATTGAGGCAATATGAAGAGACAAGCCTTATTACTTCTGACTTTAGAAATATTTGGTGATTGAAAGGCTAATGGCTACTGTTGGGAACTCTGAAATCCTATCTCGTGTTTTGAGATATGATTTCTTAGGATTGTAGCAATAGTGGCATGTTAATGGGAATCTTCAATTGAATGTTAATTTAAATATAGAATAGTCTAGTGATTTTCTTAGATTGTGGAGGAGTTTACTATTCTGATTCCCATTTTATTTCACAGTTATAAACTTATAATGTAAGGAAATTAAGCAAAGGAAATATTGGTTTAGGGGAGACGTGGAGTTGAGTAAAATGATTGCTTATATTGCTTGAATGGAGAAGTACATGATATGCCTATTTATAGGACTCAACTTGGTACATACTTACTAAATATCTTAGATATTTTTAAATTTTTAATTATATTTTCTAGGAAGTTCTAAACTAATATCTTAGAAAGTTGTATTTTTTAATTAATTCTCTAGCAATTTCTATTATAGTATCTTAGATATTTTTATTTTAAAATCTTTAATTTAGATATTTTTATTTTTAATTAAAATCCTAGATTTTTCTAGATTATTTTAACATATAATATACTTCCTCCGTATTCAGTTATTTGCAACTTTTGCCAAAAATGGCGTATTTTATTATCTGCAACTTTTTTTTTTCTTTCCATTTATAGTAAATTTTTTATGCTGAATTTACCAACTTGCCCCTACTTAACAATACTAATAAGTTTTTAATTTTACTTAGTATTTCACTAATCTAACACATTTATTTAATTATTCCCACCAAAATTTAATAACCCAACCCTAGAATAATTTTGAAATCTTGCTAGGGTTCTTCACTTCTTTATCTGTCTTCAACCCCCACCATTAATGGGGCGTCACTTCATCTTCTACCTCCCATTAATGGCGTCACTTCATCTTCACTTCATCTTCACTTCATCTTCTGACTTCTCTCACTATAAAAGAGAAGCTGTTACTTCTCTCACTACAAAAGAGAAGGCTTGACTTCTCGTTTCTGGAAAAACCCTTCGTTTTTCCTGTCTACAGCCATTAATTATGGCGTCTTCAACCACCTCCATTAATACCACGTCACTTCGTCTTCTACCTCCATTAAATGACGCTAACTCTCCTCCTCTCACTATAAAAGAGGAACACCTCTGTCACAGATGGTTTTGGAAACCCCTCTTCGTTCTCTGGTACAAACCCTAATTTTCCTTCTTCTTCGTTTTTGCTTTCAGATCTACCATGAGTTCCCCTACAAAAAAAAAACCCTAACACCAGTCCTTCTAAAGAGGTTCCTTTACAGAAGGAAACTTCACCACCACCACTACCTGGATATACTAGGTCAGGGTTAAGATTTACTCCTCCTGGTGTACGGAGTAGATCTGTACGTTGTAGATCTATTGCCCAGATGAGAAGGATCAGGGGTTGTACTGGTGGGGCTAAGCTTTCTTTCGATTGTGATGGATTTGGGGTTTCCTCGACTGAAAAGGCTAAAGAGGTTGTTCCTGAGGGTTCTAAAGAGGTCATTGTGTTGGATGAAAGTGATGAGAGTTCTATTAGCTGTTCTGAGTCCCTAACCATTTCTGAAGATGATGAAGACCCTTCAAAGGGTCCTGGTTCATTGTGTGGAAATAAGCGTGTGTGTTTTGAACCACCTTCACCTATTGCTTGTTCTAGCTCTGAAGATGAATTCTTCATGCGTTTTTACTGACTTGGCAGTGTATAAATATCTAACTCTTTCTCCCTTTATTTTTGTCCCTCACATGCTCTGTTGATTCATGTTCATTCATGTTCATTCATGTTCATTTACGTTCATTCATGTTTATTCATGTTTATTCATGTTGATTCATGTTCATTTAGGTTGATTCTTGTTCTCTTGTTCTGTTGATTCATGTTTATTGTTGTTGATTCTGTTGATTCATGTTTATTGTTGTTGATTCTGTTGATTCATGTTTATTGTTGTTGATTCTGTTGATTCATGTTTATTGTTGTTGATTATGTTGATTCATGTTTATTGTTGTTGGTTCTGTTGATTCATGTTTATTGTTGTTGGTCTCTGTTGATTCATGTTTATTGTTGTTGGTTTCTGTTGATTCATGTTTATTGTTGTTGGTTTCTGTTGATTCATGTTTATTGTTGTTGGTCTCTGTTGATTCATGTTTATTGTTGTTGGTTTCTGTTGATTCATGTTTATTGTTGTTGGTTTCTGTTGATTCATGTTCATTGTTGTTGATTATGTTGATTCATGTTCATTGTGGAAAGGAGTCCCTTCTGTTGGTTTCTGTTTGTGGTGTTTGGGAATGGATGACTTGATGAATGAGGAGTAAAGTTATGTTTTGTATGCAAGTTAGTCCCACTATTTGCTGCCATAGAGTCCCTGTGCTTGTTTACTGTTCTCAATGACATTAAAAGAGAGAACATTTGTGCATCCAAATGATGAAGGGACTCATTTCATCATTCAATCAGATAATGGGTTTGCTCCAACAACTATTTATTAGTTGTTGTTGAGGTAACCATATTTGATATGAATATGGAAAAAACAATTCCTCTGATGGATGAAGTTGTCATGTCCACAACCATAATTTTAATAAAAAAAGGGAGACTTATGAATGTTTAAGAGTCATACAAAATTATGCATTTCATTTCCAAAAAAGGCTAGTTAACACTGCCATTCATTACAATCACAAAATACACCTAACCAACAACATTCAATTAAAGACAAAAACAAACCTAAAGTTATGAATGGTATTCATGGTTAAGTGTGGCAGTGTGACTAAAGCCTTGAGTCCCTTTATCTTCATTAGTCTGCATCAACCTCCATCATTGTGTCCTCAGCTTGAAATTGTGCTGTGTCAATGAAAACATTGTTGAGGTAATCAACAGCTTGTGCTACCAAATTCTTGTCTACTTCTAAAATTTCTGGTAGAAGTCCCATATGATCAAGTTTCTTTTTACCCATGTGTGGGATCTTGTAATTGTTTCCTCCTTGCACTTTGAGGATCTCAATCATGCATGTTTGTAGTGTTATCCAAGTGTATTTGTTCAACACTGGATTGAAAATCTCATAAGCTTCCTTCACTTTCTCTATTAATTCCCCTAAATTTTTTGGAAAGGTTTGATATTGTAGTGATTGAATGACACTGAACAAACCTAAATCAAGCACGCACATTCAAGTCTGGAGATTGTGTTGGTTGAAATTTAAGCTGGATGCAGAAACCATCTGAGTTACATGCATCTATAAACTCAGAGTCTGTAGGAATTTGATGGGGTCTTGCATTATCCCACTGTAATATGATATCCTTTGGCAAAGATGATGGCCAATGACTTTTTAATGATGGAATTACCTTATTCAGTAGCATTTTTCTGATTTCTTGCTTGTTGATGTTGACTGTGGGCTTGACTTCCAATGTCCCTGCCTCTCTGTTTTTACTTTTCTTTGCAGCTCTTTGTTCATAAGCAAACTCAAATATTCCATACTTCCCATCATGTATAATAGCACCATCAGTTGATGTAAGTGGCTTACCAACCACTGCCATGAACATGCCCTTGACTTTGAATCTTTTGGACTGTTGACATCTATAAGGATCTTCCTCATTTGGAAGAAGATAGAACCTTCTTGTCTCTGGGTTTAAATAAAACCACTTTTCATCAACATGAACCACATTTTGCATGTCCATGAATTTTGGGTTTGACCCATGTTCAGCAGGTAGTATATGAAATAAAACCCATTTCATTCTTGCCACCTTATGGTTTGGAGTTAGTGCTGGATGGTTGGAGCTTGTATGTGTTCTGAGTCTCCCTTTTTTTTTAATTGTTGAATTGTGCCATGTGATACATTTAGAGCTGCAGCATAACTTCTGCATGTTGTCTTTTTGCAAAGTGGGACTGACTGCAACATTTGATCAGTGAATATGAATGGTTTGGGTCCTGTTCTTCCTAGTTTTTTGCTTCTGACATCAATGACATTCCCAAATTCCATTTGTCTGAGTACTTCTCTGTGCAATCTCAGAATTGTGCTTTTGTGTACGTTGAATTTCTTTGCTTGACTTGTCTGGAAACCCCTTGGTAAATTCTTACCATCCAAATTGTGTAGAAATGCATCCACTAGTTGTCTTTTTTGATGTACTGTGAGCTGCTTCCTACCTTTTGCTGGTTGTACTTGGTGCATTTGTGGTTGACTTTGTTCTTGTGTTGGTGTTTCATATGAATCATCAAATGAGTTCCTATAATTTTCTTCTTCCATGAGAAGAATATCAATGGCAAAAAAATTATCATCAAAATCATTTGCCATGTTGCTTGATGTCCCCCCAGATTTGTGGTTGGAGTTGCAGTAAAGGTTGCTGTTTTTTTGAAGACCTCAAACACAACCACTTTTGTTGATTTACGATGATGCTGCAGCTAACTTGCTCATTTTGTAATCTAAGTAGTAGTTAGGTCTTATTTTGTGTATTTGGAAGAAGTTGATGTTGATGAACTTGCTGTTGAAGATGAAGTTTTATGTTGATGATGTAGTTTTTGTAAGAAGGTGGAGGTTGCTGTATTTGTATGGATGGATGAACTTGTATGAATGTTGGAGGTTGATGTATTTGTATGAATGTTTAAGGCTTTTAAAAAAATTTCATGTCAAAAATTTGGGTGAATTTTAAATTCCCCCCAAATTTTAAAATGATTCTTAAATTTTAGTTTAATGAAATGTTTTTAAAACCAAAATGAATTTGGTGGGAAAATGTTTCCCTCTAAAAAAATTTCCCTCTAAATTTTTTCTCTCTCTTACTTTTTAATACTCTAATCCCACCCCACCAAACATAATTAATCTACTCTAATACACCACTAAAAGTTTTGCCTAGGAGTCCGTGTCGGACCCAAAAGTTGCACATAACTGAATACGGAGGAAGTACTATTGTTCTCTGTGTACCCCTTTCTAAAATGTTTCTGTGTTTTCATCACTTAAATTCTCTTGGTTTTTGATGTCTTCAATGTTGAAGATTCAAGTAGTCAATAGTGTGGTACGTTGGTGTTAATGCAAACAATGATGTATCACGATTCACACAAACTCCCTCCGTCCTTATGAGATAGCAATAAAGAGAAAAATGGTGAGAATTAAGAAATGGTGATAAATGAAGAGAGATAATGAATTGTAGGGATGAAATTAAAAGAGAGTTAAAATGTATGAATGAGATTAAAAGAAAGTGCTAGGCCATAGTCAAAAAATAGAAATGCTGCAATTTAAGTGGGACGGACGAAAATAGAAAATGCTGCAAATTCATAGGGACGAAGGGAGTATATATATAGATGCTAAAATTAAGGATTTTTTTGAGGTGAGAATAATTGTATTGTTGTATACATGCTAGGTTTAATGAATGTGGTAGATATATGGTTATCGAAGAAGAGGTAAAATCATATATGAAGAGATTCATTTAATTACACAAGGATATAGTGCGGCTACAAATTATTTATTTTACAAGCTAATTTCTACAAGCTAAAGTCATCTTTTGTGAGCTTTGAAATTTTTTTCAACTTATTTATTTTACAATAATGAATGCCAGAGGGGTCTTTGAGGGTGTGCGAGGTGATCGACCGCACAAGACCCCTATTTCTCCGATATATAAAAAAGTTAATAAAAAAAAGAAATATGTTAAATTTATTGATAAAATATATTATAGTTACTATAAATAAGACACACAACAAATTTAGCACAGGACCCCCAAATTTTCCAAGACGGCTCTGATGAATGCCACAATGTTATATTTAATTTATCATTTAAAGTTTGAGTTAAAATGTATTTGGGACTTTTTAGGATAAAAGTGAAGAAATGAACCCACTTTGTGAGGTTGGGTGATTAAGACTATCCATTCTATTTAGTAATAGCTTGTATTACGAAAGTAAATTCTCTGTAGAATACAAACCTTTCTTAGAAAAATGTTAATCATACTAGGAACTTCTCTATTTACTAATAGTATACCATGATCCAAAAATAAGCCGCATTGACCGCAAAATTATCCGTATTAATTAGGGGTGTTCATATCTTTCCATGCTTGGCTGACGTGGGTGTAAGTTGCATGGCATCGGATAGTTGCAGGAACTGCTCTCTTTGAAGACGCTTTAGAGTCGGGGGACTCTCTGACCACTCTCTCCTGTATAAGTATGAGTTGTCGTCTATCTTCCCTTTCTAGACCCTAACCATAGTTTGTTATGAGCGGGATACACTAGGAATGATGATGATGTTGATGATGAATATAATTTTTAAGCTTGAGACTTAAGATTACGTATATATACAAATAGAAAGTTAATATTGTCCTTTTGTCTTTTTTTGATTGGGTCACTTCAATTTTGGTAACGGTTTAATGAACTAAGTTTAAATTTTCTTTATGATTTGGGTTAAAAAATTATTGGTTTACATGAAATATAGTGTATCAATAGCTAACATATATTTATAGTCAATCAATAAATAGTATATGTTTTATTGTGTTAATTATATCTTTAAATATTATGTCAGTATCAAAATTTACATGTCAATGATATAAAATAGGCGGAAAATAAATTCTTCATTTTGCTTAGTTAATTGGTTTAGTGTTAATGTTATTTTTTTCTAATGTATTCTTAATTTCCTTAATTAAACGTTTATCACAAAAGTTTATCGATAAACGAATTAACAATATATATGAAGTACAATTTTAGTTTGATAAATGTTAGTATCTAACTGCAATTTATATTTATCAATAATTAGTTAACTATATTCAACTGAAAGTATGAGATAGCCTTTGTGTTAAAGTGTCCGTTATTACCAAGTTCTCCCACATTAAGAAAGATAAAATGATATGTTACTTTACAAATTTAAGGAGTAACTCTTACAAATATCTTAACCTTAATAGAGAAACTCTTTTGGGTTTTTATGTGGTTACCTGTAATTCCCTCGCTATTTTGGTTGCCTAAGCACATAGCATCAACCTTTTTTTTAATTTTTTTTGAAATTACTTGTCAAATGGTTTGTTAAGCAAGTATTATTAGAATTTTATTCCTCTTGGAATCGTTAATGTTTAGAAGTGAAGAATACTAGACTAAGAGTTAATCTTGTTCATTAACTGGCGTAGGAAAACACAGTCATGGAGTGTCTAAGCTTCCACCTGCAGTGAGAACCTTCCTTGCTGATGAAGGGTGAGGATTTTTATAGTTATTCAAAATTTTTATTTTAACCTGATGCTAACTTTTGCATTCATAATAAAGGGTAAACTTAATATTGCAGGTATTAGTTTCAAGAAGGCAGACCTAGTGTGATTATAGTTCGTCTTAAGTTTCGAGCCACTTGATATTAATATCATAGCTTGGGAGACTGGGGGTAAATATTTTTGCTACTATGTAATACATTTGTGTCATGTAAACATATTATAATTAGTTGTAAATTGTTTTCGCTGATAATAAGTTTCTTGCCACTTGATAATCTAACAGTAAGTAGGTAACTTACAATCATTGTTGGTAAAGAAAAAAAATGTTCCAAGACAGAAGTATGAGGGGTCTTGGAAAGTGTAAGAAACGCGAAATTTCTAATCTTAATCAATTCCGATTAATTTTTAATTCGTTCAATTTAATTTCTAATTCTTGATTATTAAGTTTCAACCTTATTTATTCTAAAACCTTATATCCTAACCAATCATTTTTTTTCTTGATATAATTTTCAATTTCATATTGATTTAGTTTTCAAGTTTTTTGTATGAGAAATTACACATGACAACATCCAATTTTCATGAAATGCCAGCGGTAGCTCTTTTTAAGTAAATTTCACATGATAGTATTCAGTTTATGCACTATCTAAGTAAATTATATAATTGATTATGATTGAATATGTGAATAGGCCTTTAAACTATATTTAAATTTGTCAAAAATGAAATTCAGAATTATTAAAGGGATGAAAATTTCCATGTGTCATCCTTACAAAAATTTTCCAAATTGAATAAGCAAATTAGTTAATTGCTATATTTAATTGAACTTAATATCATACAATCAACTAAAAAAATATCTTTACAAAGATTTGCAATCAAAATGGTTAATTGTGATATTTATTAAACTAAACAAGATAAAATTGATTTTATTCAATCACAATAATTATTATATTTATACGAGGAAAGTCAAAACACTAAAAAAAACTCATGCGAAATTTTTTAAAAACGTAGCATACTGAAAAAAATTCTATCATATGATAACATTTTTTAAAATCTAATAACGTAGCTTATGGAACGTATGTTGTTATAAAATAGTTTTGATCTAATTGTTTTGAAGTCTTGGATTACTTTTTTAATCAACAATCTAACACGAATAATATTGGAATGGCTAGGGAATGTTCCTTTTTATTTATCTAGCGCAGTGTCGTTCCTGGCATTGTATGAACCATAGACAAACTGAGAAGTGTAGGCCCTCTCTATGGTCTATGGAGGGTCAATTCTGAACTTAAACGGGTATTTGAAAAAAAACAAAGATGAACCCTATATATTATCATTAGTATTAAAAATGTAGACGTATCATATAATTCTTAAATGAGAAAAAACTACTCATAAACTGCAAATTTTTATGTGTGTACTTTCATTTACTGTCATTTTTTAATTTTAGGGCCGTTTTTAACTCTAGGCCCTAGTCAAATGCATATCTTGCCTATGGTCAGAAACGACCCTATCTAGGAGGCATGTTTGCTATTTATCAGCAGTGGTGGATCTAGGATTCTAAAATACAGGTAGCGCCAATATATAGAATATTCCAGTTCATTATAACAAAAAAACTAAATAATCCATTTTACATATACTTAATAAATTAGAAAAAAAATCATGGACAAAATACTTCGTTTTTAAAATTAGCGCTACGTATATTAACGGGTACAAAATCAGTTATATAATCAAACAGAGAACGGAGGGAGTATTAGTTAATTATTAGCGTATTAAATTAGTAAACTCAAATGTTTTTGATGAATATTGAAAGTAGTATTAGTTGAAAAATCTTCATTGTACCATATAATGTTGTTATATACCTAAAATTATTTTTTTTCGTGTAATACATACTAAAAAGGTATATTTGATGACTCTTTTGTCATGAATTTATAATATCATATAAGATAGTGTGAGTTACTCCCAATGTATTATTATAACTTTATTTCTCAAACTATTCACTTTCCCTAATAAATTCTCACTTTATAGTATATAAAGAGAGGGGTTAAAAACTAATTATCTAACATTTATAAGTTTTACATTATTTATGAGTTAGAATACACATTATCAATATTAATAATTCATATTAACATTATTGTGAATTTGTGTAATTTATTTCACCAGTAATTATTATATTACAATTACAACAACTTCAAATAACTTAATTGACAATTTGAATTGCATTATTATGGAAGATGAAGGAATGACATAAAAATTGCATTATTAGTGTGACACATGGCACATGTTTGTGAAACTGCATTGTAAAGTGACACATGTCACACAATGTTTATAAATTAGTAATAGTAATGATGATGATGATGATGATGATGATATTAAGCAGGTCATTCACAGGTACCTGGATCATTTTGAAATTGGCCCATGACTCCACCCGATTAAGACGGATTGGGTACTCAACCCAGATATTTAAAATTTTTTTAGTTTTTGACCCGCCATACACTAAAAAAAAACACAATTTTTCAACAAAAAATTTCCTACTAATTTTTCCGACTAACAAGCATTAGTTGAAAATTCCGACTGAATTGCTACTAAATTTGGTTTTGGTCGCATTTTAGAATTGGAAAAAAAGGAAAATTATAAATTCATTATTTCCGACTAAATTTTCGAAAAAATTTCCGACCAAATTACGACTAAAATTCAGTCAAAATTAGTTTTTTTTTCCAATTTAGTGCTAGTTTGTAATGTAATGATTGCGGTCTGCCTATTACTTTGTATCTGCCAACTTTTTTTTTGATTAGTTTTCGTTTGCCATTTTTATTTTTGGGAAATTCCACGTGGTCACCCTGAGGTTTTGGGTTTTCCAAGTAGTAACCAAAACTTTTTAAAAATCCACGCGGTAACCCTGAGGTTTACGTAATTGTTCCATCGTGACCTTTTTGCACATAAAAACGTTAGTAAACGTTAATTTTGAAGCTTATGGATGTTGTATGCTTATTATGCGACTCACCATTTCAAATGCCATCAGTTTCAATCTTTTTCCCCTACACATAAGCCTCAACTCTACCATCTTTCATCCAAATCATATTTTTTCCTCCAAATCCAAAGATTGTAGCGTTTGGGTTTATATATTGAGGAAAAAATTTAAAAATGATGATATTTGCAATGGTAAGTCGCATAGATAGGCGTACAAGAACTTTAAAGCTTTGAAATTAATGTTTCCTTACGTTTTGCTAACATATTATGTGCAAAAAGGTCATGGTGGAACAATTTGGTAAACCTCGAGGTTACCATGTGGATTTTTTAAAAGTTTTGGTTACCACGTGGAAAACCCAAAACCTCAGGGTTACCACGTGGAATTTCCCTTTATTTTTTATTTTTTGAGAAATTTTTATTTATTTACCTTGGTACTTAACTTTACTTATTTTATTTGACTAAAATGCAAAACTTCTATTTATTTTCTTTAACTTTTTTTGCGAGTTTAATTTGTCAGATCTCGAAAAGTATACTTTGTTTGATTAGTTTAATTTAGTTATTTTATCGGAATTCGAAAAGTATAAAATAATAATAATAATAATAATAATAATAATAATAATAATAATAATAATAATAATAATAATAATAATAGTATTGTCTGCGTGATATATTAAGTAAAATGCACACTTATAACTCTCTTCTCTCTCTAGAGTAAGGGCCTCTCTAGTTTTGTGCTAGTTTTGTCTCCGATAGGGAGTCTTTTTCGGTTTCTCTCCGGCGGTACGAATGAGTGCAAAGAGGCGTTTGGTGATCATTCTCCTATCAAACATTATGGCCCTTGGATGAAAGCATCACCATGGAAGCCTATAAAGGTGGACGACGAGATTGAACCTCCTTGGGCAAAAGGAAAAAGGGGTAAGCGACTTTACTTCTCTAAGAAGTTACCTTCTCAAGAACCTATTGAAAACCCTAAAAGTAGTATACAAAATGTCACTTCTCTGTTAAAGAAAGTGGGGCTCGGAAGGTATGAAGATGATAGTGATGAGGAGCCACAGACTTTCTTAACAAATCATGATGATGCAAGGCAGGTCTTGATAGAGGAGAAGGGCGTACAATCGAACGGGGTTATGGAGGGTACAGGGTATGGTCGTGTTGATAATAATGAGGCAGAAAATGGGCTACAACTTAGTTCACATCTGGGAGGTAGTAATCAAGGTCAGAACCAGGTGATTTTGCATAGTCCTCCATCGTCAATAGCTCTTTACCTTTTAGAACGGGGAAAAGGGTTCAAAAGTGGAAAAAGATTACTAGGGCCATGGGGAAACATATTGCTTCAACTCTAAGCATTCCCACTGTAGGAGAAAAAAGATAAAACATGATGGATATATTATTTTGACGAAGCTATGGTGGAAGCAGAGGAATGAGGAGATTGTAAGAAGCGGTTTGTCCCTATGGAAGTAGATTTCTTACAGAATAAAGAGACTGAAAACGTGGCGAGTCCCACGAGAAGGGCTCTCGGGTCGCAATGAGTTCTATTCTTTTTTGGAATTGTCGAGGGTTAGGGAGTCCCTCGGCAATTAATGCGCTCAACTCTTTGGTTCACAAATTTACTCCCGTGATTCTTTTTCTGTCCGAAACTAAGAGTAATAGGTCGGAGATTAAGAGGATCCAGAAGAAGCTTCAGTTTGATAAGATGTTTTGTGTTGAGGCGGATGGAAGAGCTGGTGGTTTAGTTCTTTATTGGGGTGAGGAGGCGAACATAAAAGTCTTGGGTGCGGAGGATCATTTTATTGATGTCTAGGTTGGTAATGAAGGGGGTAGTTCTTGGCGCGTGTCATGCATTTATGGTTGGTCCGAGAAATGGTTAGAAGAGTAAAATATGGGAAATGATCAACTCCTTGGGTAGAGGGTATTCTTCTCTGTGGGTTATCAAGGGTAATTTCAATGAAATTCTTAAAAGAAATTGAGAAGAGGGGAAGGGTTGGTTGTGATTTTAGGAATATTGGTGCCTTTTGTGACTGTTTAGATTCAAATGGGTTAAGGGAAGTCGAGTCGTCTGGACATTTTTTTACGTGGCGTTATAATAGAAGTGAAGGGTTTATTGAGGAAAAGCTTGATAGTTGGGTGGCAAATGATAGATGGTTTTCTTTGTTCATGATGTGCAAATTTTATTTTAACCGCAAGCGCACGGTGTACGTGTAGTCGCGGGTCGAACACAAGGAAGCTAGGACAAGAAACTTGGTAATCTCTATTGATTATATTGCTTGGGGAGAAAAAAATAAAGATTGATTGATTGTTTTCTAACAAACTAAAAATGCAATAAGAAATATGAAATTAAACTATATAATGATGAAATCTAGGGTGTCGGGAATCCCCTAAAATGTTGCATGATCCAATTCTCAATAGTGTCTATGAAATGTCAGATTAATTATGTGATTAAATATGACCTTGTTAATCTCAAACTCTCGCTCTGTTGATTAACTATTAGATTTAGACCCTACTAATTCAATTCTCACACGTTAATTTTATTGAACGAATTAATAAGAATTTAACTAAAATTTACCCTAAAGCAAAGCCGATCCCAATCTCACACGCTAGTTCTATTGACTAGTCCGACAAAGCAAATTTAATATAGGGTTAATTGGCACAATTTAATCACTTTAAGCCATAGTTTCATAGACACATCCAAGAATCAATTCATGCTCAACTAATAGGTTCAAACCCTAAAATGGATCTACTCACTAATCATGGTGAATGCAATTAAAATAAACCCTAAGATAATATTAGACATGACTAACAATAAATTAAATGAAAAAGTAAGAAAAACAATGATTAAAGACCAAATGAAACCACAAATAATTCAAATAACAACAATGAAGAACAAACTACTTTTAGGTAGCGTTTGGAAATACACATTTCATTTCAAATTGTGGATTTCAATTGTAAATCATAATGAAGAATTTGAAATGACAAGGATCGGGGTGTCATTCTCAAATCCTCATTTTAATTAACTACTTTTATAACTTTGGTGAATTTGGCTCAAATCCAAATTTAAATTCTTGTTATTGCCAAACACTAACTTCAAGTCAAATCCACATTTGCAAATGAAATCATCATTCCCAAACATACCATTAAGGAATAACAATTTCTAAGAAAACAATTAACAAAAGTTTGACAAAGAAAGATTAAACTAATACAAAATTGATAAAGAAAGATTAAACTACTAATAAGAAAGACAAGAAATTAAAAGCTTACAAGAAATTAAAATGGTCTCTAATGGAGAAAGATTAAGGAGGAAGGAGGAAGAAGAAGAAGGTTTCAATCTCCCTCCCTCTCAAGGAGGCATAGGAGGCTCCCTAATGTGTCTCTAATTATAAACCCTAAGTTAATTTAAATTAAGATAAAAGAAAATAAATCCAAATTAAAAGAATCAGAACAGAATGTGCGTAAAAAACAGAAGGTGAAGCCGACTCGGCGTTGCATTTCAAGCCCCAGAAGCCGAGTCGGCGATTTGGGCTGACAGCTTCAGAAAACTTCAAACGTTTGCCATTTCTTGCTCGGCTGTCGGAATCGGACGTATAATATACCGTTGGAAAGCTATTGAAGTTTACTTTCCAATGCCGCAAACCTTGCATCAATGCAATGTTTCTATCAAAAGTTATGTCCAAAAGAGTAGACATGTATCAAATTTCACCTCAAAAACAACACTTTTCTACTCTTTTGCTCTTTTACTCTTCATGGCTTGACAAAATTGATAGCTTAATACGTTCTTTGAGCGATGCATACATGATTAGCACCAAAAACCCACAAAAATGACTCAAATGCGCATAATTTACCCAACTTCCCATAATTTGACCACGAGATACCAAAGTAGAGTGAAACCGAACGAAATGACCCTAAATTGCCTTCAAAACACTGCAAAGGAGCATAAAAATATAAGCGATTAGTGCAAATAATTGCACTTATCAAACCACTCCATGTTTAACCTTTGCTCGTCCTCGAGCAAATCAAGGTTGAAAAGAATAAAAGCAAGGTTAGAAAGCGGTCTCCAAATTCAAACACAAATAAGATAGTATATTACAAAGAAAATTCTCTCTTTTTCTCTCATTTTGCCTAGGAACTCATTTCGGGTTTTCGTCCTAGCCACTCTTTCATTTTTTCAAATCTCGCATTGCTCACCCACTCATGCCGCTCTTTTGCTTAGGTCGCCCTTTCGGGTTTTCAACCTAGCGGGCTTATCTCTTTTGAAGCATGTTTCCCTTTTTCTAATGAATAGTATGTACAAACTTAGCAAAACAAAAGCAATGATACAATATAAACATGAAGCTAAGATTGTAC
This sequence comes from Amaranthus palmeri, assembly GCA_019776075.1. Taxonomy (NCBI): domain Eukaryota; kingdom Viridiplantae; phylum Streptophyta; class Magnoliopsida; order Caryophyllales; family Amaranthaceae; genus Amaranthus; species Amaranthus palmeri. Next base: position 364,460 of record JAAKBH010000019.1, read on the forward strand.
ACAAATGAAACACAAAGAGAATATGGGTAGCAATAGTGTCTTCAGTAACCCTGGATAAAACAGATCAAAGCATAGAAAAGAATGCATAGCTAACTAGAATACTCCAATGATGAACCGGGATAGCACCATCAGTTGCATCATTACCTCTTAAGACATGAACACCGGCTCTCCTTATGGCTCCCCAAACAGAAAGAGGCTTCCTATCTTAGTTTCCTTATCTCTCATAATAAAAAAAGATCTCACTTAGGCCCATATGAATCCCAAACCCCTTGTCGACCTCATACCCAAAAGAAAACAAACATCCACACAACATCAACACAACCACAACAAGATGAAACCAAATAGAACACCCCAACTCCAAACAATATGGCTCATATAATGGAGTTCTTGGATCTTGCAATCCAAGAACTAATTTGGACAAAAGAGGATGGGGGCTTATGTTGGTTAAAAATTTGTAGCTCAAATAACATGCAATGGTTAGTATAAGATGGTATGCGAGAATCTCAGTGAGGATGACTAGGTAGGTTAAGGTGGGACAATTTAATGGAGCTAGAAATAGATAGAAGACAGAGATAGGGAAAGAAGTATACATGTGAACGCCTAGGCAAAGGATGTAGATGAAGATCAATTCAAGCACACTCACTCTCCTTTTGCCTAGACCTCCTTCACAGGTTATGGCTAGCACTCTCATGAATTTTTTTTTGAACAGAAAATAAAAGACAATAATAAAAACTAATTTATGAAAGCGATAAAAACTACAGCTAATAGGTGTAGACTCCACTTCATGTTTATCGAAAGCATTGTCCCCAATGCTTAACTGTGAAGCAAGAGAACAAACCATGAAAAACAGAAACACATGGATAAAGGAAGTCTAAAAGGAAAAGAACTAAAACAAAAAGAAGATTTAGCTAAAAGTACGGGTTGCCTCTCGTAAAACGCTTGTTTAATGTCTATAGCTCGACTGTTGTGCTCAAGATCACATCGACAAAGCTCTAAGCATCTTATCGAACTCCTCTGAAAAATTTAAATCAACATAATAGAGGTAGTTCGAAAGAAAAACAACTGCAAACATAAAGGTGAGAGCCCTTTTCAACTTGTCAAACAGTCTAGCGGCACATTTAGGAAAAACATGCACATTAATACAATTCAGCACATATGAATCATGGTCAAAGAGACTATAACAGGAGAGTTTGTCAATAACATAATTATCAGGAATAAAATCAGAATTAACAAACTTTATAGTACTCTTATGAATTAAATGTGGAGATGAAACTATAAGGGACTTTTCTATTAAAACTATGAATAAAACTTATTTATTTAACAATAATATTTGAATTTGGAAATGTTTCTATGACTATTAGCGTATGAATATCCAATCTAAAATTAAAATTAATTAAAATAATCGAAGTAATATTGTTTGGGGGAAAACTTTTCTTGATGTGTTGATATGTGTCTAAATATTCTGTTGTTCTAATACATATGATGTATCGATACATAGATAAATGATGAATTAATAAAATTAAAGTTAAAAAATTATCTGAAATAAAATTTAAGTAGTAGGATCGGGAAAAAAAACTTTTATTGTTGCAATAACACGTGTCCAAGTCTTTTATTACTTTAATATATAGTATGAAAATTACAATACTGTTTTTTATAATTTATTTTGATACATCAGATACTAAAGAATACTTAGGATGGAGAAGATCAAGTTTTACATACCAAAGAAAGAGATGAATAAAGGCAAAGAGAGAATCACAAGTTAATTATCTTCAAAGATATAGCATTTAAATATTTTAGAATTAACCAATGAAGTCAATAAAAGTTAATAAAAGCATTTAAAATGAGAAAGTAAACCCACGAATAACAAGTGAAGTACCTAAAATATAGCATTTTTTAAAAAATCTAAATACAAAATTTAAAATTATCTTCAAAAAAACATAAAAAAACGTAGGTGATAATTCTAAATATAGCGTTTAAAATTAAAGAAATTATATAGAGTGTTTTTATGATTAATTATAACATCTTTAAACGTTATATTTAATATTTTTTGAAATATAACCTAGTTTATACTCTAGAATTAATTCAAATTTTACCCTTTTCTAATTCTATTCAAAAAATAATCGTTTTCTTAACGGCTTTTGGCAATCAGCTAATAGTTGTTAGCTAATTACATTGACTATCAGGGACTGAAATCATACCACACCTAACTTTTCGATATGAAAATTTTCCAGACTGCACTGGACCGTTTAAATCACTAGACCGGATCAGATCAAACCATTTTACAATTGTCCGATCTGGTCCGGTCTATGGTTTTATTTTTATATTTTTATCCAAACTAATACGTATATTTATTCAAATATTTGATACCTACAATTAATAAATATAATAATTTGTAATTAGTTAGATAACATCAACATCATTCAAGTATATATTGTTGTATGAAAATAATTCCATCTTTTTTTTTTGACCGTAGAAAATAATTCCATCTTAAAACATCTTGGTAGCAACTTAATGTTTTAATTACAAAATTATGATTTTCGACCATAGTACGGTTTGCGGTCCGGTTAGGTTTGAAAAATAAAAAAACGAGACCAGACTATAAATCGTAATTTAATTTGAAAAAAAAAATTAGATAATTTAAACCGTAGACCAGACCAAATATTAAAATTCCAGTTTGATCCGATTTAATTTACAATTTAGACCAAACTTTGTTTAGCTCTCTACTTAATTAGTTATACTTAATAAAAACATTAGTGTCATCAAGTACATACAACAATAATAATACACCTTTTTGTTACTTATAAAATCAAAATTTAACCTTAATTTTCTCCGATATTTTCTCCCCCTCTCACCCTAGATTTGTGTCCTATTTTTTTTCCTTTCTAACCCGTAATCTATATATATATGTTAACTTTTCCCAACCCTTTATATATATGTTAACTTGTTTTCTAGTTCTTCCCACTAATTATCAAGATTTCTACTTCTTCCCTCTGATCTACTTATTCCCTCTGATCATCAAGATTTCTACTTCTTCCCTTTGATCTATCTACTTCTTGCTTCTGATCATCAAGATTTCTACTTAAGAAACTTTGAAAAGGTCCAGAAAACCGATGAAAGAGATAAATATGACTCTTGAAGATAGATTATGCGAGAAGATGCATGAGTTAACATGTAAGTCTGTTGAGCCTATCGAAGAAAAAAGAAAGTTTTGGCGAGAACAAGATGAGTTGTATTCAAGATGTCGAAAGGAAGCATTCGAGATGTTAAGGTTTGTTTTTTTACTCATTTAATTCATTTTAGGTTAAATTTAATGTTATGTGAATAATGATTATTATGTTTGTTCATACTCCGTTAGAATAATATTGATCTATATTTTGAATTTGGCTGCACAGCATAGTAAGACGTTTTACCGAGGACAGAATTGATGCATATGCAAGGGGGGATCAGATTTGTGCAAAAGAATTATCTAAAAAAATTAAAATAGCTAGGAAAGACGCATGTAAACTCAATGAAAAAGCTGCCCAAGAGATTTTCGAAACAACAAATAAGAATAATGGGATAATGATAATTGATTTGCATGGTCTTCATCCAAATGAAGCTATCCATGCAGTAAAGAAACGTCTGAATACAATTGAGACAAAGTTGAAAACCTTATATTCTTTATCGAGCATAGAAAAACCACCTTTGTTGGAAGTTATTACAGGTACAATTATTATTGAATTTTCTTTTATGATTCCATCACTGAATTTTTTTATTATTGTATTATATTTTAATTTACTTTGTAGATTTTTATCATGCATGATTATTTATTAAAAAATATTTGAATCATAAAATATATAAACTGAACATAACATATTATAATATAACATATTAAAATATAATTTTTGAGCTTAAGACATAAGAATGTGGATATTTACAAAAAGAAAATTAATATTGTATTTTTGTCTTTCTATGGTTGGATCATTACAAATTTGATAACGTTTTAATGAATCAAAATTTAATTTTCTTTATGATTTAGAATAAAAAAAGTTAATGGTTTACATAAAGAAATAATAAACAAATATTACATGTTTTATTGTGTTAATTATTTCCTTAAGTATGATGTCAGTATTAAAAATTTTCATGTCCATGATAGAGAATAGGTGGAAATTTTTTTAATGAGACTTTACATATTAGTAGCCTTCAATTCTGAGTTTCTTCATTTTGATTTTAGTTTAGCGTTAATGTTATTTTTTTTCTAATGTATTAACCTTTATCACAATAGTTTATTGATAAACGAATTAACATTCTATATAAAGTACAATTTTGGTTTGATAAATGTTAGTGTGTGAATTTACAATTATAATCAATTATTTTACCATATTTAACTGAATGTATGAGACCACCTTTGTGTTAAAGTGTCCGTTATTACCAAGTTGTCCCACATCTACAAAGATAAGATGATATCTTACTTTACACATTTAACTCTTACAAATATCAATTAATCTTAATAGCGAAACTCTTTTGGGTTTTTATGTGATTACCTATTCCCTCACTGTTTTGGTTGCCTAAGCACATAGCATCAATTTGTTTGTTTGTTTTTTTTAATTTTAAATTTTTTTATTTTGAAATTACTTGTCAAAAACACGTATTATTAAAATTTTATTCCTTACGGAATCGTAACTGTTTAAAAGTGAAGAATACTAGACTAACAGTAAATCTCGTTCACTAACAGGTGTTGGGAAACATAGCCGTGGACCAGCTAAGCTTCCACCTGCAGTGAGAACCTTCCTTGCTGATGAAGGGTGAGGATTTTTATGGCTATAAATATTTGCATACTAGTTGATGCAAACTTTTGCATTCATGTTAAAGGGTAAACTTAATATTACAGGTATCAGTTTAAAGAAGGCAGACCTGGTGTGATTATTGTTAATCCTAAGGTCCCACATCTGAATAAAACCCCACTGCTGCCTCCTTACGAACTGAAATCCCAGCTCTACAACAAATATTCACAAGCATGTCCCAAACCAAATTATGGCGGAACTTCACGCCAAGCTCCCTAGAGCAATGAACCGCGTGATCACCCATTTATCCATTTAGGGGGTGTTGCAACTCAGGCATAAGCTACCTTCGACGAACAAGAGAATGGTAAGTCGGTATCATAGAACAACTCAAAACTGACGAGGATTCATTTTCGTTCTGTTCCAAACCATCGATTGGGATAGTAAGAAGAAAATCTTAGGCATGCGGTTCTCGAATCGAGCTAAGAATTGCATCTTGTCTTGAGGTATGTATGTAGCTAGAAACAAGACTTATCTTAAAAATATTAAAATAAGCCCCTGCTAACTTTTTCATCATATGGGGGGCAGCAAGTTCATCTTTGAGAGAAAAAACATTGGATGTTAAATTTTGAAGTGGATTCTTATTTTAAATCACATCTAAAAAAATGGTAGTTTATTTAAACAACTTATTACAAAATATGTTTTATTATATTCAATTTAATTAATGTAATAAATACCAAAACATAATTTATGACTTGATAAATGACATGATTCATGATTAAAGGATTTTTTAAATTAAATAAATTTAATTTAAAATGATGCTATCACTATCACTACCATAACCTCACTTCAACCTTCCAAAACATCCGCGAGAGACAAGCATGTGAAATCATTCTCATCAGCTATACAGCCTTCACTTCATTTTCCCACTCTTAAACACGATAACGTAATTAGCAAGTCTTCTGAAGTTGATAGTTCTGAAAATCCCCAGATCAGTGAGCTTACTTCGGAGGTCAAGTTTAGCCTGGTTTTTAAGCAGCTCAAAGAGATATTCGTCTGGGCCGATGATAGCTTGATCGAGGATGTATTGGCTGCTACAGGAAATGACGTGGACAAGGCATCATCCTTTCTAAAGGCTATGGTCTCTGACCAAAGATCACATGAACTGGAAATTACCGAGGTGGAAAATCATAAAAAATTAATGAGTAAGAAGGAAGATGAGTCTTCAAAAGATGTTCATGAACCGGCCAAGATGTCCTCTGTTACAGAGCCACGTCTTGGCAGTAAAAACAATAATGTGAGCAATGAATTTGCCCAAAATCTGTACAATGATTATATGGAAATTAATGCAATTGTCGGACAGTTGACAAGTATACCTGTTGAGCCCGAGTGGGAAGAGGATGATGTGTACTTGAGTTGCCGTAAAGATGCCTTAAAGAAAATAAGGTTTGCATTTTTTATTTTTTCTTGTAGGAATATGGAGGATATTACAGAATATTCTGGATTATTCATATATTTAGGAGATCTTCACATATTAGGCAATAGCTTGATTAGGGTCAGATTTTATGCTTATTACCCAATTTATATTGCTGTAACTGTGTATATATACCCATGTAATTTCAGTGATTATGATATAACAAACACAATTAAACCCTAAAACATTAGTCTTTATTTCCGCATAATTATATTTATCATGGTATCAGAGCCATAAGGTGTTTTCCGGGGACCGGTGACACTTTCTGGTCATCATCACTTACCGTATACTAAATCCAAACCCAAAAATGTCAGACGACGAAACCAAACCAAACCAAAGCCTCATGAACATGGAACAAATGGAACAAATGTTCCACTTTTTCCAGAAAATGCAAAACCAAAAACCAAACCTGCCAATTGAACAAACCAGTACTGACCTACGGGTCACAGAAAAATTAACCTATGACAATTACTCAGTATGGTGCCGATTGATGAAGATTGCTCTCGAAGGAAGGGGGCGTCTCAAGCACATCATCGACGCTCCACCTCCTGTTTCAGATCCGAATTACCAGAAATGGAAGCAACAAGATTCAACGGTCTTGTCATGGATAGTATCAAATATTGACTCCAAACTGGTGAATCAATTTTTGGACTATTCAACCTCTTGGGAACTATGGAACGGCATTTCAGTTCTCTTTAACAGTGGTAATGATGAACTTCAGATCTTTGATCTGAGTTCAAAGGCAAACTCAATCAAACAGAATAAAGGGTCCATTGAGTCCTATTACAGTACTCTTGATAATTTATGGAAAGAAATCGACCGGCGCATGCCAAACCCTATGCGATGTGCTGAAGACATCACACTGTTTAATAAATTCATACAAAAACAAAGGCTCTTTCAATTCCTTGCTGGAATTGATGGCACTTTTGACAAAGAAAAAAGAGACATTTTAAATCGGGATCCTCTACCAAGCGTGGAAGCAGCCTACGCAACAGTAAGACGGGAAATCAGTCGACGCGAGATCATGTCCCGCGTTTCATCATTGGGATCGAATCCCTCAGAAATAGGCAGTGGTCTTGTGGCTAAAAACCGGTCAGAAACTTCTTCATACCGGAGGGACGAGGATAAAGCTCACCTGAAATGCACTTATTGTGGCGGAATACGGCATACAAGGGACGGGTGTTTCAAGCTTATTGGTTTTCCGGAGTGGTGGGATGAACACAAGCAACGCAAGGCCGCCACCAAGGCCCCACCAAGGACCGGCGGCAAGGCTCATGCCGTCACCGGCATCACCACCACCACCGGAGAACTTTCAGGGAAGGAAGACCACTACCAAGGTGACATCTACACATCAGGTAACAGAAGAACAGAAGAGGCTGCCATTGACAGACCTCAGAAACGCACGAAGGAGAGAGAGGCAGAAACGGTAGAGAGAGAAGGAAGGGATGAGGGAAATGAGCACTTGCCTAAATTAGCCTTTTATAACCCCACACAAAAAAACCCTAATAATTCCCTCCTAAACCCAAAAGAAACCGTACCCCTCAACACCCAAATAAGCCCAATTTACCCTAGCCCAAACCGTACAGCCCACAAAACTAACCATGCCTTTAGCTTAAATTGCAACCCACCAACTACCCAATGGATATTTGATTGTGGGGCCACGGACACAATGACGTTCGACCCTCACGATCTTATATCTTTTGGTCCTCAAACCCGAACTCACATACAAACAGCCAATGGGGAGAGTATTGAGGTTAAACAGTCCGGACCGGTTCAAATTTCATCATCCCTGCATTTAAATAATTGTCTCTTAATTCCCAGCTTGTCCCATAAATTACTGTCTATCAGTCAGTTAACTAAAGAATTAAATTGCACTGTTCTTATGACTTCTACTGATTGTATTGTGCAGGACACTCGGACGGGGAAGATCCTTGGGCGTGGTACTGAGCGGGGAGGCTTGTATTACGTGGATGAGGCGACTCACAAAGGTCGAACTTTGCTTACTCAAGGGTCTAATAAAGAGCAATTGTGGATTTGGCATAGACGTCTAGGTCATCCTTCATTAGGGTACTTAAAACGTCTTTTTCCATTATTTAGTAGTTGTAATGAAACTTTGAACTGTGAAGCCTGTGTGCTTGCTAAGAGTCATAAACAGTCATATTCTCCTAGTATGTCTCGTAGTAATAAACCGTTTGATTTAATACATTCTGATGTTTGGGGACCTGCTCCGTTATTTAATACCCATTGTTTTTCATATTTTGTTACCTTTGTGGATGATTGCACTCGTATGTGTTGGGTTTATTTTCTCAAAAATAAAGCTGAAGTTTTCGATGTTTTTGTTCGCTTTTATAACATGCTTAAAACTCAGTTCCAAACACAACCTAAAATTCTCCGATCAGATAATGGGAAGGAATACATAAACCAAAAATTCCAGGATTTTTTCTCTACCCATGGCCTTATCCATCAGTCCTCCTGTCCGTATACTCCACAACAAAACGGGGTAGCGGAAAGGAAAAACCGTACCCTTCTAGAAATCACCCGAGCCTTAATGTTTGAAGCCCAAACACCAGCCCATCTCTGGCCTGAAGCTATCTCCACTGCAGCCTATCTTACCAACCGCCTACCTACAAAAACCCTCCAGTTTAAAACCCCCCTTGACACCCTCAGATCTCATACCTCCATACCTCCTTCTCATTCCCTTCCTCCTCGTATCTTTGGTTGTGTTGCATATGTTCATTTGCCCACACATACTCGTCACAAACTTGAACCCCGTGCAATCAAATGTGTCTTTCTTGGGTATGGGGTTACACAGAAGGGTTACAGATGCTACGATCCCACTCATCATAAAATGTATACTACTCTTGACTGTGATTTCTTTGAGGACTCTTACTACTACTCCCAGCTTAGTCTTCAGGGGGAGACTAGGAGTGAAGATCTAAGCTGGTTGATACACCCTTTTGCTCTAGACCAAAAAGAGGAAGTAGGTGAACCTGCCGATGTTGCCACTGATACAGTGATACCACCTCCTTCTCCTATCATGCCAACTCCGTCTGAGCTGTCCATTGAGAGTCCCGATATAGAGGTAAATCCTGAGCCTTCTGATCATGATGTTCTTGTTACTACTGATGACAATATTCCTTCTCCTACTGTTCCTTCTGTTGTTCCGTCTACTGATGATACTTGCAGATATGAGCTCCCTCCCAGGAGGACTCGGGGGGTTCCCCCAAAACGGTATGACCCTGAGTTTGAGGCTCAAAGGTCTAAATACCCAGTTACAGGTGATAATGAGAAGCTGAGTAAGATTGCCATTGCTTTTAAAGCCTCACTCTATTCCAACACTGTTCCTCGTAATGTGAATGAAGCCTTACAGGATCCAAAATGGCGAAAAGCCATGGAGGATGAACTTGCTGCTCTTGAGAAAAACAGAACGTGGGAAAAGTGTGAGCTGCCCAAAGGGAAGAAAACTGTTGGCTGTAAATGGGTTTTCACGATCAAATATCATGCAGATGGTACGATTGAGAGGTACAAAGCTCGGCTTGTTGCAAAAGGATATACACAGACCTATGGGATCGATTACTCTGAAACGTTCTCTCCAGTTGCAAAGATCGATACTATCAGGGTACTGTTTTCTGTGGCTGCTAACAAAGAATGGCCTCTCTACCAGTTTGATGTGAAGAATGCCTTTCTTCATGGTGAGATCGAGGAAGAGGTGTTTATGAGCGCACCTCCGGGATTTGCAGATGGATATGGTCCAAATGAAGGGTGTAGACTGAAAAAGGCTTTGTATGGCTTAAAACAATCTCCTAGAGCATGGTTTGGGAGATTTACTGCTGCTATGAAAAAGTTTGGATATCGACAGAGTAACTCAGATCATACTTTGTTCCTAAAGAGACGCAGGGGGAGAATCACTTGTCTTATAATTTATGTGGACGATATGGTCATTACAGGAGATGATGAATATGAAATTAAGGAGTTGAAGAGAAAATTGTTTCTAGAGTTTGAGATGAAGGATTTGGGGAACTTGAAATATTTTTTGGGTATTGAAGTTCTTAGGTCAAGAAAGGGAATCTTCATCAACCAGAGGAAATATATTCTTGATCTCTTGGCAGAAACAGGAATGGTGGACTGTAAGCCTGCTGAAACTCCAATAATTGTCAATCATGGGTTGCACACAGAACCAGATGGAGAACCAACTGATAAAGAGCAGTATCAGAAACTTGTGGGGAAGCTCATATACCTATCTCATACTCGACCCGATATCTCTTATGCAGTAGGAGTTGTCAGCAGATTCATGCACAGACCTCAAGTTCAGCATATGGAAGCAGTGATGAGGATTATCCGGTACTTGAAGAGAACAAGCAATCGAGGGGTTTTCTATGGCAACAATGGTCATTTGGATCTCATGGCTTATACTGATGCAGACTGGGCTGGAGACAAAGATAGTAGAAGATCCACATCAGGATACTTCACACTTGTTGGGGGAAATCTGGTCACTTGGAGAAGTAAGAAGCAAAATGTGGTTGCATTATCTAGTGCTGAGGCAGAATACAGGGGGATTGCTAAAGGAGTAACAGAAATTCTTTGGTTAAGGAAACTTCTGTGGGAGTTGGGATTTCCTCCTAGAGGAGCATGTGAGTTGATATGTGATAATCAGGCATCTGTCAGCATCTCTAATAATCCAGTACAGCATGATCGCACCAAGCATGTGGAAGTGGACCGACATTTCATCAAGGAGAAGCTCGAAAATGATATCATCAGTCTTCCATTAGTCCGTTCCAAAGACGAGCTTGCAGATATTTTGACAAAAGCAGTTACAGCTGAAGCGTTTGAGGATGCATTGTGCAAGTTAGGCATTGGAGACCCTATGGCCTAACTTGAGGGGGAGTGTAGGAATATGGAGGATATTACAGAATATTCTGGATTATTCATATATTTAGGAGATCTTCACATATTAGGCAATAGCTTGATTAGGGTCAGATTTTATGCTTATTACCCAATTTATATTGCTGTAACTGTGTATATATACCCATGTAATTTCAGTGATTATGATATAACAAACACAATTAAACCCTAAAACATTAGTCTTTATTTCCGCATAATTATATTTATCATTTCTGTTCATGTTAATGCACTGTCATCAAATTATGTGTAATGCCTTTTTTTTATATGTAATTAGAGGATAAATCACTTTCAATAAATGAAAAGATCAAGACATTGCTTTAAATATACCGTAGCTTTAGAACATATGTTGTTATAAAATAGATTTGATCTAACTGTTTTGAAGTCTTGGATTACGTTTTTAATCAACAATCTATCGCAAATAATATTGGAATGGCTAGGAATGCCCCTTTTTATTTGTCTATAAGGGATGTTTGCTATTTATGAGTGCATATGCTTGTGGAACTGCGTGAGTAGTATACCATTTAAATCAATCATGCATTGCTTGATTAGGTAAATAATGTAGATCAGACATTATAATTTTTGGCTGTCTGAGAGTGAATTGAGTCTTGTAAACCATGAATGTTCGATGACTGAGCTTATCCTCTACTTCGTAAATTCTGTATGGAACAAAACTGTTAAATGAAGCTAGTTAAGGCTCAGTTTGATTTGGTTTTGTTTACATCATTTTCATTTGCGAATCTCGTTTATTGTGTTGGTGTAGTCCGTTGATGTGCTGCCTGCTTTTTAAATGTCAGTATCTATGCAGATTAAGGTCTATTGTATGAAACCTGTCGGTCTAATCATATTTATTTTATTTTTTCGAAAGAGGTTATCCTCTAATTCATAAATTCTGTATGGAACAAAACTGTTAAATGAAGCTAGTTAAGGCTCTGTTTGATTTGGTTTAGTTTACATCATTTTCATTTGCAAATCTCGTTTATTGTGTTGGTGTAGTCCGTTGATGTGCTGCCTGGTTTTTAAATGTCAGTATTTATGCAGATTAAGGTCTATTGTATCAAACCTGTCGGTCTAATCATGTTTATTTTATTTTTTCGAAAGAGCTTATCCTCTAATTCGTAAATTCTGTATGGAACAAAACTGTTAAATGAAGCTAGTTAAGGCTCAGTTTGATTTGGTTTAGTTTACATCATTTTATTTGCAGATCTCGTTTATTGTGTTGGTGTAGTTTGTTGATGTGCTGCCTGGTTTTTAAATGTCAGTATCTATGCAGATTAAGGTCTATTGTATCAAACCTGTCGGTCTAATCATATTTATTTTATTTTTTCGAAAGGGCTGCTACACATCACTCTAAGGCAGCAACTAACTCATTTTTAAGAGGCGATCACAAATCTGCCCAACAATTTTCTCTGAAAGCTCGGGAGGATTGGGGAGCGGCACAAAGTCTCAATGCTAAGGCTGCCTGTGAGATTTTGAGAATACGTAATGAGAATAACGGGATTTGGAGGTTGGACTTGCATGGTCTTCATGCATCAGAAGCAGTTGAAGCTGTGAAGGAACGTTTATTTATGATTGAGACCCAATTTCTATCTAAAGGTTCAAGGCAATCAGAACTTCCTAACAGTTCCAAGAGTATGCCCGTGAATAAACCTGAAGAGCAGGCATCTTATCGGTTGAAACCTATTTGGTTGGAAGTCATTACAGGTATCGGTGATATTCTAGAATGAAAATGATTTGTAAATTTTTGAACACAGTGTGAACCTTATCTGAAAATACGAAATTAGTGTAACTCAGAACCTCTTTAAGTATAAATTCTAACACTTCTTATTATGGGCCATTCCAAGTAAATTCAAATTATTTATTTATTTATTTTATTTATTTTTTTTTAATGATTACTTCTATGGTAGTTAAACATTGTCCTTGGCAGGCATCGGAAATCATAGCCGTGGAGGAGCAGCACTTCCAACTGCAGTGAAAACCTACCTTGTTGACAATGGGTGAGTTCATGTGACTTTTCCAGCTCAGGTTCATAAATATTGATTTTCGAATACATATTCCTAATGAATTGTCGATCTTTTTTGATATAATGAAATGTCCATTTAAAATTGCAGTTATCGATTTGATGAAGCTAGGCCTGGGGTGATCATGGTTCGACCTAAGTTTCGTGCCACTGTTATGACTTGAATGTTCTTTTGATGCCGCATGTCGGTGCACCTTGAATGTATGTACTGTTCTTGGAAGCAGCTCGGTTCATGTCTCACTTTTTAAAAAGGGATGGTAGCCTGAAGTTCCGACTAATTAGTTCCTGAGTTAGATATGTTTATTGATCTTTATTTCCAAGTTTGATATCTGTAAACTATTTTCTACTAATAATGAGTTTCCCATTGTTTATTTCTACTATAGTTGGCATCTTTTCCTAGAAGCTTTATACTTTGTGTAAGCAAATAATGAAATTGATACTAAAATTTGTTCAGATATTCTTAGGGGTGTGCACATGCCATTAGGGTGTGCAAAATGAGATCGAAACCAGTATTGTTCAGATATTCTTAGATATTCTCAGATATTCTTAAATTTATTCAGATATTAGATTTGTCACACTAGTATTGTTCAAATATTCTTAGATTTGTCACATCACAAAATATTTAGTGCATTTAATACATGTCATATTGCTCTTAATACCCACAGCCACAGTTTGGTATATGGGAATGAGAATTTGAGAATAAGAATGTGGGATTGGGATTGGGATTGGGATTTGGATTGGGATTGAGATTTGATTATTGGGAATTTATGTAATATATTACCAATCCCTAGTTTGGTATGTTAGAAGGAATAAGTTGGAAATTGTGGATATATATTGAATATAAAATGTGAATTGACAGTTTTGTCCCCATTAAAAATAAAAAAAATTGTAAATTTTTTTATAAATAAGGATATAAATGTCTTCAAAATAAATCTCTATTCCCATCTCTAAATACTTGCCCCTAGGTATATTCAAGATGTGGAAAAGGAAGCATTGGAGATGATATAGGGTTTGGGTTTTTACTCATTTAATTTATTTTAGGCTAAATTTAATGTTATGACTTATGAGAATAATGATTATTATATTTAATCATAATCAGTTCAAATAATACTGATATCTATATTTTAAACTTGGCTGAACAGTATAGCAAGACGTTTTTTCCGAGGGGAGAAAAGATGCTTACGCAATTGTACAAAATAATTATCTGAAAAAATTAAAATAGCAAGGGGAGCTTATGTAAACTCAATAAAAAGGCTGCCCAATAAATTTTAAAAACAACAAATAAAAAAAAAAAGATCATGAATATTAACTTGCATGATATTCATCCATCCGAAACTATTCATGCAATAAAGAAACGTCTTAATACAATTGAGACCAAGTTGAAAACCTTGTATTTATTATAAATAATTTTTTTATGATTCCATCATTGAAAATTTTAGATTTTTCATCATTATATTATATTTTGATTGTTATGATTAATTATTAAAAAATTTCATTTGAATCATAAAATTTGTAAATGGTATATAACACACTATAATAAAATTTTTGAGCTTGAGACCTAATTAAGATTATGTATATATACAAATAGGGAGTTAATATTGTATTTTTTTTGTTTGGTCACTCCCATTTCGTAGTATACTTGGCTATTTCAACAGGTTGATTTTGATAAAATCAACCTTATAATCTTGCACAACCCGAAATTCCTGCTATCCTTCAGCTTGATTTTGTGATTTAGAATCCTGGTTTTTGAATAAATTCCCATCACACCCGTTCAGTTGTTCTCCGCACATTCCTTTTTGAATAAGCTATCCACACATTCCGTTTCATCTCCTATGGATGACATGGTTCTTCAAGATAGTTTATGCCAGAAGATGTACGAAAAATAAAAGTTTTTGCGAGAACAAGATGAATTATATTTAAAATGTCGAAAGAAAGCATTCGGGATGATAGGGTTTGTGTTTTTACCCATCTAATATATTTCATGCTAAGTTTAATGATATATGAATAATATTTACTAGGTATTTACCCGTGCTATGCACGTGATTATAAAACTTCATAATATTAATTCAAACATTGTTTAAATTAATACAAATATTATTTTGAACAATTATATCTATACAACTTTAACATAACAAAAAAATATCAACCAATTATAATACAAAACATTTTCAATTTATGTTAAGATTATCAAATAACCTAATATTGATATTTTTAATCAAAAATATTTACTAACCCTTAGAAAGGAGTGATACTTAAAAAAAAATATTTACTATGACATCCATAAAATAAATTAAACATCATCTTAATTCATTAATATCTTTTTTCTCTTTATTTCCATTTAATTCATCTCCAATCAACTTTTCAAAATTTGATCTCAACAATTTATAAGCCTTATTTCATCCCAAATCTACACCCATGAAATTTCTGAAATAAAATTGCATGTTCAAATAGAAATGAAACAAAAACTCATAGCTTTCTCCAATTTTATCTCAATTTTCATACTAATTGAAATAATTAATAAAGTTTACTCTCAATCTAAGCTTTCTTAAGTATGTGAGATGCAAACTTTAAAATTCAATCATATAAATAAGACAAACTATGTATGTAGCATTAAAAAAAATATTAAAGTTTTGTCTTTCCATCTTCAATATAATTTTTTTTTGTTCATCATCTTCAATATGATTAAATTTAGATCACAAAGAGTTTTATTTAAAATGAATTAAATTGAAGAACACTAAGAGTTTCAATACAATGAAGTTTAGTTTTATTTAAATTGATAAATTAAATTGGATAACACTAAGAATTTCAATATAATTAAGTTTAATTGATATTTAATAGTTTCAATGCAAAAAAACCAAAAAAAACAATTGTATTAATTTGGGTGGCAAATTCGGTAAGTCAATAGATTGTATTAGATTGTATTAAGAGATATACTTTATTATTAGACAAGTTGTAAAGTCGAGCTCACAAATTACAATTATATTATTATTATCGTATTTAAGGAAGGCATACATTATTCAAAATTATAATATGTATATGATTATATATAATCATGATAAGTTCAAATAATATTGATCTATATTTTGAGCTTGTCTGAACAGTATAGTAAGACGTTTTACCGAGGACAGAATAGATGCATATGCGAGGAGTGATAACAATTAAAATAGGCAGGAAAGCCGCATGTAAACTCAATAGAAAGGCTGCCCAAGAGATTTTGGAAACAACAAATAAGAAAAATGGGATAATGAGGATTGACTTGCATAGTCTTCATTCATCTAAAGTTATCCATGCAGTAAAGAACCATTTTAATACAATTGAGACCAAGTCGATTGTGTTCTTTATCGAGCTTAGAAAAACCACTCTTGTTGGAAGTTATTACAGGTATAATTACAATTAATTTTTTGGTATGATTCCATCATTGAAAGTTTAATATTTTTCAACATCGTATTATATTTTAATTTACTTTGTAGATTTTTAAAATGTATGATTAATTATTAAAAATTTTTATTTGAATCATAATATATATATATATATATAAACAGAATATAGCACACCATAGTGCAGGATTGACAACTGCATTACTCTTAGGAATGGTATGACCATGATTTTGATGTCTTATCAACGGTATAGTCTTGGAAGAGCTTTTTTTTTTAAAACACTCAGCTTATTTGTATTACTTAATATTTGGTTAATAAAAGGTTGAATAAGCGTATGTTATGATTTATGAATCTTAAATTAATTGAATTCAAATAGCTCATGGAATATACTTGAATTGATTCCTTAAATTTGGGTTATGTATCTTGAATTCATTTATATCCCCAAACTCCTCCTCGTGTCTTAGACTAATAGGTTTGCGTTCAACCTTTTTTTAAGTGTTACGTTGAGCTCAGTAACGTGGGCTTGTGACCCAAGTGGGGGCATTACTGTGATGGAACATGTACTCAGCCTCCTAGGCTGGGCTAAAAGTAGGATTTTCAAAAAAAAAAAAAAAAAAAAATATGAAGAGACAAGCCTTATTGCTTCTGACTTTAGAAATATTTGGTGATTGAAAGGCTAAATGGCTACTGTTGGGAACTCTGAAATCCTATCTCGTGTTTTGAGATATGATTTCTTAGGATTGTAGCAATAGTGGCATGTTAATGGGAATCTTCAATTGAATGTTAATTTAAATATAGAATAGTCTAGTGATTTTCTTAGATTGTGGAGGAGTTTACTATTCTGATTCCCATTTTATTTCACATTTATAATGTAGGAAAATTAAGCAAGGAAATATTGGTTTAGAGGAGACGTAGAGTTGAGTAAAATGATTGCTTATATTGCTTAAATGGAGAAATACATGATATGCCTATTTATAGGACTCAATTTGATACATACTTACTAAATATCTTAGATATTTTTAATTTTTAATTATATTTTCTAGGAAGTTCTAAATTAATATCTTAGATATTTTTATTTTTTAACTACAAGCACTTTCTGTTATAGTATCTTGGATATTTTTATTTTTTAATTCTTTAGTTTAGATATTTTTATTTTTAATTAAAATCTTAGATTTTTCTAGATTATTTTAACATATAATACACTATTGTTTTTCTGTAACCCCTTTCTAAAAGGTTTCTATAATTTTATTACTTAAATTCTCTTGGTTTTTGATGTCTTCAATGTTGAAGATTCAAGTAGGCATTAGTGTGGTACGTTGGTGAACATGCAAACAATGATGTATCACGATTCACACATACTTCCTCCGTCCCTATGAGATAGCAGTAAAGAGAAAAATGGTGAGAATTAACAAAGTGATAATAAATGAAGAGAGATAATGAATTGTAGGGATGAAATTAAAAGAGAGTTAAAATGTATGAATGAGATTAAAAGAAAGTGCTAGGCCATAGTCAAAAAATAGAAATGCTGCAATTTAAGTGGGACGGACGAAAATAGAAAATGCTGCAAATTCATAGGGACGAAGGGAGTATATATATAGATGCTAAAATTAAGGATTTTTTTGAGGTGAGAATAATTGTATTGTTGTATACATGCTAGGTTTGATGAATGTGGTAGATATATGGTTATCGAAGAAGAGGTAAAATCATATATGAAGAGATTCATTTAATTACACAAGGATATAATGTTGCTACATATTATTTGAATATATGAATCCCTATTTGGCATTTTGGATGTATTTAACGCCAATTTTAGAGGCCGGATTTTATTGGACAAAGAGTTAAAGTCATCTTTTGTGAGCTTTGATATTTGTTCAACTTATTTATTTTACAATAATGAATGCCAGAGGGGTCTTTGAGGGTGTGCGAGGTGATCGACCGCACAAGACCCCTCTTTCTCCGATATATAAAAAAGTTAATAAAAAAAAAAGAAATATGTTAAATTTATTGATAAAATATATTATAGTTACTATAAATAAGACACACAACAAATTTAGCACAGGACCCCCAAATTTTCCAAGACGGCTCTGATGAATGCCACAATGTTATATTTAATTTATCATTTAAAGTTTGAGTTAAAATGTATTTGGGACTTTTTAGGATAAAAGTGAAGAAATGAACCCATTTTGTCATGTTGGGTGATTGTGACTATCCATTCTATTTAGTAATAGCTTGTATTACGAAGTAAATTCTATGTAGAATACAAACCTTAGAAAAATGTTAATTATACTAGGAACTTCTCTATTTACAAATAGTATACCACGATCGAAAAATAGGTCGCATTTATCGCAAAATTATTCGTATTGATTATGAGTGTTCATATCTTTCCATGCTTGGCTAACGTGGGTGTAAGTTGCAGAGTATCGGATGGTTGCAGGATCTGCTCTCTTTGAAGTCGCTTTAGAGCCGGGGGACTCTCTGACCACACTCTCCTGTATGGGTATGAGTTGTCGTTTATCTTCCCTTTCTAGACCCTAACCATAGTTTGTTATGAGCGGGATACACTAGGAATGATGATGATGTTGATGATGAATATAATTTTTAAGCTTGAGACTTAAGATTAAGTGTATATATACAAATAGAAAGTTAATATTGTCCTTTTGTCTTTTTTTGATTGGGTCACTTCAATTTCGGTAACGGTTTAATGAACTAAGTTTAAATTTTCTTTATGATTTGGGTTAAAAAATTATTGGTTTACATGAAATATAGTGTATCAATAGCTAACATATATTTATAGTCAATCAATAAATAGTATATGTTTTATTGTGTTAATTATATCTTTAAATATTATGTCAGTATCAAAATTTACATGTCAATGATATAAAATAGGCGGAAAATAAATTCTTCATTTTGCTTAGTTAATTGGTTTAGTGTTAATGTTATTTTTTTCTAATGTATTCTTACTTTCCTTAATTAAACGTTTATCACAAAAGTTTATCGATAAACGAATTAACAATATATATGAAGTACAATTTTAGTTTGATAAATGTTAGTATCTAACTGCAATTTATATTTATCAATAATTAGTTAACTGTATTCAACTGAAAGTATGAGATAGCCTTTGTGTTAAAGTGTCCGTTATTACCAAGTTCTCCCACATTAAGAAAGATAAAATGATATGTTACTTTACAAATTTAAGGAGTAACTCTTACAAATATCAATTAACCTTAATAGAGAAACTCTTTTGGGTTTTTATGTGGTTACCTGTAATTCCCTCGCTATTTTGGTTGCCTAAGCACATAGCATCAACCTTTTTTTTAATTTTTTTTGAAATTACTTGTCAAATGGTTTGTTAAGCAAGTATTATTAGAATTTTATTCCTCTTAGAATCGTTAATGTTTAGAAGTGAAGAATACTAGACTAAGAGTTAATCTTGTTCATTAACTGGCGTAGGAAAACACAGTCATGGAGTGTCTAAGCTTCCACCTGCAGTGAGAACCTTCCTTGCTGATGAAGGGTGAGGATTTTTATAGTTATTCAAAATTTTCATTTTAACCTGATGCTAACTTTTGCATTCATAATAAAGGGTAAACTTAATATTGCAGGTATCAGTTTAAAGAAGGCAGACCTAGTGTGATTATAGTTCGTCTTAAGTTTCGAGCCACTTGATATTAATATCATAGCATGGGAGACTGGGGGTAAATATTTTTGCTACTATGTAATACATTTGTGTCATGTAAACATATTATAATTAGTTGTAAATTGTTTTCGCTGATAATAAGTTTCTTGCCACTTGATAATCTAACAGTAAGTAGGTAACTTACAATCATTGTTGGTAAAGAAAAAAAATGTTCCAAGACAGAAGTATGAGGGGTCTTGGATAGTGTAAGAAACGCGAAATTTCTAATCTTAATCAATTCCGATTAATTTTTAATTCGTTCAATTTAATTTCTAATTCTTGATTATTAAGTTTCAACCTTATTTATTCTAAAACCTTATATCCTAACCAATCATTTTTTTTTCTTGATATAATTTTCAATTTCATATTGATTTAGTTTTCAAGTTTTTTGTATGAGAAATTACACATGACAACATCCAGTTTTCATGAAATGCCAGCGGTAGCTCTTTTTAAGTAAATTTCACATGATAGCATTCAGTTTATGCACTATCTAAGTAAATTATATAATTGATTATGATTGAATATGTGAATAGGCCTTTAAACTATATTTAAATTTGTCAAAAATGAAATTCAGAATTATTAAAGGGATGAAAATTTCCATGTGTCATCCTTACAAAAATTTTCCAAATTGAATAAGCAAATTAGTTAATTGCTATATATTTAATTGAACTTAATATCATACAATCAACTAAAAAAATATCTTTACAAAGATTTGCAATCAAAATGGTTAATTGTGATTATTTATTAAACTAAACAACATAAAATTGATTTTATTCAATCACAATAATTATTATATTTATACGAGGAAAGTCAAAACACTAAAAAAAACTCATGCGAAATTTTTTAAAAACGTAGCATACTGAAAAAAAATTCTATCATATGATAACATTTTTTAAAATCTAATAACGTAGCTTATGGAACGTATGTTGTTATAAAATAGTTTTGATCTAATTGTTTTGAAGTCATGGATTACTTTTTTAATCAACAATCTAACACGAATAATATTGGAATGGCTAGGGAATGCTCCTTTTTATTTATCTAGAGCAGTGTCTTTCGTGGCATTGTATGAACTATAGACAAACTGAGAAGTGTAGGCCCTCTCTATGGTCTATGGAGGGTCAATTCTGAACTTAAACGGGTATTTGAAAAAAAACAAAGATGAACCCTATATATTATCATTAGTATTAAAAATGTAGGCGTATCATATAATTCTTAAATGAGAAAAAACTACTCATAAACTGCAAATTTTTATGTGTGTACTTTCATTTACTGTCATTTTTTAATTTTAGGGCCGTTTTTAACTCTAGGCCCTAGTCAAATACAGGTAGCGCCAATATATAGAATATTCCAGTTCATTATAACAAAAAAACTAAATACAGGTAGCGCCAATATATAGAATATTCCAGTTCATTATAACAAAAAAACTAAATAATCCATTTTACATATACTTAATAAATTAGAAAAAAAATCATGGACAAAATACTTCGTTTTTAAAATTAGCGCTACGTATATTAACGGGTACAAAATCAGTTATATAATCAAACAGAGAACGGAGGGAGTATTAGTTAATTATTAGCGTATTAAATTAGTAAACTCAAATGTTTTTGATGAATATTGAAAGTAGTATTAGTTGAAAAATCTTCATTGTACCATATAATGTTGTTATATACCTAAAATTATTTTTTTTCGTGTAATACATACTAAAAAGGTATATTTGATGACTCTTTTGTCGTGAATTTATAATATCATATAAGATAGTGTGAGTTACTCCCAATGTATTATTATAACTTTATTTCTCAAACTATTCACTTTCCCTAATAAATTCTCACTTTATAGTATATAAAGAGAGGGGTTAAAAATAATTATCTAACATTTATAAGTTTTACATTATTTATGAGTTAGAATACACATTATCAATATTAATAATTCATATTAACATTATTGTGAATTTGTGTAATTTATTTCACCAGTAATTATTATATTACAATTACAACAACTTCAAATAACTTAATTGACAATTTGAATTGCATTATTATGGAAGATGAAGGAATGACATAAAAATTGCATTATTAGTGTGACACATGGCACATGTTTGTGAAACTGCATTGTAAAGTGACACATGTCACACAATGTTTATAAATTAGTAATAGTAATGATGATGATGATGATGATGATGATATTAAGCAGGTCATTCACAGGTACCTGGATCATTTTGAAATTGGCCCATGACCCCACCCGATTAAGACGGATTGGATACTCAACCCAGATATTTAAAATTTTTTTAGTTTTTGACCCGCCATACACTAAAAAAAAAACACAATTTTTCAACAAAAAAATTCCTACTAATTTTTCCGACTAACAAGCATTAGTTGAAAATTCCGACTGAATTGCTACTAAATTTGGTTTTGGTCGCATTTTAGAATTGGAAAAAAAGGAAAATTATAAATT
This sequence comes from Amaranthus palmeri, assembly GCA_019776075.1. Classification (NCBI taxonomy): domain Eukaryota; kingdom Viridiplantae; phylum Streptophyta; class Magnoliopsida; order Caryophyllales; family Amaranthaceae; genus Amaranthus; species Amaranthus palmeri. The sequence continues at coordinate 387,114 of JAAKBH010000019.1, forward strand.
CATTATTTCCGACTAAATTTTCGAAAAAATTTCCGACTAAATTTTCGAAAAAATTTCCGACCAAATTACGACTAAAATTCAGTCAAAATTAGTTTTTTTTTTTTTTTTTTCCAATTTAGTGCTAGTTTGTAATGTAATGATTGCGGTCGGCCTATTACTTTGTATCTGCCAACTTTTTTTTGATTAGTTTTCGTTTGCCATTTTTATTTTTGGGAAATTCCACGTGGTAACCCTGAGGTTTTGGGTTTTCCAAGTAGTAACCAAAACTTTTTAAAAATCCACGCGGTAACCCTGAGGTTTACGTAATTGTTCCATCGTGACCTTTTTGCACATAAAAACGTTAGTAAACGTTAATTTTGAAGCTTATGAATGTTGTATGCTTATTATGCGACTCACCATTTCAAATGCCATCAGTTTCAATCTTTTTCCCCTACACATAAGCCTCAACTCTACCATCTTTCATCCAAATCATATTTTTTCCTCCAAATCCAACGATTGTAGCGTTTGGGTTTATATATTCAGGAAAAAAGTTAAAAATGATGATATTTGCAATGGTAAGTCGCATAGATAGGCGTACAAGAACTTTAAAGCTTTGAAATTAATGTTTCCTTACGTTTTGCTAACATATTATGTGCAAAAAGGACATGGTGGAACAATTTGGTAAACCTCGAGGTTACCATGTGGATTTTTTTAAAAGTTTTGGTTACCACGTGGAAAACCCAAAACCTCAGGGTTACCACGTGGAATTTCCCTTTATTTTTTATTTTTTGAGAAATTTTTATTTATTTACCTTGGTACTTAACTTTACTTATTTTATTTGACTAAAATGCAAAACTTCTATTTATTTTCTTTAACTTTTTTTACTAGTTTAATTTGTCAGATCTCGAAAAGTATACTTTGTTTGATTAGTTTAATTTAGTTATTTTATCGGAATTCGAAAAGTATATAATAATAATAATAATAATAATAATAATAATAATAATAATAATAATAATAATAATAATAATAATAATAATAATAATAATAATAATAGTATTGTCTGCGTGATATATTAAGTAAAATGCACACTTATAACTCTCTTCTCTCTCTAGAGTAAGGGCCTCTCTAGTTTTGTGCTAGTTTTGTCTCCGATAGGGAGTCTTTTTCGGTTTCTCTCCGGCGGTTTTTCTTATTTTCTTTTCATTCTTTTCTTGTGGGTTTCTGTTATTGGGTTTGTTTTTTTCTTCTGGTTTTCTTGGGAATATGACTTCTATAATACCACAGGATCTTGGGGATCAAGATCTTTTTGCAGAAGATTTTGACGTAGTGGGGAGGGGGGATAAGGAGGCTGATTGCCTCAAGGATGAGGGGTTAGATAATACGGTTCGAGATGATGGGGTAAGACTTGGTGGTCATCAGAAGGAAGATGATAGTTTGGAGAATGATGAAGTGTGCGTTTGGGGGATGATGGTAATGAGGAGGAGGAGGAGGAGCTTATCTCTCTGGGGTTGATAGGGAAATTATGGTCCGAAAGAGTGCTAAATCCAAATGCTTTCACGAGAACCATGAAGAATGTGTGGGTTACACAACACAGGGTGGAGATTAACATGATTGGTAAAAATCTTTACCAGTTTCAATTCTATCATTGGAGAGATAAGGAGAGGATTTTGCAGGGCCAACCTTGGCATTTTGATAAGTTTGCTCTTCTATTGTCTGAAATGGATGATGCTCAAAGGCCTCTAGATATGCAGTTTTATGGTCTTCCTATGTGGATGAGGATTTACAATATTACGTTTCGAGGACGACAAAGTGAGATTAATGCTCGGCTATTGGGCTGGGGGACAAAATAGGGGAATATTTGTAGATTGATAGAACGGAGAATGTAGGGATGGAGAAGTCTATACGGCTTAGGGTTTGTCTGGATGTGCGAAAACCTTTGAGAAAGCATGTTTCACTTGAGTTGACGGGAGGGGATACTTGTCTTTGCCCAGTTAAGTACGAGAAACTCCCATTTATTTTCTTTTTCTGTGGAAGATTGGGGCATGGTACGAATGAGTGCAAAGAGGCGTTTGGTGATCATTCTCCTATCAAACATTATGGCCCTTGGATGAAAGCATCACCATGGAAGCCTATAAAGGTGGACGACGAGATTGAACCTCCTTGGGCAAAAGGAAAAAGGGGTAAGCGACTTTACTTCTCTAAGAAGTTACCTTCTCAAGAACCTATTGAAAACCCTAAAAGTAGTATACAAAATGTCACTTCTCTGTTAAAGAAAGTGGGGCTCGGAAGGTATGAAGATGATAGTGATGAGGAGCCACAGACTTTCTTAACAAATCATGATGATGCAAGGCAGTTCTTGATAGAGGAGAAGGGCGTACAATCGAACGGGGTTATGGAGGGTACAGGGTATGGTCGTGTTGATAATAATGAGGCAGAAAATGGGCTACAACTTAGTTCACATCTGGGAGGTAGTAATCAAGGTCAGAACCAGGTGATTTTGCATAGTCCTCCATCGTCAATAGCTCTTTACCTTCTAGAACGGGGAAAAGGGTTCAAAAGTGGAAAAAGATTACTAGGGCCATGGGGAAACATATTGCTTCAACTCTAAGCATTCCCACTGTAGGAGAAAAAAGATAGATTATGATGGATTATTTTGACGAAGCTATGGTGGAAGCAGAGGAATGAGGAGATTGTAAGAAGCGGTTTGTCCCTATGGAAGTAGATTTCTTACAGAATAAAGAGACTGAAAACGTGGCGAGTCCCACGAGAAGGGCTCTCGGGTCGCAATGAGTTCTATTCTTTTTTGGAATTTTCGAGGGTTAGGGAGTCCCTCGGCAATTAATGCGCTCAACTCTTTGGTTCACAAATTTACTCCCGTGATTCTTTTTCTGTCCGAAACTAAGAGTAATAGGTCGGAGATTAAGAGGATCCAGAAGAAGCTTCAGTTTGATAAGATGTTTTGTGTTGAGGCGAATGGAAGAGCTGGTGGTTTAGTTCTTTATTGGGGTGAGGAGGCGAACATAAAAGTCTTGGGTGCGGAGGATCATTTTATTGATGTCTAGGTTGGTAATGAAGGGGGTAGTTCTTGGCGCGTGTGATGCATTTATGGTTGGTCTGAGACATGGTTAGAAGAGTAAAATATGGGAAATGATCAACTCCTTGGGTAGAGGGTATTCTTCTCTGTGGGTTATCAAGGGTAATTTCAATGAAATTCTTAAAAGAAATTGAGAAGAGGGGAAGGGTTGGTTGTGATTTTAGGAATATTGGTGCCTTTTGTGACTGTTTAGATTCAAATGGGTTAAGGGAAGTCGAGTCGTCTGGACATATTTTTACGTGGCGTTATAATAGAAGTGAAGGGTTTATTGAGGAAAAGCTTGATAGTTGGGTGGCAAATGATAGATGGTTTTCTTTGTTCATGATGTGCAAATTTTATTTTAACCGCAAGCGCACGGTGTACGTGTAGTCGCGGGTCGAACACAAGGAAGCTAGGACAAGAAACTTGGTAATCTCTATTGATTATATTGCTTGGGGAGAAAAAAAGAAAGATTGATTGATTGTTTTCTAACAAACTAAAAATGCAATAAGAAATATGAAATTAAACTATATAATGATGAAATCTAGGGTGTCGGGAATCCCCTAAAATGTTGCATGATCCAATTCTCAATAGTGTCTATGAAATGTCAGATTAATTATGTGATTAAATATGATCTTGTTAATCTCAAACTCTCGCTCTGTTGATTAACTATTAGATTTAGACCCTACTAATTCAATTCTCACACGTTAATTTTATTGAACGAATTAATAAGAATTTAACTAAAATTTACCCTAAAGCAAAGCCGATCCCAATCTCACACGCTAGTTCTATTGACTAGTCCGACAAAGCAAATTTAATATAGGGTTAATTGGCACAATTTAATCACTTTAAGCCATAGTTTCATAGACACATCCAAGAATCAATTCATGCTCAACTAATAGGTTCAAACCCTAACCCTAGAAAATGGATCTACTCACTAATCATGGTGAATGCAATTAAAATAAACCCTAAGATAATATTAGACATGACTAACAATAAATTAAATGAAAAAGTAAGAAAAACAATGATTAAAGACCAAATGAAACCACAAATAATTCAAATAACAACAATGAAGAACAAACTACTTTTAGGTAGCGTTTGGAAATACACATTTCATTTCAAATTGTGGATTTCAATTGTAAATCATAATGAAGAATTTGAAATGACAAGGATCGGGGTGTCATTCTCAAATCCTCATTTTAATTAACTACTTTTATAACTTTGGTGAATTTGGCTCAAATCCAAATTTAAATTCTTGTTATTGCCAAACACTAACTTCAAGTCAAATCCACATTTGCAAATGAAATCATCATTCCCAAACATACCATTAAGGAATAACAATTTCTAAGAAAACAATTAACAAAAGTTTGACAAAGAAAGATTAAACTAATACAAAATTGATAAAGAAAGATTAAACTACTAATAAGAAAGACAAGAAATTAAAAGCTTACAAGAAATAAAAATGGTCTCTAATGGAGAAAGATTAAGGAGGAAGGAGGAAGAAGAAGAAGGTTTCAATCTCCCTCCCTCTCAAGGAGGCATAGGAGGCTCCCTAATGTGTCTCTAATTATCCACAAATAAACCCTAAGTTAATTTAAATTAAGATAAAAGAAAATAAATCCAAATTAAAAGAATCAGAATAGAATGTGCGTAAAAAACAGAAGCTGAAGCCGACTCGGCGTTGCATTTCAAGCCCCAGAAGCCGAGTCGGCGATTTGGGCTGACAGCTTCAGAAAACTTCAAACGTTCGCCATTTCTTGCTCGGTTGTCGGAATCGGACGTATAATATACCGTTGGAAAGCTATTGAAGTTTACTTTCCAATGCCGCAAACCTTGCATCAATGCAATGTTTCTATCAAAAGTTATGTCCAAAAGAGTAGACATGTATCAAATTTCACCTCAAAAACAACACTTTTCTACTCTTTTGCTCTTTTACTCTTCATGGCTTGACAAAATTGATAGCTAATACGTTCTTTGAGCGATGTATACATGATTAGCACCAAAAACCCACAAAAATGACTCAAATGCGCATAATTCACCCAACTTCCCATAATTTGACCACGAGATACCAAAGTAGAGTGAAACCGAACGAAATGACCCTAAATCGCCTTCAAAACACCGCAAAGGAGCATAAAAATATAAGCGATTAGTGCAAATAATTGCACTTATCAAACCAATCCATGTTTAACCTTTGCTCATCCTCGAGCAAATCAAGGTTGAAAAGAATAAAAGCAAGGTTAGAAAGCGGTCTCCAAATTCAAACACAAATAAGATAGTATATTACAAAGAAAATTCTCTCTTTTTCTCTCATTTTGCCTAGGAACTCATTTCAGGTTTTCGTCCTAGCCACTCTTTCATTTTTTCAAATCTCGCATTGCTCACCCACTCATGCCGCTCTTTTGCTTAGGTCGCCCTTTCGGGTTTTCAACTTAGCGGGCTTATCTCTTTTGAAGCATGTTTCCCTTTTTCTAATGAATAGTATGTACAAACTTAGCAAAACAAAAGCAATGATACAATATAAACATGAAGCTAAGATTGTACACAAATGAAACACAAAGAGAATATGGCTAGCAATAGTGTCTTCAGTAACCCTGGATAAAACAGATCAAAGCATAGAAAAGAATGCATAGCTAACTAGAATACTCTAATGATGAACCGGGATAGCACCATCAGTTGCATCATTACCTCTTAAGACATGAACACCGGCTCTCCTTATGGCTCCCCAAACAGAAAGAGGCTTCCTATCTTAGTTTCCTTATCTCTCATAATAAAAAAAGATCTCACTTAGGCCCATATGAATCCCAAACCCCTTGTCGACCTCATACCCAAAAGAAAACAAACATCCACACAACATCAACACAACCACAACAAGATGAAACCAAATAGAACACCCCAACTCCAAACAATATGGCTCATATAATGGAGTTCTTGGATCTTGCAATCCAAGAACTAATTTGGACAAAAGAGGATGGGGGCTTATGTTGGTTAAAAATTTGTAGCTCAAATAACATGCAATGGTTAGTATAAGATGGTATGCGAGAATCTCAGTGAGGATGACTAGGTAGGTTAAGGTGGGACAATTTAATGGAGCTAGAAATAGATAGAAGACAGAGATAGGGAAAGAAGTATACATGTGAACGCCTAGGCAAAGGATGTAGATGAAGATTAATTCAAGCACACTCACTCTCCTTTTGCCTAGACCTCCTTCACAGGTTATGGCTAGCACTCTCATGAATTTTTTTTTGAACAGAAAATAAAAGACAATAATAAAAACTAATTTATGAAAGCGATAAAAACTACAGCTAATAGGTGTAGACTCCACTTCATGTTTATCGAAAGCATTGTCCCCAATGCTTAACTGTGAAGCAAGAGAACAAACCATGAAAAACAGAAACACATGGATAAAGGAAGTCTAAAAGGAAAAGAACTAAAACAAAAAGAAGATTTAGCTAAAAGTACGGGTTGCCTCTCGTAAAACGCTTGTTTAATGTCTATAGCTCGATTGTTGTGCTCAAGATCACATCGACAAAGCTCTAAGCATCTTATCGAACTCCTCTGAAAAATTTAAATCAACATAATAGAGGTAGTTCGAAAGAAAAACAATTGCAAACATAAAGGTGAGAGCCCTTTTCAACTTGTCAAACAGTCTAGCGGCACATTTAGGAAAAACATGCACATTAATACAATTCAGCACATATGGATCATGGTCAAAGAGACTATAACAGGAGAGTTTGTCAATAACATAATTATCAGGAATAAAATCAGAATTAACAAACTTTATAGTACTCTTATGAATTAAATGTGGATATGAAACTATAAGGGACTTTTCTATTAAAACTATGAATAAAACTTATTTATTTAACAATAATATTTGAATTTGGAAATGTTTCTATGACTATTAGCGTATGAATATCCAATCTAAAATTAAAATTAATTAAAATAATCGAAGTAATATTATTTGGGGGAAAACTTTTCTTGATGTGTTGATCTGTGTCTAAATATTCTGTTGTTCTAATACATATGATGTATCGATAGATAGATAAATGATGAATTAATAAAATTAAAGTTAAAAAATTATCTGAAATAAAATTTAAGTAGTAGGATCGGGAAAAAAACTTTTATTGTTGCAATAACACGTGTCCAAGTCTTTTATTACTTTAATATATAGTATGAAAATTACAATACTGTTTTTTATAATTTATTTTGATACATCAGATACTAAAGAATACTTAGGATGGAGAAGATCAAGTTTTACATACCAAAGAAAGAGATGAATAAAGGCAAAGAGAGAATCACAAGTTAATTATCTTCAAAGATATAGCATTTAAATATTTTAGAATTAACCAATGAAGTCAATAAAAGTTAATAAAAGCATTTAAAATGAGAAAGTAAACCCACGAATAACAAGTGAAGTACCTAAATATAGCATTTTTTAAAAAATCTAAATACAAAATTTAAAATTATCTTCAAAAAAACATAAAAAAAACGTAGGTGATAATTCTAAATATAGCGTTTAAAATTAAAGAAATTATATAGAGTGTTTTTATGATTAATTATAACATCTTTAAACGTTATATTTAATATTTTTTGAAATATAACCTAGTTTATACTCTAGAATTAATTCAAATTTTACCCTTTTCTAATTCTATTCACAAAATAATTGTTTTCTTAACGGCTTTTGGCAATCAGCTAATAGTTGTTAGCTAATTACATTGACTATCAGGGACTGAAATCATACCACACCTAACTTTTCGATATGAAAATTTTCCAGACTGCACTGGACCGTTTAAATCACTAGACCGGATCAGATCAAACCATTTTACAATTGTCCGATCTGGTCTGGTCTATGGTTTTATTTTTATATTTTTATCCAAACTAATACGTATATTTATTCAAATATTTGACACCTACAATTAATAAATATAATAATTTGTAATTAGGTAGATAACATCAACATCATTCAAGTATATATTGTTGTATGAAAATAATTCCATCTTTTTTTTTTTGACTGTAGAAAATAATTCCATCTTAAAACATCTTGGTAGCAACTTAATGTTTTAATTACAAAATTATGATTTTCGACCATAGTACGGTTTGCGGTCCGGTCAGGTTTGAAAAATAAAAAACGAGACCAGACTATAAATCGTAATTTAATTTGAAAAAAAAAATTAGATCATTTAAACCGTAGACCAGACCAAATATTAAAATTCCAGTTTGATCCGATTTAATTTACAATTTAGACCAAACTTTGTTTAGCTCTCTACTTAATTAGTTATACTTAATAAAAACATTAGTGTCATCAAGTACATACAACAATAATAATACACCTTTTTGTTACTTATAAAATCAAAATTTAACCTTAATTTTCTCCGATTTTTTCTCCCCCTCTCACCCTAGATTTGTGTCCTATTTTTTTTTCCTTTCTAACCCGTAATCTATATATATGTTAACTTGTTTTCTAGTTCTTCCCACTAATTATCAAGATTTCTACTTCTTCCCTCTGATCTACTTCTTCCCTCTGATCATCAAGATTTCTACTTCTTCCCTTTGATCTATCTACTTCTTGCTTCTGATCATCAAGATTTCGACTTAAGAAACTTTGAAAAGGTCCAGAAAACCGATGAAAGAGATAAATATGATTCTTGAAGATAGATTATGCGAGAAGATGCATGAGTTAACATGTAAGTCTGTTGAGCCTATCGAAGAAAAAAGAAAGTTTTGGCGAGAACAAGATGAGTTGTATTCAAGATGTCGAAAGGAAGCATTCGAGATGTTAAGGTTTGTTTTTTTACTCATTTAATTCATTTTAGGTTAAATTTAATGTTATGTGAATAATGATTATTATGTTTGTTCATACTCCGTTAGAATAATATTGATCTATATTTTGAATTTGGCTGCACAGCATAGTAAGACGTTTTACCGAGGACAGAATTGATGCATATGCAAGGGGGGATCAGATTTGTGCAAAAGAATTATCTAAAAAAATTAAAATAGCTAGGAAAGACGCATGTAAACTCAATGAAAAAGCTGCCCAAGAGATTTTCGAAACAACAAATAAGAAAAATGGGATAACGATAATTGATTTGCATGGTCTTCATCCAAATGAAGCTATCCTTGCAGTAAAGAAACGTCTGAATACAATTGAGACAAAGTTGAAAACCTTATATTCTTTATCGAGCATAGAAAAATCACCTTTGTTGGAAGTTATTACAGGTACAATTATTATTGAATTTTCTTTTATGATTCCATCATTGAATTTTTTTATTATTGTATTATATTTTAATTTACTTTGTAGATTTTTATCATGCATGATTATTTATTAAAAAATATTTGAATCATAAAATATATAAACTGAACATAACATATTATAATATAACATATTAAAATATAATTTTTGAGCTTAAGACATAAGAATGTGGATATTTACAAAAAGAAAATTAATATTGTATTTTTGTCTTTCTATGGTTGGATCATTACAAATTTGATAACGTTTTAATGAATCAAAATTTAATTTTATTTATGATTTAGAATAAAAAAAGTTAATGGTTTACATAAAGAAATAATAAACAAATATTACATGTTTTATTGTGTTAATTATTTCCTTAAGTATGATGTCAGTATTAAAAATTTTCATGTCAATGATAGAGAATAGGTGGAAATTTTTTTAATGAGACTGTACATATTAGTAGCCTTCAATTCTGAGTTTCTTCATTTTGATTTTAGTTTAGCGTTAATGTTATTTTTTTTCTAACGTATTAACCTTTATCACAATAGTTTATTGATAAACGAATTAACATTCTATATAAAGTACAATTTTGGTTTGATAAATGTTAGTGTGTGAATTTACAATTATAATCAATTATTTTACCATATTTAACTGAATGTATGAGACCACCTTTGTGTTAAAGTGTCCGTTATTACCAAGTTGTCCCACATCTACAAAGATAAGATGATATCTTACTTTACACATTTAACTCTTACAAATATCAATTAATCTTAATAGCGAAACTCTTTTGGGTTTTTATGTGATTACCTATTCCCTCACTGTTTTGGTTGCCTAAGCACATAGCATCAATTTGTTTGTTTGTTTTTTTTAATTTTAATTTTTTTTATTTTGAAATTACTTGTCAAAAACACGTATTATTAAAATTTTATTCCTTACGGAATCGTAACTGTTTAAAAGTGAAGAATACTAGACTAACAGTAAATCTCGTTCACTAACAGGTGTTGGGAAACATAGCCGTGGACCAGCTAAGCTTCCACCTGCAGTGAGAACCTTCCTTGCTGATGAAGGGTAAGGATTTTTATGGCTATAAATATTTGCATACTAGTTGATGCAAACTTTTGCATTCATGTTAAAGGGTAAACTTAATATTACAGGTATCAGTTTAAAGAAGGCAGACCTGGTGTGATTATTGTTAATCCTAAGGTCCCAGATCTGAATAAAACCCCACTGCTGCCTCCTTACGAACTGAAATCCCAGCTCTACAACAAATATTCACAAGCATGTCCCAAACCAAATTATGGCGGAACTTCACGCCAAGCTCCCTAGAGCAATGAACCGCGTGATCACCCATTTATCCATTTAGGGGGTGTTGCAACTCAGGCATAAGCTACCTTCGACGAACAAGAGAATGGTAAGTCGGTATCATAGAACAACTCAAAACTGACGAGGATTCATTTTCTGTTCCAAACCATCGATTGGGATAGTAAGAAGAAAATCTTAGGCATGCGGTTCTCGAATCGAGCTAAGAATTGCATCTTGTCTTGAGGTATGTATGTAGCTAGAAACAAGGCTTATCTTAAAAATATTAAAATAAGCCCCTGCTAACTTTTTCATCATATGGGGAGCAGCAAGTTCATCTTTGAGAGAAAAAGCATTGGAGCCACAAAGATCACGAAAGAGACTGAGACTGTGTTCAAAAGCCAAACCCAGGGAAGAGAGTTCACAGTTGGCCAAGATCTTTGCTTGAAGCGGGCTAGTCTGAAGGCGGGAGTTAGCTCATGGGCGCCTGGTGCTTCTTTAGCCACTGCTGCAGAAAGAAAGAGGAAGAAATATGCCGCTAAGTGTGAGGATAATGGTTACAACTTCATACCGTTCGCTTTTTCTACTTTTGGTGAGTTGGGTGTAGATGCTCTCGAGCTGTTAGTAAGGATTAACTCCTTTTCTGTGAGCCACTCAGGCAGCTCCAAGTCTAGGGCATGCATTTTTCAGAGGCTAGCTTTTTGTATCCAAAAGGGTCTGTATGCTCAACTTGTTGCTCGACTCCCCACCAACTTTTTGTAAAGTCTCTTTTTGTGATATAATCATACAATTTAATAATTTTGATGTAAAATGACAAATGGCAATCTCATAGCCATTTGCCAAATTAATCAAAATTATTGGATGTTAATTTTTGTAGTGGATCTAAAAATGGTGGTTTATTTAAAAAATTTATTACAGAATATGTTTTATTAGATTCAATTTTATTAATGTAATAAATATCAAAACATAATTTATGACATGATAAATGACATGATTCATGATTAAAGGATTTTTAAATTATATAATTTAATTAAATCATACAATTAAATAATTTTGATGTAAAATGACAAATGACAATCTCATAGCCATTTGCCAAATTAATCAAAATTATTGGATGTTAAATTTTGAAGTGGATTCTTATTTTAAATCACATCTAAAAAAAATGGTAGTTTATTTAAACAACTTATTACAAAATATGTTTTATTATATTCAATTTAATTAATGTAATAAATACCAAAACATAATTTATGACTTGATAAATGACATGATTCATGATTAAAGGATTTTTGAAATTAAATAAATTTAATTTAAAATGATGCTATCACTATCTTTTATGTGAACTTATTTCAAAATTTCTTGCGAATAATATGCTTAATCAATAATTTTTCAGTTGGAAAAATAATTTTTCTAAATTATATAGGCAATATATTTTGCAAATTATGTTTATTGCAGCAAATACAAATCTTAACTTACCTTTTAAAATAAATTTATCATATTAGTAGTTTTTGAAAATAAATCAATAGAAATTATATAAATTATTGCATGTAATCTAAATATATCTTTATACTAACAACTTCGTGCATTGCACGGGTTTTATACTAGTAATAATAATAATAATAATAATAATAATAATAATAATAATAATAATAATAATAATAATAATAATAATAATAATAATAATAATGAAAAGGGTAAAATAATAATAATAATAATAATAATAGTCTTCCAGAGCTTCTCTGTCAACGATTACGGTACGCTTTCTCTTCTCTTCGAATCTTCCCGGATTCCGGCCATGGGCAGGAGAGGGAGGCCACCTAAGGTGAAGGTAGCTCCGAGGAAATCTTCTTTGAGTTGTTCTTCGCGTGAGTTTTCGTCCCCTGAAAGATTCGTTCTTCAATCCAATGGCAATGGTGGTCCGTCTACTGCGGGGGATGCTTCGAAGGTGGGGCTTAGTTGGGTCACTGTGTTGAAGTCAACGTCAACACCTGATCAGATTGGTGAGAAATGTTCTTCTTCAGGCGGGCTCGCGGCGTGTTATAAGCAAAATAGATAGGGTTCTTGCAAATGATCTTTGGGATGAGGCATTTCCGACGGCTTCGGCTACTTTCTTACCTGAGGGTTTATTTGATTATTCTCCAATGTTGGTAAACCTTTCTGTTGCTCAGCAGGGAAAGAAACCATTTCGCTTCTTTAATTACTAGACCTTAAAAGAGGATTTTTTGGAGACTATTCGAAGTGTTTGGAGTGCTAAAATTGATGGTTATCCTGGTTATAAAGTAACTCAAAAGCTGCTTCTTTTGAGGAAGTGTTTGAGAGTGCGATATGGCAAAGAGCAACATTTTTTTGAGGTGCAGAGAGCGCAAGATAATATGTTAGCTATTCAAAGGCTTTTGCATGATCATCCTGATAATGCGGAGCTTGCTACGTCTGAAGATCAAGCTTCTCTTACTTTGCAACAGTTACGAAAGGAACTGGAGTCTGCTTTGCGGCAAAAGGCCAAGATGAAATGGATTCAGCTTGGAGATGATAATACTCGTTTCTTTCATCAAAGCATTAAACAACGGCAACGGTCTAACCGGATCACTCACTTATGTATCAATGGGGTTGATCTCTATTTCCGCAGAGGATATTAAAGCCGCTATGTGGAGTATACCAGATGACAAAGCCCCGGGATTGGATGGCTTTAATAGTGGCTTTTATAAAGCTGCGTGGGATGTGGTTGGTGTAGATGCATGTAGTCCAGGCTATTTCTCATTTCTTTAGTACTGGTAAGTTGCCTCGAAGCTGGAGCTTTACCACTATCACTTTGATTCCTAAGACTCGTTGTCCGTCGCATCCCGGCAAGTTTCGACCAATTTCTTGCTGTCATGCCAATTGGTCCTTGGCAGTTTAATTGATCAAGCTCAAGGGGTGTTTGTCTCGGGGAGGAGTATCATGCATAATATCCTGCTTTGTCAGGATTTAGTCAAACAGTACACTAGGAAAAACTGCTCTCCTAGTTGTTTAGTTAAGATAGACTTGCAGAAAGCTTATGATACAATGGATTGGCAGTTCCTTAAGGAAATGTTGATTGCGCTTAATTTCCCTGATCAGTTTATTTCCATTGTTATGACTTGTATCTCGACTACTAGCTATACCCTCATGCTCAATGGTAGTCCTTCCCCTATGTTTCGAGCTAGACGGGGGCTTCGTCAGGGGGACTTCCTCTAATTTTTTAATATTTAGTACTCATGGGGATTTCCTCTTATTGGTGCCAAATGCTTATCAATTTAGTACTCATGGGGATTTCCTCTAATTTTTTAATATTTATTTTTAAATTATACTCCAATTGAATTCTAAATGCTACTTTTTATTCATGTTTTGTTAATAATATTGTTTCGAAAAGAGCAACGGCACTTCTCTAAATTCATGCTTATTAATATTCTCATATTAGCCTATTCTACAAAATGAAGGGAGTATTAATAAATTATCAAAAGAAAAATCAACTTGCTTCGTTCTGATAAGGGATTGGGCCGGATCGGCCTTTCAAAGCCCGGCCCATTTAAAGCCCATATTAATTTTAAAGGGCCCATATCTGGCCCATTGAACACCCTATGTTTTTATGCTATCTAATTATTTATTTTCTTTAGTGTACTAATAACATGTCTTTTTGGATGATCGATTATGATATTATATACTTCAATACTATTACCAATTCTCCTATGCATGGCTTTATGTATGAGACCACACCAACAACTCAGCCCAATAAGCTTTTTTAAATCACTCAAAATCCATCTATAAATCGCCCATTCTAAAATGCAAAAAACCAATTTCAGTACTTAAATTGCCAATTACAAGCACTAAGTTCAACGAAGGCCCAACTTGTAATAATTTATTTTTCTTTATGTTATATTTTCAATTCAAATTTAAGACTTAAAAAGCCAAATTCAAGATAAAGTTGCAAATTGGTCTTTTAAGTTTTGTGTTTAGTCTTTTAAGTCTTGAAATTGAAATTTTTTTAAAAGAAAATAATAATACTTAATCTATAACTATTTTTTTTTTTTTGGAAATTAATCTATAACTATTACTAAAACTAAAAACAACTAACATCATCATTGTAAAAAATTGTTCAATTATCACTTACTCAATAAAAGTTTTACCTCTAAATTTGGATGAAGATGTCATCGTTATGACTCTCATAAATTATTTTCATATGTTTGACTTAATACTATATAATTATTATTTGTTATATTCTAGGTTACATCATTTAATGTATTAGAGAATCATATATTTTATTTTATTTTTTCAATTATTATAAAATCTTTTCAATTTTATTTATTAACTGAGTATTGTTTGATATATTGGATATTTTAAGATGATTAAAGCATAATATTTTTTTTAGTCTTTTATTAAGATTTATTTGTTATTAAAAAAACTTCACAATCACATGCGCGCACAATACAAAATATCATATAATATACGTAATATATACAATTGTTCAGAGTGAAATGAAATATAACTATAATGTAATATTTATTTCTTAAATTTATAATTTTTTCATTTGTAAAAATATATCAAAATTTTTTAAAAAGTCGTGCATGGCACGAGAACTATCTAGTTTAATAACTAAAACCAAATCGACTTAAGTCTTAAAATTGGTCTTTTTCGTCTTAGATTTGAACTTTTAGAACTTGGATCGTGGGCTATTTGGCCCATTTATGAGTGGTTGCACACAAGTTTTGGTGATATATTATAACACAAATTCTTACTTGAGACCGTCTATTGTAAAGACGGCCCCTAAAAGCCCAGTCCAATGATTTAAAAAGTGTTGTTTGGAATCTGGCCTAAATAGTACTCCCTCCGATTCATTTTAAATGTTCACTTTTCTAATTTAGTAAAGTCACTTTAATTGTTTAATTTCTATTTTTGGCAAAAAATTTTTACCTAAATACCCCTAACTACCCCAACTTATATTATTTAAAATATCTCACCTACCACTTTTCAATTATTATAATCACTTAAATACTGCACCTACCACCTTTTCAATTATTATAATCACTTAAAATATCCCACTACCATTTTTCTTAATTTGCGTGTCAAACATGGTTATTAAAATCGCGATTCTGATCTACGATTTTACGATTTTACGATCCAAAAACGAGCGAGCGATTTGAATCGCAGGTAGAATCTGAAAGTTGTAGAATCTTACGATTCTACTTGGGATAAAATTTTTAGAGGTAAAATCATAACACGATTCTACGATTCTGCGATTTAACGATCCGATTCTACTAATTTAGTATGAATTATTTTTAATTTTTCTTATGTACCATCTTTTACTAATATCTTTTACATATACACGTAAATTACCACTTTTCAATCAAGAAAACTTTTACAAAAACAAATTTCTTAATCGGTATGAAGATTCAAACTAATTATTAAAATGTTTTCGTTATACTCTTAAAAATAAAGTCAAATAAACTTTAATTCATAAATTTAAACTTTTGTATTGGATAATAATGATAAGAAACTAGATATTTTTAATCTATTGAAGTTTATTCGTAGAATCGTACGATTCTACGATTCGATTCTAGCGATTCGATTCTACCTCTCTAAACGATTCTAAGTAGAATCGCGATTTTGACAACTTTGGTGTCAAACCCAAAGTGGACACTTATTATGAAACCTAAATGTCCGATTTTCTTTTTTGGTACTATTTACTCATCACTCTTAATTTGTGTTTTACTCTTAATCTATAAGTTAAAACATAGTCATGTGGGATCTTATTTGATTCGTTTCAATACAAGGATTATTACTTTATTAGTATCAAATTTTTATAATTTTTAATCAAGAATAGTTTGAGATATTAAGGGTTAAAATGTTCTCTCGACAAGTGTGAAAAAACTAAATGGGACATTTAGGCAGAATAGGAGAGAGGACGAAAGAGTACCATTTATTATTCGAAGCCCCTTATTTTAAAGGGTCTTAGATGGTCGATTACCCCGGATCCCCTAGAATCGGCCCTGAAGCTAGCAAGATGATTAGTTAGATGTACAGTTATGCTCTTGACTCTTAAGAGTCGACTATTTTTGGTCTTTTTTTATTGTACATATAAAGTAGTCACATTTTTATCCTCTTAGACATAGTAAAGAGATTTTGTTTGTGTGAGAACTTTTTTGTAAAGTTTTTACTTTCATTAATAAAAGCTTACAAAAAATTGTAAATATTTCAAAAAAAAAAAAAATCTTAGGTGGAAAATTTTGGGATTTCACCACAAGGGTCTCATACTCTCATTGTATAAAATAAATTTTAGGAAAATTTACTTTTAAACATACAAACTTTGACCCATTTGCTTTTAAACATACAAACTTTCGTTTATTATTTAAACATACCAACTTTGGGGGGTAAATTCCCAAAAAGATATAGCAGGTTTTTTACCTCCTTTGTGACCGGTTATCCCCTTCATCCTTATGTTATAAACTCTTCTCCATTGTCGAAGGCAAGGTTAATCAGTATTTTCAATGGCTTCATCTTCTTCAAGCTTGAGAAGCTCTAACTCACACAACATTCAATGCTTCCATGGATTTATGGCTAAAATCCGAACAGTCAGGAAGGGTCCCAACTTGGGTGCAAGATTTTATGGTTGCCCTAATTGGCCTGTAAGTGTTTTTTAAATTTTTAGGGTTTATCAATTTGTAAGTTAAAATTGTTCTAAATTTTGTATTTTTCCTTTTTAAAGAATGATGACTGTGCTTTCTTCAAATGGGAGAAGGATTGTGAAGATGAATTGCAGTTGAAGGTGACAGAGACAGAGCAATTGATGAAGGATTTGGCTGAAATGAAGAAGAAATCTGAACTCAAGAAACAACAATACAAAGCACAAATTGATAGCCTCAAACTGGAATTGAAGAAAGTTGTAATTAGAGAGAAGAATTTGTTTTTAATGTTGTGTATGTCTTGGAATATGTTTGTAATGTATGTAGCTCTTAGTAAGAATTAGAATCCCTAATTAAGAGGGAGTTTGTAATGTAATGTGCAAGACAATGTACTACTAAAAATTTATATAAATATCAGTTTCATAGAACTGATTTCTTCAACAGATTGTTTCTTCATACATCAATGTTTGTTCATACATCAAAATACATCAATGTTTCTTCAAAATACATCCCTTCCTAACTGACATACATTAACTAAAGAAAAGAAATTATGTTTTGGATCCTTGAGTTGGTTGTGAAGACTGACTTGGTTGAGACCCTTGAGTTGATTTGCTGGCAGACCTTCCTCTTCTTGCACTTCCTCCCCTTGCTCCTCCTCTTGCACCTACACCACTCCTGATGCTCCTCCCATGTCTCCCAGTTCTTGTAGGTTGAGCAGAATGCAATGACAAACTTGGTGTTGAACCTTAACATTCAGTTGTCTGAGTATGCTCTGGGATCTCATTGAGATTAATACCACTTGCAGCAGCTGGTGTTGACTTATTTGGGCATCCTCTCCTGTTATGGCCCTTTTGACTGCATAACCCACAAGTCATCTCTGTCCCATGCTTACTTAATTTGCCTGGTTTTTTGGGACTTTCATGGGGATCCCTTCTTCTCTTTTTCCTTGGTCTTCCAGGACCAATTTTGATGGGTGGAGGGATCAAGGAGCTACTGATTTTAGGCCAAAACTTAGGCCCTTCAATGGGTGGTATAGAGAATGAATAGGCCTTCAAATACCTATCTTTAGTGTAGAGAGGATCAATGTAGTCTTCAACTTGTTGATGGAGGAATGAGATGCAAGCCACAGCATGCCTGCATGGGATTCCTGTTAAATCCCACCTCCTACAAGAACAGGTCTTCAATGACAAATCTACTGACAAAACATCTCCCATTGGATCAGTGCATTGGAAGATTGTACTTGTTGATGGAATTGCATCACAACATCTTGCTTTTTCCTTCTCCTTCTCCAACTTTGCAATGACTCTTGGACCATAGTTAGACTTCCACTTCTCTGACTCAATCTTCTTTGTAAACAACCTTTGCATCACAGCTGTCCTAATATCCTCCAACATAGACATCACATGCTTTGTCCTAGCATTGATGATATATCCATTGAAAGTCTCAGCCATGTTATTAACAATAACATCTAGGTTTGAGGATGGTTGCTTTTTACCCCCCATACCACTTTGTGGTCCCCTTCTTATGGTCAACTTCTTGGGTACTGTTTTGACCCCAAGGGAAGAAGTTCCACTTTCAACCTTTGAAATTTGATGGACTGCCAATAACAGAAAGAGGAGACACAGGAATCCTAGCTAATACATATACATCCACAAACCTATTAAGAATTGCTGATTGACTAAGTTCAAAAACCCCATCTTCAGAAACTATTTTTTTCAAACCCACACTCAAAGGAACCCCAGGAACACAGTAATACAAACCATCAATTATTTTGCCATTAACACAACTTTCAGCCAAATTCAACAGGTACTTCATGCAACAATCTACAGGACTAACATCAAAAGTTCTACCCATTCCCCCAACATAAACAACACCAGCGTTATCCTCAACAAATTTACCACCATACCAATAACAAAATGTAAATTTTGTTTCCATTTTCTACAACAATCCAACAAACACAAAAAAAACACAAAATTTCAGAAAATAGAAAGCATAAATACTTAAACACAACCCAGAAATGGAAGAACGAAATTGCTTAAAATAGCCAAACAAAGTGACTTACCCCTTTCCTGCGCATCTCAGTCCTACTCCTCAGTGTGATCTTAGTGAAAAGATTATGCCCAGTTTTATAGCCAAAATCAGAGAGGAAGTTAGAGAATTAAAGAAAGGGATTAATAGCGCTGAGAAGGGAAGTTAATGGGTGATGATGATGGGGGTTCAATCAGAGAGGGAGGGAGGAAGCATTTTACAGGTTGCATTAATGGCGCTCAAGAATTAAAGAAGCAACTTAAGAGTTTTTCAAATTTCAACCGGTAACAGGTCACTTGTAACTTTTTGGGAATTTACCCCCCAAAGTTGGTATGTTTAAATAATAAACGAAAGTTTGTATGTTTAAAAGCAAATGGGTCAAAGTTTGTATGTTTAAAAGTAAATTTTCCTTCTTAAAATAAAAACGAAGAGAGTAATAAAAAGGTAGAATAAAAAAGCAGGAGAGAAAACGTAAATGAAAAGTGGAGAGAGAAATCGAATGGGAAAATTTTTTTTAGTCAGCCATGAGAGTGATCAATTGGGTCTCTTTGATTGGACACTTGGAAAATCAAAGTACCCACAAACAACACCTTTGATTTTAATACTCCCTCCTATTCACTCAAAAGGGCATACTCCCTCCGTCCTCTTTGATTTGCATCAAAGAGAAAGTGGGTAAATGTTAAAAAAGTGGTAATAAATGAAGAGAGAGAATGAATTGTGTGGATGAAATTAAAAGAGAGTTAAAATGTATGGATGAGATTAAAAGAAAGTGGTAGGCTATTATCCAAAAATAGAAATGTTGCAAATCAAGTGGGACGTACCAAAATGGAAAATGCTGCAATTTCAATGGGACAGAGGGAGTATTTGGGTTGGGCACGGTTTTTAAGAGTAGAATGGTGGGTTATTTTAATTGATTAAATTAATTGTAAATGTAGTAGTTGGGTATTGGGAGTAGTAAAAGTGGGGGTAGTTGGATATTTTAATTGATTAAATTAATTGTAAAGGTAAGAGTAAAAATAGAAAT
This sequence comes from Amaranthus palmeri, assembly GCA_019776075.1. Taxonomy (NCBI): domain Eukaryota; kingdom Viridiplantae; phylum Streptophyta; class Magnoliopsida; order Caryophyllales; family Amaranthaceae; genus Amaranthus; species Amaranthus palmeri. The sequence goes on from JAAKBH010000019.1 coordinate 407,375, forward strand.
GGGACATTTTGTGTGAATTGGCCCAAAATAGAAATGTGCCCTTTTAATCAACCGTAAAAGAAACTCCAATTGAATTTTTTTATTTGTGCAAGTAACTTTTAGGGCATGTTTGTATTGGGTGTAAATATTTAAGGGAATAAAAAAGTCAAAGTAAGAAAATGAAGTTGATAAATGAGAAAATAGTGAAATTTGATTGTTTTAGAGGCGGAAGAATTATTGCAAAGTAATGAAAAATGAAGGGAGCTCTCAATTTTGTGGGGTAAATATTTATCCTAAGGGAGGGTGGGAGAATGTATTACCTCCATAATAGGAAATATTATCTTCTTTTTCCTTCATTATTTTTATTTTAGGCTCATTTTATCTTCTTCACAACTATCTCAACTATTTCAAATGCATCTCTATTTGCTTTCATTTCATTAGTTTGATTTTTTTTACTCCTTTAAATATTTACACTCAATACAAGCATGCTCTTAGTACTCATTAGTTTAGAGTGGAATTATTTTTTAATTGTGCAAGTAGCTTTAGTACTCATTATTTTAAAGTAGAATTATTCCCGACCTGTAAGTTCAAATGAAAGCATCTCATGATATTCATAACAGTAAGTCTCATGGGAGACGGTCTATTCTATAGACGGAATCCATGAAGCCCAACCCAAAATATAATATAGTATATTTGGGGTTATAGAATAGTATATTCGAGGTTATAATACCTTACATTTAGGATTATAACATAATATAATTGATATTATAATAAAAAAAACCAGTTAAGGGAAATGGGCTGGCCTAATTTTGTGGTCTATCCTATAGACCGTCTCTTGTGAGATTTTGTGTATTCATAATGCTTAAGCCCAATTCTTAAACCTTATTAGATATTACATGATACTTAAATTTGGTCTTGAGATGATTGCAAGAATAAGATCAAGCAAATATCTCTAAAGGGTGAGACTTTTTATGGCTATTGTATTTGCATAAAAACCTCATGCTAATATTGCATTCATGATAAAATGTAAACTTAATATTGCAGGTATCAATTCAATGAAAGCGGACCAGACGTGATTACGGATCATACTAAGTTTTAAGTCACGATGGGTCTTGGATTTTGTTGCTTGGGAGTTTTTATTGTTGTTGTTAAGTTAATGGAATTGTTTTAAGTTAAACTGTATTTGTGTTACATACTATATTGAATTCTAATTTTATTTTGGTTGATAACAAATTTAATTATAAATTGTTTCTTCGTAATTTATTTTGTTGTTTTTTATAAAAATTATGTCACATAAAAGCTACTAAGAGTGGACGTCTTGTTTATTTTTCAGCTTTTGAACTAAAGATAAAAAGACTCTTAAAAACTTCTTGTTCTAAGCTTGTTATATGAAGCTTGGGGAAATGGATAAAAATGTTATATATTGATTCATCTTTCATGATTCATGAATCATACATCATCATATCATATCATATCATACAATACTATAAAAGTCTTGGAAAATTCCAAGTCTCATCATTTAAAGAGTCATGACAATATTTATCAAATTTAGAATCTAATTTTTTTGTTTAAGTTTGAAGCTAAATTAGGTAAAGTATTTGTAGGATATACTATAGTAATTTTATTAAGTTAATTTCGAATTAAATATGTTCAATTAAATGAAATAAAAGTTATGTATCATGTTAATAATTAAAATAAACATCAGTAATTATGTTTTGATTTAAAAAATCATGTATTTGGTAAATTTAATAACGATAGTATACAATACTTAGACTAGTTACATTATTATTTCAAACTGTTTTTACATATATATCGCACTAACAAATCCGTGCATTGCACGAGTTTCTAAACTAGTATATATGTATATATATTACTTAATACTTCATATGGAATACTTAAAGAAAAATCATAAAGGTAGAGGGAAAAGAAGCCGATGATTAACAATCGAGAACACAATCAAAATCTTTTATGTATATTTTCAAAAAATTTTACTAATTTTTACATTAATTTCAGTTTTTTTTTTTTTTTTTGTTGACTTATCAACTATAATACTTTAGGCAAATACCCCTAAAGTTGAAATTATTCATAGTTAATCAATAAGTGAAGTAAATGTTAGAAAATCATAAAAATGTTGTATTATTCAAAGTAGTTTTTCATTTTAATTATAAAATACTTCTAAAATATATTATTATTAATATATTTTTTTAAAAAAAGTTAAATAAAAATAAGATGTTCATAAAATGTTGAAAAAAAATTCTGGTTTTTTTAATCATTCAAAATTTTTTATGTAAATTTTTAAATTTTTTTCTTATTTTGCTTTAATTTTCAATTTACTTTTGATAAATTAATTATTATAGTAGGTAATCAGTTATCCAAGTTAATCAATGCATGATATTATTATAGGAAAATCATGAAAATGTTGGATTATACTAAACAATATTTCATTTTTAATACACATCTATTACTTGTTCACTATTTTATTCTACTATCAAAACTATTTCATTTAAGGATGTGTCTTCCATTTTAAATCATCCTTATTTTTAGTAATATTTACTATTTTCTTTTATTCTTATCTATACATATCTAACAAAAAAAATTGTAAATTCCATGATCTTGCAAAATTTTGCCACAAGGAATATAATATAATTGTCTAATAGTTATTTATTAAACAAAATATCATACAATAATAAGATATTTTTACAAAGATTTGTCACATGGAATAATAAAATTGTCTAATAGTTACATTTATTGAACTAAATATCATACAATAAATAAGATTTTTTACAAAGATTGGCCACATTGAATAATCAAAATAATTTGTTGATATATTTATAAAACTAACGAAGGTAAAGTTTATTTTATTCTAGTACATGGCATAAATTATTATACTATTTAAAATGTTAACACATTCAAAAACATCCAATTTCTATTTACGAATACTTCTGAGGTGTGATAAACATAAGAGTAAGGGAAAAAATGTGTTATGAAATTATTATTATTATTATTGGCAAAGTAAGTATTATAAAATGACAGAGAAAATAGCTGAAGCTTACATCATTAATAGGTTCGGCTTAAAATACTCTCAGGAGACTAGCAGAATGAATATTGATTAGTATTAGCAAAATTTAATTCAAGTGATTGATATAACAAAAACAAAAAAATAATTGCATATTTATAAAATAAAGACCCACTAATTACTATGCTAAAATCTATGCGAATAATAAGGAACATAATCTCAACAGATTATCTCAACACCCCTACTAAATAGGAACTACTAACAAGATCAAAATTAGAATAATAATCTACATAAAATTAGGGCAACAATTTTAAAATAGGAAAAAATCTACATAAAATTAGAGTAACAATCTACATAAAATTAGGGTAATAATGGATTAAGCACTATTTTATTCCAAGCTTTTGAAGAAGCTCCTTCAAGATGATATTTCAGTCTGGCGAAACAACTTTGTGAATATAAAAAAAGGCATGGAAAATTGTACGTATTCTCAATGTACAAGCTGCGAAAAATGTTTTTCATAAAAAACCATAATAATGAAATGCTAAAGATCGATTTGGACGATTTTTATCGATTTGAAGCGATTGAAGCCACAAAACAACGTCTCAAAATGATTGGAACTAAATCGGATATATGGAATGATTCATCTGATGGTTACAAAATAATAAAACCAATTTGCTTGAAAGTCATTACAGATATATTTTGTTTTTACTTTTAATTTCAAATTTAAATGTCATTCTTTTCCAATATTTAAGCTAACGAAATAATAATAATAATAATAATAATAATAATAATAATAATAATAATAATAATAATAATAATAATAATAATAATAATAATAATAATAATAAAAACTATGGTTATCAATAGAGGTGTTCATTCGGGTGATCGGGTCGGTTTCAGACGGGTGTCATTCGGTTCGGTTGTATTTCAGATCGGTTATGTTTCGGCTATTTGTTATGACGGGTCACACTCGGGTCGGGTCGATTAGTCATGGTTCGGTTAAAGATCGGTTATTGGAGCTATTATCGGGTTAGCATCGGTTCGGTGCCGATTGAAATTCGGGTCGAGAGTTAATCGTTGTCAGGTTATCATCGGTTAATAATTGGTTCGGTTTTGTCGGGTACAGATCGAGTTCGGTTTTTAGAAAATAGAATTTGGCTACGTATTACTAATTACTATCGACCAGAAACAAAATAGTTAAAATGCAAATCAATTAGTGATTATTATTACTTTATTACTTTTACATGTTTGACCGAAAATTAAAAATATAAAGTTCTATAAATTTTACTCTAGTACGATTAAAAGTAGTTTAATAAACATTGACCATTGATTATTAGCTCTAAATATATGAAATCATGTATTTATTAGATCGACTAATAAAATGATTGAATATAAGTATATCATACTACTATCTTAAAAATTGGTTTAGATTTAAAGCAATTCGATCTAAAATTCGTTTGGGTTAAGTCGGTTTTAGCCGGATCGAGTTCGGTTTCGAGCATGATTCGGGTCGGATATGACTGGGGTCGATCATTTTTAGGTTCGGGTAATCTCGGTTAACGGTTATGTGTCGGTTACAAAACTCGGTTACAGTTCGGGTTCAGCTTTCCCATTTTCGGTTGTCTACCGGTTCGGGTATTGTCGGTTCGATAAACCTGAAAACGGAAGATATTTTCGGGTCGATTTACTTTCGATTACGGTTCGGGTTTTCGGGTCGGGTCACTTTTGAACAGCTCTAGTTATCAACTTTCTGTATATAGTTGAATAAACTCACCCTTAATCCATTATTACTACCTCCTATTCAACCCATTAGTCCCATTTGATTTTTTCACACTTGCCGAAGCAACATTTTAACCCCTAATATCTCTAATTGTTTTTAATTAAAAATTATAAAAAGTAGATATTAATAATCTTTATATTAAGACGAATCAAACAAGATCTCACATGACTATATTTTAACATATAGATTAAGAATAAAATACAAATTAGGAGTGATAAGTGAATAGTGAAAAAAAATCAATGGGACTAATGGGTAGAATAGGAGGGAGTATTTAATTTTCCAATTTTTAAGGAATAAAAAAAAAATAATTTTAGTTTTTAATTAATATAACTAGACACCTTATCACACCCAAATATTTAGGAATCTAGGGAATTTAATAATCAAAAAGCCTACAAATTAGCCATTATCCCAACAAAATAACAAATAAAATAGGGAATTTAATAGTCTACCTTCCGTTTTGCACTCCAAAATCTTATACCCTAATATACAACATATATATATATATATATATATATATATATATATATATATATATATATATATATATATATATATATATATATATATATATATATATATATATATATATATATATATATATATATATATATATATATATATATATATATATATATATATATATCTATATATATATATATAATATATATATTATATATATCTATATATCTATATCTATATATATCTATATATATATATATATATATATAGCCATTTACTGAGTGAAAATACAAATTATTTATTTCTCTCCCTTCTCCATCCTCATTCGTAACTTTCTCCAACATTCAACAATCAAGAATTTCGTAATTCACGAGGATAAATTTTTCCTTATATAATTTCAAGATCTTACCTCCTTTACATCACTCTGAAATTGCAATCGATCCTCTTAATACCTTACAACACTATATTTCCTAACAATATAATTGGAATTCTTCATTTTCGATCATTTTTATTTTTATTTTTGATATGAATCTTCACCCTCTTTAAATTTTATTCAAATATCTATGTTATTCTGATTTTATCTACACAATTCGTTTTTTTTTTTGATATCCAAAGTTTGAATTTCCTTTAAAAACATTTGACATAATCAACATGAGTATGTTTTGCTACGGGGGACACAATCCTATTATTTTTAAAAACAATAATCTAAACTTATTTCTTACAAATATGTTTTATCCATTCTACGAAGATGATGTGTACTTGAGATACAGGATTAAAGCAATTAAAATGACAAGGTTTGTATTTCTTTTATATATATTAATTCTTACAATAATCTGAATTTCATTTTCAATAAATTTATAATAGTTGTAAGGTCTAGTCACATATTCAATCATAATCAGTTATATATTATTTGCTTATTTGGGTTTGAATTTGTTTTGACAGTATTGCTAAAAGTTTATCCCAAGCTTTTGAAAAAGCTTCTTCAAGATGTGATTTCAGTCTGGCAAAACAACTTTATGAAGAAAAAGAGAAAGCATGGAAAATTGTACGTATCTTCAATGCAGAAGCGGCGGCAATAATTTTTTTAATAAAGAACCATAACAATGGAATGCTAAAGATTGATTTGCATGGTCTTCATCGATCTGAAGCAGTTGAAGCTACCAAGCAACGACTCAAAATGATTGAATCTAACTCGGATACATGGAATGAATCATCTAATGGTTCCAACCTAATAAAACCAATTTGCTTGGAAGTCATTACAGGTATATTTTTGTTTTCCCTTTTAATTTAAATTTAAATGTCATTCTTTTTTCAATATTTAAGCAAATGAAATAATAATAATAATAATAATAATAATAATAATAATTCTATCCAAAAAAATAATAATAATAATAATAATAATAATAATAATAATAATAATAATAATAATAATAATAATAATAATAATAATAATAATATAGATCTGTTATAAAGAATTATTTGCTTGTGCGAAACTAACTTTTAAAGTTTTTGATGGTAGGCGTTGGAAAACACAGTCGTGGAGAGGCTAAGCTTCCTACAGCAGTGAGGGAATTCCTTTCTAATACAGGGTAAAGCCTTTTTACTCATTCTATTATGTTAACTTTTTCATTTTCAAATGTTAAAGCATAAACTTAACATTGTAGGTATCAATTCTATGAAGACAGACCAGGCGTAATTATGGTTCGTCCTAAGTTTCAAGCCATTTGATGTTAATTATGCCAGAAGTGTAGATTATTTGAATTTTACAGCTTAGGAATGTAAATGTTTTTCATAATGCATTAATGTTATGTAAGCATTATGTATTAAGTTGTAAATTGTTTTCGATGATAATAAGTTTTCAATGATACTAAGTTTCGTGAAATATACTTTTTTAACCACTTTTATTCTCTTTGTATATTTTCACCTCATTTGTACATAGTGATATTTATTTGAAACGAAAGAATTACTCAAGTTAGCATTAGTCTCAAAGTAAGGTATGAAAGGCCAAAAAAAACATTGTTTATGATGCACAAATGAAAAATATTTCAATCAATTTAATAAGTGATATCAAGATATTGTCAATATATTAATCTCTTGATCATGGGGTACTTAACATTTATTTTAAGAAATACGACTCATCATAAAGGTTGTTTCCACATAATCAAGAGATTAATATTTCAATCAATTTGGTTGAACATTTATCAATAACCATTATCATACATGCCTTTGCATGAGTTCTAACTCATTTCTGATGATAAAGCCATAAAAGAGAAATATTAGTGATAAGTCCTTTTAGTTCGGCGATGGTTAAGTAACGCTTATAAATTCTTGTGTATTTTATATAATTAAAACTTGAAGAGATTACAAGCAACAATACGAGATTATAAGTCATTGCAATCTAATACAAAATTCTAGAATTGAAATTACAACGAATTTAAATAACTTAAAATATATAAACAACCTTTAACCGAACATACTTTATTGTTTAAAAAGGTTCTACTTTACGATAAGGATCGTGACTTTATTATTTTGTCACGGTGGACCATATCCTTTTATTTTTGAATACTTTATTGTAGAAGTATTTTCTAAAAATACAGTGGCGTACGTGGGATTTGAGGGATGATGTTGTATAACTTACTTAAATATATTTTTAACATGTTTAAAATAAATTCTAAATACATTTCAAGTAGCCTAAGATAAAATGTTGTATGACTTGGAGTGAAACTTTTATTTCTGAATTATATTCAAGATAAAAAAAATATCATTTTCACATGGAGTAAGAATTTGAATGACTCTTTAGTTCATAAACTGGTACAAAAGTACAACATTTTATTGCTCTAATATCAATAAGTGGCTCTCACCTAAGTTGGGATTTGGAGTGCTAGATTTATACAATCGTACCCTTGATAGAAATAAACATATAAAGAGATTGTTTCCAATTAACTGTTACTAGCAAACATCATGTGCAACTTCACACAAATAAGAAGTACACATGAAATAATGAGTCATTTACTATACACCATTTTAATACGAAATTAAAGAATTAGATATTTGGTCCTATTTAAAATATAACTATTATGAATACAAACTAAAGTATGAAGTCACATTTAATTTTTCTAAAATTCTTAGTTATTTCCACCAATTTAATTTGAACAATAATTCATAACAATTTTGATTTAATGAAATATGTTTTGGACTACTAATAGATTCTTTAGTTGCTTTCTTGCCCTACCATTTAGTTGCTTCTTTCTCGCTCTTTTTTGTTTTTTTACCTACTCGTCATATCAGTTTTATCAGTATTTTTACTCTTTAGTTAACATTGTCAATCATTACTAATTTGAGGTAAAAATAGACCATTTTTCTTAAGTTCTCCTTTTGAACAGGATATTGAATATGATGATGATGATGGTGAACTAAAAATTACATTAACCAAAAAAATCCATAATATCTTACCTATGTGAAAACAAAATATTAATGAGATAACAAAATTATCAAAAAATTATTAAAAACATAAATTAGTTTCAATCAATTAAGGTGCAGCTCAACTACAATGGCTGTGTATTATACTTAGAATAAGAGGTTCGGAGATCCAAAACCTATATTAATACTAATAATTGTTTGATTTTATATTTTGGAGGATCCAACCCTCGCACTAAGCTAGGTCTGCCTATGTACAAATATATTTTATCTATTTTACAAAGATAATGTATATTTGATATACAGAAAAAAAGAAAGAGAAAAAAAGCAATTAAAATGACAAGGTTTTCTTCCATTATATTCTTTTAAATTTCATTTTCGATGAATTTAGAATAGTTTTAAGGTCTAGTCACATATTCAATCACAATTAGTTATATAATTTGCTTTACAGTATTTTGAACTTGTTTCAACGGTATTGCAAAACATATTGCAACATGGTTTGCATGATCTTCGTCGATTTGATGTGTAAATCTAGCCGAGAGAAGCGTTGAATGATTATTATGCAACTATCTTTTTTTAATTCTTCGTATGTAGAATTATTGACTGATGTTTAATGAGTCTCGTACAAACATTTATCATTTTGCCCCTTTATATCTAACGTTGAGCTTTTTCTATTAAACTCCCTCATTATATTATTCAAAAAAAATAAAATAAAATAAACTCTCTCATTATTTTGATTCATTATTATTACAACTCCTATTTCATAAATATAGAGAGCGATATTATAAAACACAAACAAAACTCAAGCTTTCAATTTCCGATATTTTTCACATTTAGAATATTGTACTTTAATTTGACTAATACACATTAAGTACTTATTATATTTACTAGTAATGAAATTTTAATTTGGAGTGGCTTTCATTTTGATTAATTTTTAATTTTATTTATGTTTAGTTATTGTCACTTTTTTAAAGTCTTATTTATATATCTATTCTTTTTTGGTTTTATCAACATATTTTTTTTTAATACGAAATATCTAAATTTTCTTTAGAAATGTTCGACTTTCTCAATATGAATGTATAGTTTTGTTACGATAGACAATATCCTTCTATTTTTGAAAACTATATTGTAGGAGTAGTTTATGCAAAATATATTAGATCAAATCATACAATCATACAATCACATCATACAATACAATAAAAAACTGAAAAAATTCATTCGGCGATTTTAAAAAATTTGCGAAATAGAAAATTTTTATAGGTTTAAATGTAATTATTAGATATTTAAAAACATTGATTATCACTTTAAGTATTAAGGGTAAGTTTTCAAAAAGATTTTATTAAATCAAATCATATAATCATACAAACTACAAAAATACATAAAAATTGCAAATAATGATTTTATAGAGCTTTGCCAAATGAAAGTGTTACGGGGTCAATTATAAACCCGTAATTTATTTAGTCAAATCATAAACCGCCTACCTTAGTCTAATAATTTCCTAAAATAACCGCCCACTACTAACCGACTATAACCCTCCCACTATCATCTAAGATAACCTTCACTTTCTCAGAAATAGCTCCCTCTTTAATAATATAATAAATAGATGTTACATACATCATTTGCACCCAACTAAGTTTTCATCTTCCTACCGTTACTACATTAAAATACACCGTCCTTCTACTTACGATTGATATGTAACCAAATATCTTTTAATTGATCTAAACCCATCCTACAATCAGTATCTTCTTTTCATTAATTATCATATATTCATTACTTTCGGTTTTCCGATCTGACTTGAACGTTGGAGGGCTTTTCTGGGAATCACCCCTGCAAGGCTAACATTGTATCACAGAATTTGAGGTTTCATCATCGGAAGGATCAAGCATATTAACAATCGTCTCCGATTACATCTATCTCCAGATATTTCAAGTGTCTTTTGCACTTCCTCGTTTCATTACTGAAACTAAAAGCATTTTTAAGATTCAAATGTAATGGTAAGACATTCAAATCATGTTAACTATAATATGCAATTACATCTTTCTTCAAAATTTTATTTAAAGGTAATTCTATATTAACAAGCTCTGTGCGTTGCATGAGTTTGCATACTATCAGTTTATCCAACTTCTAAAAATTATGTCAAATAGAATCTACATATTACTAATAATAATCACTAATCAGTAAGCTTCATGAAACTAAACTTGCTAAGTGTTTGACATCAAATTCGGTAACAAAATCCAAAACAAAATTAATGGCTACCCTATGCCTAAAAACGTTGTAGGGATAAAGAACAGAAGCCAAAAACTTCAAATAAATAAAGAAAACAATTGGTAAAACCAAACATGAAGACAAAAAAAAAAAAAAAAAAAAAAAAAAAAAAAAAAAAAGGAATGAGTGATCAAATGTTAAAAAGACATCTCTGTAGAAATCATACCAAAAATAGGGACTTGCTAAACCCTTACGGCTAATTATCCTAAAATTATCACTCTGGTATCATTTGTTCATTATCAGCATCATCTGCCTGCTCAATCGATGGTTTTGAGGGAGCTTGTGCTCCAGGAGCCTGCTTCTTCTTGATACCGCTCACAATATCATCTATCCTTAGAAGCATACAGGCTGCTTCTATGGCGGTCTTGAAAGTCTGAGCCTTCACAGTGAATGAATCCCAAATCTGAAAATCAAGGCCGAAAAAATGAATTATTAAAACTTTGCATGGTTTGTGATCATATGTCCAATTGGTAACGCTACTAGAAAAACAAACTAATTTACGACAAACATTAGAGTAATTTGGGGGGTATATCAAGAACATAACAATATTCAACACCAACCCAAGCAAACACATTATACACAAACAAATATATCAACAAGGTCGGACATGTCACTTTTGGTGTGGTTTAGGCCAAGTTCGGTAAACCAGATGGGTCAATGACTTTTTAAATTTTTTTATTATGATTAATTTTTTTTCAAAAAATATGTACTTTTTTTTGGTTTCCTAGAAATTATATTTATGATAAAATGTTCATTTACCGATTTTAGAGCAGCAACAAATACGTGTTGAATCGGAACTAAAAATATTGATCAGAAACTAAAGTGGGAACAACTAAAATGATGACTTGGAACAGAATTGAAATGCTGACGTGGACTAAAAACGGGTCAAAACAATCATTTTGGGTTTGGGTCGGATTTGACCCAAAATTTTCCGGTTTTTGGGTCGGGTCAATTACGGGGTCATGGGTGAAAATATGCAGGTTATGCATCACTACTTATCGGTCTGATTCCAGGTCGAATACAGATTTCGTTAAATTTTGAGTTTTATTTGTGTACATAACTGCTATAATACACATCATATTAAATTAAGGAAAAGAAAATAAACACACCTTTTTTCTTTCATATCTGCTATTTCTCCAGTGTTTTCATCAATGCCTATCCAAGCATTTTCACCATTTTGGATTTTAGTCGGATTTAACCGGAAATTTTCCAGTTTTTGAGTCGGGTCATTTACAGGTCATAGGTCAAAATATCCGGGTTATGAATCACTACTTACTGGTTAGATCCCAGGTCAAATTCGAGTCTCGTCAAATTTTGAGTTTTGTTTGTGTACAAAACAGCTATACTACACACCATATTAAATTAAGGAAAAGAAAATAATTACACCTTCTTTTCTTTCATATCTGCTATTTCTCCAGTGTTTCCATCAATGCCTATCCAAGCATTTTCACCGTTTGCATGCTGCCCAATTGAAGACAAAAAAATGTATGTATATGTAAATCTTTAGTTTTAGAAAAACAAAGATCCCAAACAATAGATGTTGACCTCACCTTTCCTCGTAAGGCCGTCATAGTCCTGATAACGTTTACACCACAATTTTGGGCCAGTGTCCGCGGTATAGCTTCGAAGGCTAAAGCAGCAGCTTCATATGCCCACTGTTACACAATCAAGAAACAGGAAGATGAGAAATGCAACAAAATCAATGCAAAAAGGCAAACAGATTAAAATCTGAATCAACTAAAACAAAACAAGTAGTCTAAAATTTTGCGGGGGCAAGAATGGGGAAACATCAGGGAGTAGACAACCTTTTCTATGCCTTCAATGGATGAACTCTTTTGCTTGAGGGTTGCTGATACAGTCAGCTCTGTAGCTCCCCCTCCAGGAACAAGTTTTGGATTTTTTATGATATTTCTTGCAACACACATGGCATCCTGTAACAATGAACATACTTCAATTATCACCATACCCTTCACCAATGAATGTTTGAGCGCTTGATCTAAAACCTTACCTGTAAATTTCTTTCCACTTCATTCAAGAGATCTTTACTAGCACCTCTTAATAACACAGTACAGGCTTTTGGATCCTTGCAGTCAACAATGAAGGCAAAGAACTCATCACCAATTTTCTTAATTTCAAACAAACCGGCACCAGTACCTACATCTGATTCCTGCAGTTCATCTGGCCTGTTCACAATGACAGCCCCACATGCCTTGGCAATTCTGTTATTATCTGTCTTCCTCACCCTCCTAATTGCGCTAACGCCGGCCTTGCTTAAATAATGGCATGCCAAGTCACTAAGGCCTTTTTCTGTGATCACTAAATCAGGTTTAAACTTCAGTATCTGTGAGCACATATTCTCAATAAACTCTTCTTCCATTTTTAGCAAGACTTCCCAATCTTCATCTCTCAGAATCTCTGCATTTGTTTGATTTTCACCTTTCTTGTACTCAAGAGGAGAATCAAGAAGGATTATTCGAGGGTTTACAATCTTCCGCCTCATCTTTCCAGGAGCAACTACATCCTTATTGAACATCACCCCTTTCAACACCTGAGAATCTTCTAACTGGCCACCAGGAACTTTCTCAACTTTAATATACTTCTTAATGTCAACCTCTCGCAGTCCTTGACCAAGATCCACACCAACCATTGCAGTGGCATCAATTGCTAGATCCTAAAAAACAAGGGCACAATTGAACTCACATTACAGAGAATTGCACTTGAAACGTTAATCCACCCCCCCCCCCCCCCCCCCCCCCCCCCCAATTTCGAAAAGAAAACAAACAGAAAGTACTTGTGAACGCGATGGTGTCTTAATGCACACATCAGATGCATGTGGAAATTAGTTGTGACTGGATGAGGTAACCATAACTTCAAAAGGATGCCAGCAAAATGAAGGTTTAGTCCTTATTAATCATTGTAAATAATTTCATCAGTCATGTTGACTTCTTAAACAAGTAACCCACATTTGGTCCTTTTTAATCATTGTAAAATATGACTTTATTAAACATTACCACAAGATATGTCAAATATTCATTATCATTTGGGAAATTACAGGTTTGGGTTAAAAGAGTTATTATGAGGCACTTTTAAAGTTTGGGTGGTACAAATTATTCAGGTTCTCAATAGCCCAAAACCTTCTAAATCAAAAGGCACCGTACATACTTTTAAGAGTTGATTGAATTTAATAAGTATTTAGTGACTTAAATGTCCAAACTACAATTTCAACTATCCCGACATAAAATCGAACCATGTCCTTACTTGTTACTAACACAAAGTAACTTTTAGGCTTCAGCTAAACATTTTAACATAAACAACCAACAAAACCCATCAAACATATCATGTACACGAACCAGCTAACAAACATTTACCAAAAAATCTAATATTTACAAGACAATCAAGCTTGGCATGGAAATCCCAAAAAGAAGAAAAGGACTACTTTAATCTGGTCGAATGAGAACCAAATTGAAAAAGAAATAATGGAGAATTCTATATAGTAACGAATGAGTTGTACTAATTGCTTCATCCATTTACAATCATCTAAACTTTTTTTCGCTAGGGGCACAATGATGTCATTTTACAAGAGCAAATTCAAAACAAAACAAGAGTGTTCACAAATAAGTTGAACTCATGACCTGCAGATAAGTGTTATTTTTATACAATTGGTACTTTTTTGAGGTGCGTTTTGGGTAGAATGAAAGCATATTGAACTGTATTTTGCAATCATGCATCTCTTAAGTTATTTTTAGTGATATGCATACATTTTGTGCCAAATTCGGGTTTTAATGAGACTCGAGTAGCTTGCATGTAATGGATGTGAGAGCGACAGGATGTGTGATTTGTTGTTCATGGTCCTTAAATAAAGATCCGAGAAAAAAGATTGCATTGGTACAAGTCTAGGAGTGATATGAAGCAAAGAGCAATGGGAATAACATACTCAAAGAGTTGTATGATCACCACCGACGACTCACAATGAACCCCAACTTGTCTGCCCACTCATCGAAGGAGTAACATCAAAGGAGGAAGAAGCACTGATGACTTGTGGCTCTCACCCCACTACTCATCAAAAAAGAAACACTTAAGATCTAATATACCTGTGACTCGTGTACCCCGACACCTGAATCATTAAATATAGTCGTTTATTGAGGCACACAACTTGTCAAATTACATGCAAGTTAACTTTCCTGTCTGAGCTCATAGAAAAATATTTGTAATGATTTTCTTTAACTCGTTTTAGCGGGTTGATGGTTTTAGTAAAATTTAGTGTCTGTAGTTAATAGAGGCATAATTACCTACTTAAATTATTAGGGTGAGTTTCTATAAATTTCAATAAACGTCATCTTTTCTTTAATTCATTAGTTAGTTTTCAATATTTGTCTTTGTCTTATAAAAGAAATTATGTCTTTCTTAGCTGTTATAATGTTAATGAAATTCGTGTTTTCATAATGATTAGTAAGTAATTTCTTCAGTAAAAGATAATTATTTATTATGTATAATTTCATGATTTCATCTTACTAACCTTGATTAGAATAATAAATGAAATTTAGGATTTACTAATTCTAATTTATAAATTGTTGAGTTAAAGTCTTTGTAGCTTGATCAAAGATAGATTCGACACAAAATTTCGTGAAGTCAAAGTATGCTAGTACAACATGGTCGATTGAAGGACCTGAGTTTGGAGAAATTATTTGTGATTAGGTTATCTATTTTATACCAATGCTACATTCATTAAAGGTTACTGTTGAATGAATTTCTACATGATTATTTTAGTGACGGATTATCATAGGTTTAGTTTTATTGAAATTTAATTCAAATTTAATTAATTGTTAGTTATTATAAATTAGTTTTCCATTCACGTCATATTTATTTGGTTGCTTTTTAGCGTATCTTAAGGTTTTAAATTTAAATATGGTTAATCCATTGTCTCTGTTTATTTGACCCATTTACTACAACACTCGTACGCTTGCACTATTATATTAAACTTCATCTACCAACTCTAATCCTCTATCCCACTCGCTATAGAAACACTTCATTCGCCCAATTCGCAAAAACAAAATAAGTGTATATCAACACTAGCAACGTCCCTTTAAGACGTTTCTCATTTGTTGCCTACGTTCATTCTCTTCGCATGGCAATTACCTTCCACATAAATCGTCCAATTTACACGGATATTCTATTCCAATGTTGGATGAAAAGAAGCGAAGAAAATTCCACAAGTGAAATATCAAAGTATCAGCAATGATGTATACTAGGGGAAAAGGTGGTAACACAAGGGAAAGAGCAAGAGTAAATAACAGACATAAAAATAAAATTGTCCTTTAAAAGAATAAAAGACATGTACTCTAAGAGCGTTACTTGGCTGCAAAACCTACTACTTAGCTAGTGCAAGGAAAGCTAAGGAATAGAGGCAAAGCAACCTCATGGATTTCTACTCCCTTTTGTAATCAAGTAATTGCTTCTCTTCAACAAAGTGGTTACAATAACATCCAAAAGCATGTAGTAAATCCTAAATTATACGTTCAATAGTGGTTCTCATTGTTACGTTTTAGTCCTACTCTTCCTCCCAAACATCAATCCCAAATGCTAGATGACATTGCTCTCACTCATGGATGTTACTAAATTATAAATCCAGTATGACTTTAGGTCCAAGGGGCAAATAACTCTCATTTTTCATATATAATATCTCTACCGATGGGGAAAACCTACGCAAATAGAACAGAGAAACAAAATCTCCAACATCTGTCTTAAAAATATCATCATCCTAAAAGACACAAAATGGCTCCTCCACACCAAGACAAATCTCAAGACATAGGCAAGAATATGCACTTGTATGAGTGCACAAAGTTTTTCTATAACAGCCAAAAATATCATTCAAGTGCATTATAACCCAAGGAAACAATAGAATGAAGATGATAATTAATTGGACTGTAAAGAATGAAAAGAACTCACAGCAATCAGATCACCAAACTGACTTGTAAACTTAGTTCCAATACAACTCTTCACCAGTCCCAACATTATTGCACCTGTAGGAATCCTAATGTTTCAGCTAACACAAAAAAGAATAACAAAGACAGGCAATAGATGGATCAATAGGATTATAGGAACCTACGATCCTTGATATCAATGGACATAGCAATCTTGTCGAGCACCGCAACTGCATCTTCCAGAGCTTTGCTATAAGCTAAGCAACATAAATTGTAAGTTGTAAGAATGATGCTTTCAAAAAAAATTGCATCAAAAAATGTATATATAATTCCAAATCTGTACTACCTCGACAAATAACAGTAGGATGATAATTTTTATCAATAAATTCTTCAGCAACATGGAGCATCTCACCAGCTGTAACAATTTCAATTAAGAAGAAACACATAAGATATTACGTGGTAATGACTACCAGAAACAAAAGCTTTGCTTGAAATAAAAATCAACGACTTCGATGGGCAACCATACAATAGTATCTCAAACCCAAAGGAAAACAAAAGAAACACATTTCTCTTTCATCATCTATCAGCCTCATAACTCGTTTTTGAGAATTCCAGAAGACTAAGCTTACCAAGAACAATAACAGAAGTTGTTCCATCACCTACTTCTTCATCTTGTGTCCGACTAAGTTCAATCATCGACTATTATTACAATGAAAATAACATATTAGTGACAAAATTACCAAGAAACAAAATAAAGCCTACAAATAATAACAATTGATAGGAGCCAAATAATAAGAAAAAGCATTCCAAAAAAACAATATTAAATCGCACGACATACATACTCCCAACTATCAAGCACAAGGAAATAGCATAAGCCAAAGAGCTAGCACATGTGTCAATGTTTTAACTTTTTTAAAAAAAAATTGGAGGGGGAAAGAAGAAAAGAGATAAGAGAACATGCCTTAGCAGCAGGGTGTGCAAGATCTAACTCGCGCAAAATTGCATTCCCATCATTTGTCACAACTATGCCTGCAACCACCATATTTCATGAGAAAATATAGTGTGAAGATTAATAATTGATCAAATCATATCATACAGCAACAAATGAAACACCAATATTATCAAATCTCCAGTCTCAAAGACCTCCCCTTGACCAACCCAAAAATGCAGCAAAATAAGAATATTCCATCAGTTCCTATCTTATCTTACAGCACTTATTTGTTACGGAAATTTAGACACTCTAACAATAAGAGGAACATATAAAAAAAATGAGAAAATGAACTATGATGCTCATCTAGTTCAAAAAACAAATAACTCCCAGATCAAGGCACCAAAGGTATATCACCTCCAGCAGCATCAAGGAGCATTTTAAGCATTGAACGTGGACCCAATGTTGTCCGAATCACTTCAGCAACAGCCTGTCAAACATGGAAAAATAAAGCAAACAAATGTTTAGGCTTGACTTTTCAAGATCATGCTAATATTGAGAAGACAAAGAAGAGGCATTATACACTTTTAGCTAAGATAACTGATTTGCAGAAATATAAAAGGTGATGGAGTTATTCTCACAGGACTGTGTAAAAGAAACAAATTCCTATTAAGGCATAAGATTGCATATGTGCTATATCACACATATTTTTTAATCTCGTAACAATTCGCAACTTAGATACTCAAAATTAGTCCATGTTTCACTTTACAAAAACAATCCATAAACGTCATATGCATAAAAAGAAAACAGCTGATACACTATATCAGCTACTAGAAAATCCATAACCCTCAAATTCCAAGAGCAGGAGTCTCATTCTAACCTTAGCTGCTCGGATGTTAGCATGATGAACCTTGGTACCAGATTCCCTTTTTGTAGAGTCCTCTGCATTTTCAAATCAAAGTAAAGAATCAACAAACAGAAAATCATGATACTTTAAAGTATCAAGCCTAAAAGATCAACAATGTTCAACACACTAAGAAAATGATAGTCTACACTTCCATTGAAATCCGGGTGAAAAATAATCTACAAATATAACACATCTTTAATCCCTTCTATTAGGCAAAAGCACCTTCCCACACTTACAATCTCCCATCATTTTCAAAACTACCAAGATGTTGCAGGCTTCAGGTCTTATACATATTATTAGGAAATGAAACATGTAAGGTTAAGCATCACTAATTTTGATCATTTTCTGGAAAACATCAAAATCTGTGTAAAAACAGTTTTCAAATTCCAATTCTAGCGAGTAAAATTAAGTATAGCAATACAATTTCTAATACACGAGTTCTGTATGACGATTTCGCCACATCATGTCATCAAAATTCAAATAGATTTATCACATTGCAGATAGATTTGAAACCGCATATCTGGTAAATTTCATATACCTAAAAAATTTAAACATCTAATCAAGAAATCATCGCTAAAAAAGAAACTCAGTCGGAAAAGTTTGCATCTCCCATTCAATAGTTCAGTAATACATCAATAATTACAACACTAGCCTTTATTTCCAAAATAACCAACAGCACATTGATTTATCATTATATGCCAAAACGATAATAAAAGGCAAATTAAGCAAAACCAACAATAACATAAAATATTTATCATTGATAGAAGAGAAAAAGATCAGATCTTGCTACAGGCATGCCCTAACATCATAGAAAGTTAGCACCATTTTTGCAAAAGGAAGAATTCGTTGTTCTAATTCGATCAAAAATTACTAGAAAACTCAGTATACCCTATTCAAAATCCATTTCGCATACTAGCATTTCCGAGTTTTTCATAATCAAAATTTAAAAATTTTGAAATTTATCATAGAATTAGGTTAAACTGAAAGGAAATGAAGTAAATCGCGAAAAATGAAATCGAAGAAAGGAGAAAAGGAGAGAGCTTACTGAGAACGAGGACTGGTGCGTGCATGGTTTCTGGTTTGGAAGAGATGGAGAGTGAAATGCGAAGAGGGAGATGAAGACGAAACAGAGGGTTTTGGGAGGGAAGAGGAAGTAAAGATGTAGTCTAAAGAGTGAAAGACGGTGTTTTAAAATGGAAAACCCTGGAAGCTTTGCGTTTAAAGTGTCGCTCTTTTGCTACGTTGATCTTCAAAACTTGTAACAGTGGGTAGGACTGAACACCGGTCCAAACCCGGACCGGACCAGACCGGGACCGGATGGACCGGAAGACCGAAATCAAAAATTTTGAGGACCGGGGACCGGACCTGTTTCATCCGGTCCGGTTCCGGGTCGACCCTGAAAATTCCGGTCCGGTCCAGGTTCGGACCGGTTGGACCGGCTATTAAATATTGCTTTAAATTTTAAGATGTTTATTATAGTAAAATTCAACAATAATAAAATACATACAATTTGCTATACTGTAGCTACTTGATTTCCTGCTCCAAAACACATGAAATTAATTGTATAATTCCCAAATTATTAGAAAAGAGAACCAAAAAAAATATGAGCACTTCAGTTAATTGGAATATACAAGAAGTGGGATCATCTAGAAAAAAAAAGGCAATGAACAAGATCATTGACTTCAAAGCTAGATTACTCTTTTTCTTCAGTTAATTGGAATATCCAGATGAACCTTCTCCTTTCCCACTACCCTTCTCACCTCCCTTGTCCATCTTCACATTACTCTTTTTCTTCAGCATCAGGCTATCAAGGAACTCAAATATTATTATTAGTAATATTACTTACAAGTATCATTTAACATGCACTTTTCTTATCCAACCTAACTTAAAAGAGAGAGAGATTTTAGAGTAAAAGAAAGAAGATGGAGGAAATCACTGAAAATGGAGAAGAACAAAACAGAGGAAATTAAAGGGTAACAAAATCAAGTGTTAAGATGAACAAATATGCTTTTGCTTGTGCTCTATTAGCTTCTACAAACTCAATTCACTCACTTGAGCAGTCTGCCGGTGCCGTACTGGAGAAGAACTGAAGGAGAGAAGGAGTACCGTCGGCGCGTGGGCTCGTGGCTGTTGAGGGATTGGACAAATGGGAAGGATTGAAAATCCTAGGGCGCCGCACGCAGTAATATGTAGAAAGCAAGCTGGGAGAAAGAAAATAAAACCCTAGAATGTAAATTGGGTATATATATGTAGAAAGCAACCGGTCCTAACCGGGTCGACCCGGAAAAATCAGGGTCTAGACCGGACCGGACCGGAAACCCGGAATTGATAATTTTAAAGGACCGGAGACCGGACCTGATGCTTCCGGTCCGGTCCGGTTCCGGTCCGGGTCTATCCGGGTCCGGTCTGGACCGCCGGTCCGGTCTATATTTGCACAGCCCTAACAGTGGGTGTTTTGGCTTTTCGCGGCTTAGTTTTTTGGTTGGCTTGTTTGACCCTCTTAAAATGTTAGTTGATTCTATTGACTTCTAAGCTAGCTGAAAAGTTAGAGTATTGCCGTTGGTTGTTTATTAAAGTCAGAGTATCGGTTATTGATTGTTTATTTTTAAAAAACCAAATTTTTTTTTTTGTTTAAATTTTACACATGTTATACTATTTTAAAATTATATATATATATATATATATATATATATATATATATATATATATATATATATATATATATATATATATATATATATATATATATATATATATATAAGTTCCCATGAGAACCAACCTTATATGAGAACCATAAGAACCAAAATCTGAGCCGTTAGATTAGATTTAAGGGCTGAGATTGATGCGGCCTCATTAAGGGCATTTTCGTCATTTTCAACATTATTTCAGACCATTTTCATTTTCCTGAAAATCGACATTACCCATTCACTAGTAATGTCGACATTTAGCAGTTACTAATGTCCGCCATTTTCAGCCCTCAGAGCTTTTCTTCTTCTTGTTACTGACACCCAACTAATTGGTTACTCAACATTCTAGCTTTTTTTCTTCCCATTCCTTCTTCCTTCTTCCTTCTTACATTCAACATTCTTCAACATTCAACATTGTACAACCCAACATTTCTAGGTTATTTTCTTCACTACAGTACCTTCAATCGGTACTCAAAAAAGCTTGTATTTTAGTAATGGTAAGTATAAGTTCACATTATTCTATTTAATTATGTTAACTAATGGCATTTGAGTAAGAATGTTGATGTTAACCAATGGCATTTGAATAAAATTGAATAAAATTGTTCTTATTGATGTTAAAAATGTTGAACCTACTTCAATTGTAAACAAATTGAATAAAATTTAAGAATGTTTTTGTAAACAAATGAATCAATTTGTTTATTTTCTGTGTCCTTTTGTAAACAAATCATAGCAATCTTGTATAATTGTTCCTTTATGAATCAATTGTTCCTTTATAAAATCTTGTTATTTTTTACCATTAAGTCCCATTTTTAATTGATTTAATTTTCTACTTTTTATTTTTCAGGTTGAAATAGAAGAAATTTGTGAATCAGATGGCACTATGAAACCCTTAGAAACTCAGAGTTATCATGATATTGGTCATAATGTTGAACCTAATGTCAAACTTTCTTTGAGTGAACACTTAAATGTAAGTTTTTTTAATAACAATCTTCAAATGTTATTTAAGCTAAAAATGTGTTACTTCAGAGTGAAAATGTGCTGATTGTTGTTAAATACATGTTACTGTTATGTTTTTACTTCAAGACCAATCATGGTAAATATAATCTTTTATATGAAACTTGGAGCTTTGGACAATGGACACATTTACAATTTTTTTACTCTTTTTCTCTGCAGGTTGAACCAGGGGCTTATGATCAAACTTTAGGGATTCATGTCGGAGCGTTTGCCAACTTCCCTGAAACGATTGTATCACTTGCTAATGAAAAAGTGGCTGAATTGGAAGATTTCTCCTCTGATGGAAAGCTTAACAAAAGAAATGTATTACTTTATCTCTAAACTTATTACTTCTAGCGTAAAATATGTTAAATGTATAAAAGTGTTACTGACTTTGTTGCTTCAGATGGTACCTTCATTGGAAGAGAATAGTCATCCTGAAATTTTGAATTCTTCATCTACACCTAATGTCAAACTTTCTTTGAGTGAACACTTAAATGTAAGTTTTTTTAATAACAATCTTCAAATGTTATTTAAGCTAAAAATGTGTTACTTCAGAGTGAAAATGTGCTGATTGTTGTTAAATATATGTTACTGTTATGTTTTTACTTCAAGACCAATCATGGTAAATATAATCTTTTATATGAAACTTGGAGCTTTGGACACATTTACAATTTTTTTACTCTTTTTCTCTGCAGGTTGAACCAGGGGCTCATGATCAAATTTTAGGGATTCATGTCGGAGCGTTTGCCAACTTCCCTGAAACGATTGTATCACTTGCTAATGAAAAAGTGGCTGAATTGGAAGATTTCTCCTCTGATGGAAAGCTTAACAAAAGAAATGTATTACTTTATCTCTAAACTTATTACTTCTAGCGTAAAATATGTTAAATGTATAAAAGTGTTACTGACTTTTATGTGTTACTCATAACTCATAACTTATGACTTCTAAACTTGTTGCTTCAGATGGTACCTTCATTGGAAGAGAATAGTCATCCTGAAATTTTGAATTCTTCATCTACACCTAATGTCAAACTTTCTTTGAGTGAACACTTATATGTAAGGTTTTTTAATAACAATCTTCAAATGTTATTTTAAGCTAAAAATGTGTTACTTCAGAGTGAAAATGTGTTGATTGTTGTTAAAAACATGTTACTGTTGTTATGTTTCAGGGTACACCAAGTTTAAATATTGAGTCAAAACAATACATTCCTCACTGTGATAAAGATTTGATCCCGATATTACATATGGTGTTTGAAACATTAAATGAAGGGATAGAGTTTTATAAAAAGTATGCTAGGGCATGTGGATTTGATGTTAGGTTATCAACTGAAAAAAAATATAAGGGTGTCATTACAACTAGATATTGTTTATGTAGCAAAGAAGGGAAAAGGGGTGAGAATTCAAATGCTTTGAGGACAAGACTTATATCTCGTGAAAATTGTGAAGCTAAAATAGTTTTTCAAAGAATTGATAGTGGAAAATATTGGGTTTATAAATTTATAGAATATCATAGTCACATCCTAGCATCACCTATCTCTAGGCAACATCTAAAGGGGGCATCGGATATGCATAGTGGACATCAAAGATTCATTTTAAATAATTTGAACTTAAATAAAGGTCCAACAAGTTCTTTTAGGATGTGGAAAGAACAAGTTGGAAGTTATTGGAAAGTAGGCGCTTCACTTGATGATTTTAAAAATTTTTATAGGGATTTGAAAGGATTCATAAATGAAGCTGATGGACAAATGTTTGTTGAGTTGTTTTTTAGGAAAAAAGAAACATCTCCTAGCTTTTTCTTTGATTTTGAAATTGATGAATCTAAATCCCTCTCAAGGGCTCTTTGGGCTGACGGAACTTGTAGGAGACATTATTCACTTTTTGGAGATTCAATATCTGTGGATGCTACTTATGGTACCAATAAATACAATTTAATTTTTGTTCCATTCACTGGAGTTGATAATCATAAAAGATGTGTTACCTTTGCTGCCGGTCTTATTAGTAAGGAAGATGTGTTGTCTTACACTTGGTTGTTTGAGACTTTTTTGAGGGCAATGGGGGGAAACCAACCAAATTCAATCATAACTGACCAAGATCCCGCTGTAAAAATTGCTCTTCCGAAAGTATTTGACAAGTCTGTTCACAAGTTTTGTTGTTGGCATATAATGAAGAAACTAACTGACAAAGTGTCTATTGAGTTACGTAATGATGAAGTGTTTTTGAAACGAATCAACAGACTTGTTTATAATAGGGATAATGAGCCCCATGACTTTGAAGCTCAATGGTTACAAATGATGTTAGATTATGATCATGCTAATTTAAGGCATAATGAATGGTTGAAAAGTATGTATGAAATTAGAAAAATGTGGGTGCCTGCATACTTTAGAGAAATTTATATGGGAGGCTTGTTTAGAACCACATCTAGGTCTGAAAGTGAAAACAATTTTTTTAATTTCTTTGTCAACAAATTTCTTACTTTGGTTGAGCTCCAAATGAGGTTTCAAAGTGCAATGGATGCCCAACGTCATAAAATGGAGACTCTTGACAGTAAATGCAAACTATTTTCTCCTCCCTTGAAAACTCGTATGCCTTTAGAAAAACATGCTTCCAATGTCTACACACATATTATTTTTAAGGACATTCAAGAACAAATTCATAGCGCATGTGATGAATGTGGCTTAGAAAAGAATTTTGTTAGAGATGGCAAAGATGTGTTTTGTGTGGTACATTTTAATACTAACAGAGTACATGAAGTTGTATATGATGGACAAACACTGAATGTTGTGTGCTCTTGTAAGATGTTTAAAAGAATAGGCATATTATGTATGCATTCATTATGGGTTTTGCATACAAAAGGAGTTAAAAAATTGCCTGAACCATACATATTAAAAAGGTGGTCAAAAGATGCTCAAAAAATGCCAATTTTTGATATTGATGGTACATTATTAGGGGGAAGTAATGTAATGGAACCAATAAAAAAGATGTTAGGGGAGGTATGGAATGAAGTACATCGATGCATTGGTTTGGCAGAAAATGATGTGAATGACTTAAATGATCTCTTGGCGAAATTGAAGATATATTCGGCAGAACTTTTGGCCAAGAAGCAAAGTGATATTGATTTGACAAAACGGCAAGAGTTTGAAAAGTTTGTAGGTTGTGAAATTCATAAAACAATTACAATTCAAAACCCAAAACAATCTACAAATAAAGGCAAGAGAAAAGAGAAAGAAAAGGATGATGCAAATGAAGAGGCGCACCGGGTAACAAAGCAAAGACAATGCAAGACTTGTGGCAAAGTTGCTGGTCACAATAGTCGAACATGTCCAGCAAAAAAATAGGTACGTAGGTTTAAAATATATTACATTTCAGTGTAAAATATGATACTTAATGCCTAAAATCTGTTACTTCGTGTTACTCAACTAATTGGTTAATTGGTTAATGTTTTAATATATGCCTAAGGTGCAGGTAGGTGTTATTGTAATTGGAAAAATGGCAGAATGCTACTTTGGGCTGATTCAATCATAGGTAGAAAACACATGTTACTCTGCTTTTATTTTGTTGAAAACATGTTATTTTGGGCTGTAAATATGTTACTCTTGGTTGTAATCATGTTACTTTGGTTTTTGTAATAACAAATATAAAATCTTCCGTTACTTTTTCTTGAAAATAATCTTATGTTACTTTTGTAGATGGAAATGCATCAAGTACGTACTGATGGAAAAGCTTCAGCAAGCTTTTTATTTTGTGAGATGTAGATGGAAAAGCTATACTTTTAAGGAACAATTCATTGTAATTTTTGAAAACATGTTACTTAGAGCTGTAAACATGTTACTTTCGGTTGTAAACATGTTACTTTGGTTTTGTAATATACATAAAGATAATCTCATGACTTTATGTTACTTTTTGATTACAATCTGTTACTCACTGCATAAAACATGTTACTAACTTCATTTCCATAGTGTTACTCATTACAAAGTGTTACTCACTAAGTGTTATTTTTTGGATAAAACCTGTTACTCAACGCATAAAATGTGTTACTCACTAGATAAAATGTGTTACTCACGAAGTGTTACTCACCGCATAAAACCTGTTACTCACCGCATAAAGTTTGTTACTCACTGCATAAACATGTTACTAACTTCATTTCCATAGTGTTACTCATTACAAAGTGTTACTCACTAAGTGTTATTTTTTGGATAAAACCTGTTACTCACCGCATAAAATGTGTTACTCACTAGATAAAATGTGTTACTCACGAAGTGTTACTCACCGCATAAAACCTGTTACTCACCGCATAAAGTTTGTTACTCACTGCATAAAATGTGTTACTCACGAAGTTGTTGACTTCGTTAAACATGTTACTCACTACCTAAAAATGTTATTCACTTCATTAAAAAGTTACTACATCAAAAGAGTTGCTGACTTCATTACTCACTACATAAAGAGGTGTTACTCACTACGTAAAACAGTTACTGACTTCATTAAACATATTACATAAAAGGTGTTACTCACAACATAAAAAGTGTTACTCATTACATAAAAAGAGTTACTGACATAAAGTTATTACTCACAGCATAAAAAGTGTTACTCAATACATGTAAAGTGTTACTCATTACATCAAAAGTACTTCAAGATAATATGGTTCATACAAAGTAGTTCTTAAGTACATCAAAACTTCATACAAAGTATTTCTTAAGTACATCAAAGCTCAATATGGTTCATACAAAGTAGTTCTATAATTGATCAAAGTAGTTCTTAAGTACATCAATGCCGATCTATAATTGATCATTGTTGTATCAATGTCAGAAATGCCCAGATGAAAGCTAGGTTGACCGATGTCCGCAGCTCTTTTGCGAACCTCTTTGTTCCTACCAACAATGTCATCAATTTCTTTTAAAACATTTGGATCGGCATAAAATTGCGACATTGTTCTCTTTGGCCTTCATTCGTATTTCCTTTGGCCTTCATCTTTGTTACCTCCTCCATAAGTTCCTTAAAAAAGCGCAAATAAATATTAATTTATTTTTTGAAAACATGTTATTTTTGAAAGTATTACTCAATTCATTAAAAAGTATTACTCATTGTAATTTTTTTGAAAACATTTTATGCCTCAAGATAAAGCTGTTAATCACAACATATGTTACTTTAAAGTTGTTACTCACAACATAAAAAGTGTTACTCACTTCATAAAATGTGTTACTCACTACTTAAAAAGAGTTACTAAATACATGAAAAGAGTTACTTACTTTATACCTTAAAGTTGTTACTCACAGCATAAAAAGAGTTACTGACTTTGTTAAACATGTTACTCACTACTTAAAAAAGTGTTACTAAATACATGGAAAGAGTTACTTAAAAATATTACATAAAAGCTAAACATATTACATAAAAAGTGTTGCTCACAACAGAAAATGTGTTACTCACTACTTAAAAAGAGTTACTAAATACATGAAAAGAGTTACTTACTTTATAAATTAATATTTATTTGTGCTTAATAAATCCAACCCATTTAAGCTCATTTGCTCTTTCTCAAAGCACAGTCCAACCAAAACATTTTTTGTTTGAGCTAATAATTCCAAAAGATTATTATTCTCCCAATAATACTAGCTAATAATTAAAGGGAAATTATCAATGGTGCCCCTGTGTTTTGGCCTTTTATCAATGGTCTACAATCTTTTTTTTTTTCCAATAGCACCCCTGAGGTTCTGTCAAAGTAACAACCGTGACACTTTTGGTGTTTTTTTCCGTTAAACTTAACGGTAAGTACGATTTTTAACCTAACCATGGTTACTTTATCATGTTTATATACCATGTGTTTGCTTCTTCTTCATTTTCATTTCATGGCTTCCATGGCTACCTTAGCTTCTTCCTTCTCCTTCCATGGCTACCTCATTCAATCAGTTTATATACCCACCAAAAAAACACAATTCTTCTCCTTTTCAACTCAAATAAATCAAGTTTTCTTACAACATTGAAGGAAATAATATATACCCATTTTGTTCTTCAGTATAAAAATCTCAAATTCTACAATACCCAAAAAAAAAATTGAACTGGGTTTTTTTTTTTTATTATCTATAATCAAAAAAAGGATGAAAAGGGTACGAACAGTAGAATTGATATCAAACAAGAGAGAAAATAAAGAAGGATGAAAAGGGTACGAACAGGAAGATGACCCAGAACAGGTAAGTCCTTGCAAGGAGGAGTTTCATCTTTAACAGGAGCAAAATTCCCAGAAAGATAATGAAGAGGTTGTGAAGAATCATACATCAATTTCACAATCAGGAGCAAAAAATTGAACTGGTTTTTTTTTTTATTATTTATAATCAAAAAAAAGGAGAATCAAACTCAAGACAAATAGCTATCTAGTTGAATTAAGAGTATAAGATCAAAAACCCATCAAAAGGATGAAATTCCAGAATATATGGTGAAGATCAGAGTGAAAATAATTGGGTTTAGAGTAAATTGGTTTCAATTAACCGATTTTGTTGTTTTTAAAAGAAATTGGTTTCAATTAACCGATTAGAATCAAGTTAAAGACAAAACCATAGAATCAAGTTAAAAACAAAACCATAGAATAAGGAGAAGGAAGATGATAGGGAAGAGAGAAGAAAGAAAATCAAGCTACTGAAATGAAATAAACCCTGGGTATATGAACATCCATCAACAATTAACCATGGTTAGGTTAAAAATCGTACTTACCGTTAAGTTTAACGGAAAAAACACCAAAAGTGTCACGGTTGTTACTTTGACAGAACCTCAGGGGTGCTATTGGAAAAAAAAAGATTGTAGACCATTGATAAAAGGCCAAAACACAGGGGCACCATTGATAATTTCCCATAATTAAATGAATGCTAGTTAAAATGTAAAAATTGGTGACAGAATAATTCAAAAAAATAAACATGAGTGAATAACCCAAAATAACAATTAATAATATGGAAAAGAGTAATAGAAATTGACTAAACAATGACAAAGTAAATACATAAAAATAAGTTCTTTACAAACTACTAAATGTATCAAATAATACATTTGTCTCAAAGCACAGTCCAATCTTCATCTGTTTAATATATTACCAACCATTGCAAAGCAGTACTAAAGAAACAAATGCAACCATTGCAAAGCAGTACTAAAGAAACAAATCTAGTGAGTGTTACTCATTACATCAAACTTCAGTAGTATGAAAGTGTTACTCATTACATCAAACTTCAGTAGTATGTTTTTTACAAATGCAGATCAATATCAGGTTGAGAACACTATTTCCTCGCACGTTTAGCTCTGATTGGCTTTGGAGCACGTTGAGGTGGAGGTGGAGGTGTTGTATCAATGTCAGAAATGCCCAGATCAAAGCTAGGTTGGCCGATATCCGCAGCTCTTTTGCGAACCTCTTTGATCCTACCAACGATGTCATCAATTTCTTTTAAAACATTAGGATCGACATAAAACTGCGACAGTGTTGGTGAGCTCGATGATGTGCCAACATTTTCATTCGTATTTCCTTTGGCCTTCATCTTTAGTAATCGACCCATATGATGTTGGGTGACAATTTCTATGTTTCGCTTCATCTTTGTCACTTCCTCCAAAAGTTCCTTAAACAAGCGCAAATAAAAATTAATTTAAATAAAAGTGTTACTCTCACAATAAAAAGTGTTGCTCACAACATAAAAAGTGTTACTCACAATTTTTATGTTGTGAGTAACCTAAAAAGTGTTACTGTACTGACTTTATCCTCAAAAAGTAACAATAAGTAAAGACACTTACATCATTGCCGGCCATTTCACGGATTGTTTTATCAGAGGTCGTTAAACAACCATGTGGAATAGGTATCCTCAAAAACTTCCCGTTTTCTTCAAGCTCAATATCTCCAAATTGTTCATCGTTTTGTGTTTTGGCTTGATTGCGATTTACCATTTTTTTTGAAACGGGGTAGGTTTGTGCATCAAAATCGCCCAAACCAATGGATCGAGCTTTGAGTTCACGTTTGGCCCGTTCTTTTAACAACTCGTATGACCAATGTTGTATTAAAGGCAAACTTGAAGACGCAAAATCCCCCATAACACCAAAACGATGAAAAAAACAAAGTTCTAATATGGTTAAGCATGAAGGGATGTTTTTTAGTTTCCTAGTTTGACACCTTTCTCAACCAGTTTTGAATCTTTCAAATACTAAACCACTCCAATTAAGGTTTCGTATTTGATTAACATCATCTAAGGCTTTGACCAAAGTGTAATCCACCGTCTTATGAGATGTAGGTGCTAGGAAAGTAATCATGGCATACATTACAAAGAAGCGCTTGAAATCATCCCCTCCCTCCTTTAACACTTCCACCATTTTTGAAAACAATTTTTCAGCAGGTATCTCTTTTTGACCAATACAATCCAATTTTTCTTTCCATTCCTCAATCAATTGATCATTGGAATTGTTTTCACGGGACTTCAATGATTCAACTATGTAATTATCCGTCAAAGGTAACCCAAATATGTCACAAATGTCATATTGGGAGACGGTAAATTTACAATTGGCGTTAACAATAAAAACAGAAGTGGTGACGTCATATTGGTCTATAAAGTACTTGGCCATACCATGATAGGATTTGCGGATATTCAAATGTAATAATCCGCCAAATCCAATGTCCTTCATTTCTGATTTTTGTTTGTCGTTCAAGTTGTCGCACAATAAAACAATTGATGCCGGAGAAGACAGCATATGCAACTGAACTCGTTCCCTGAAATTTGATAGTAATTCCAAAATGTATTAATTTATGTATGTTACTTCTAGTATAAAAAGTGATACTGACTACATAAAAGGTGTTACTGACTACATAAAAAGTGTTACTGACAATATAAAAGGTGTTACTGACAATATAAAAGGTGTTACTCACTATGTAAAAGGTGTTACTGACTACAAATAGTGTTATTTATTTTTATTGTTTATAATTTTATGGTAAACTATATTCATATAAAAAATTAAAAAAGTAAATAAAAAGTAACTTACGTAATGTTTGGAGGAATGACAGAAGTGGATGCAACTTCCTTGTTGAATGTCTTTCCTTTCCCTCGTTGTTGTTTACTATGATCAATTATAAATAAAAATATCAATTATAAAGGAAAGATAGAAAATAAAACATGTTTAAGGTAAAACATGTTACTTTGTGTAAAAAATGTGTTACTCACCACATAAAACATGTTATTTAATCATAAAACATGTTATTTAATGGTTGGAGGAATGATAATTTATTATATATATATGTAGTGACTTTGTGTTACTGACTGCATAGAAGGTGTTAGTGACTAAATAAAAGGTGTTACTGAAAACATAAAATGTCTAAAAAAGTGTAAGGCATGAAAGCAAATAAAAAGTAACTTACGTAATGTTTGGAGGAATGACAGAAGTGGATGCAACTTCCTTGTTGTTTGTCTTTCTTTTCCCTCGTTGTATCACAATTTGTTGTTGTTTACTATGATCAATTATAGATAAAAAAATATCATATGAGGTTACTATATTTGTAAATATGTTACTTTATAGTAATAAATATGTCACTTCATAGTAAAAATATGTTACTATATGCATATAGAAAATAAAAGTAACTTACTTAATGCTTGAAGGAAAGATAGAAGTGGTTGCAGGTGCATCTACACAAAAAACAGATTAATAAAATGTTACTTGTTGTCATTCACTTGATCAATATTGTATATTTATAATGTTACTTGTTGCAATAAGAATTTAATCAACATGAAAGCATGTGTACCTTGATCAATATTGTCATTCACTTGTTACTCATGTACAGGGGTTGGTTCTCGGCTTGGGTTGATCAAAGAAGCACCTACAAGAAAAACAAATTAATAAAAAGCTTAATGTAAATTTATAATGTTACTTAACATTAAACAATTAGTGTAAATATATGGAATATAGAGTTACTTAACATTTAAAAATGGGTTATGTGATGCAATATAAGTGTTACCTTGATCAACATTATCAGCATTCACCTGCGTTAGCACGTCACTGATAATTTCATCAGGACCTTTCTGTTTGGAAAGGCTTTTTACTTTCCTTTGATACACCTTGCAAGAGTTGCGAGTGACAACCATATTTCTAAAACAAAGACAACATTTAAAATACATTTAAAAAAGAATGAATATAAAAAGTTGTTACTCAAAACTGACTTTATGCATTAAAGCTGTTACTAACAATATAAAAAGTGTTACTGACTACACAAAAAGTGTTACTGCCTTCGTTAAACATGTTACTTATGTATAACATGTTTAACACTTGTTACTCACAACATATGCCTTAAAGTGTTACTCACAAGTCACAAAATAAAAAGTGTTACTCACAACATAAAAAGTGTTTACTCACAATTGAACAAATGATTCATTAACATGCAAGTGACATGCAATCAACACACAAAAGAACAAAAAATATAGTAGCGCTACGAAATCAGTAATGTAGTAAAAAATGTATTAGCAATTGTAAAAAATGTGGTAGCAATTGTAAAAAATATAGTAGCACATGCAAGTGACTTCAAGCGTTTACCAGTAACAATCCAATACAATCCAGTAACAATCCAATACAATCCAATACAATCCAATACAGCTCATTATACAATCCAGTAGAAATTGTTGCTGATTTACCAGTAAAAAATATAGTAGCACATGAAAGTCAGTAGAAATTGTTGCTGATTTACCAGTAACAATCCAACGGCTGAAATCTTTGAGAGAGAGGAGGAAGAGAACCCTAGGTTAGCACATTATACAATCCAATACAATCCAAGTCACAAAATAAAAAGTGTTACTCACAACATAAAAAGTGTTTACTCACAATTGAACAAGTGATTCATTAACATGCAAGTGACATGCAATCAACACACAAAAAAACAAAAAATGTAGTAGCGCTACGAAATCAGTAATTGTAAAAAATATAGTAGCAATCAGTAAAAGATCAGCAAAATAGAAAAAAAATCACTACGAAAAATCAGTAAAAAATCAGAAAAAAATCAGCAACAATTGTAAAAAAAATCCAGAAATGCAAATGAAATGAAATGTACTGATTTTTCTGATTTTTTACGAAGATGAATCAGTGAAATTCGAAAATCAGCAACAAATTGCAACAATTGATTCAGCAAAAATGTTCAGCAAAAAATTCTCCAAAAAATTCTCAAAGAATGTTCAGCAAAAATGTACGAAGATGAATCACCAACAATTGTAAAAAATATACTGATTTTTCGAAGATGAATCAGCAACAATGTAACACCCCTGAATTTCCGACCACTTAAACGAAACCAAAATCGTGAAGCACGGAAGGAAATTCGGGTGTTACATAAAAAGAAAAGGAAAAGTTAAATTTAAAATAAGCATTAAAGATTTATTTTAAAAAAAGGTGAGTGGAAATTTCGGCAGCACTTGCCCTAAAACTATGCGTCTTTGTATAAAAACATATAGGTTATTTAGAATCTAATAAAGCAAAGGCATCAACGGTCTATCAAAACTATATCACGGCGGAATGATTCATCGCCGGCTTCTCAAATCAACATGCTAAGCATGGATCGTGGTTCCGATGACAACGCTTGCGTTTTAAAAAGATTTGACTCCTTTAAACCGTACAAGTTAAAAACAACGCAGCGGAAATACAAATATACAAGAGGAGAACACAAGGCCTCATGACAAAACGTATGTAACTAAAGCTTACAAACGATAAATAAGAACTACAGAATCAAATTAACGGTATGACACAAGTTATGCTTCGCCCTCGTCACTCTCCCCCAATGCAA
This sequence comes from Amaranthus palmeri, assembly GCA_019776075.1. NCBI lineage: Eukaryota > Viridiplantae > Streptophyta > Magnoliopsida > Caryophyllales > Amaranthaceae > Amaranthus > Amaranthus palmeri. The sequence continues at coordinate 441,487 of JAAKBH010000019.1, forward strand.
AGCAATGCAAAAGAAGCTCCAATACCTGCTACGACTGCCCATGATACTCCTGCTGCTCAACATTAGACCAAGGCCAATGTGTCATAGCAGGACAATCATAGAAAGTCGTCAAACAATCAAACATAAACACAAATGCGTACACGTCAGTAACTAGTATCAAATATAATAAGACCAACTAATAGATAATATTATGCAATGCAATAACATAAGATGATTTCATCGGACACAAGCACAAATGGTAATCGTTTACCGTCCACCTACGCTTCTTGAACAGAATGTAGGTCTTCACATTTCTCTTCTCAAAACATAACATCTTGCAGAACATGAGTAGTATCAACTCAACCAAGGCATTAACAGACCATTTAGCACGGGACCCTATAGAGTTTGTCTATCTTAGAGTAAAGTATTCATAGCCCATCTCTGGGACGGGTGATTCCTTTGAGGTAAGTTAACTTAGGCGCACTTCTCACTAGCATAAACTATTCTATCATTGAATAATCAATGAGTAACCATTCTATTAAAGTGTAAGCTTTCTATGAATCAATAAGCTTTCTATGAATCAATAAGCTTTCTATGAATGAGTAACATTCTATCAGTAGATCTTTTCTTCACTTCATGGCAGTGACATGGCCATGGGCGTTATCGGCCACCCGGCGCCCATGGTAAAGTATGAGCTCATACCCCCTCCAGCTGACCCTCTCGGGTCCTACCTTTGGGAAACTAACACTGGGGTACCAATCCAGTGGAGAGGCAACCATATTGGGGTTTGCAAGGCCCGCATGGTGACACCTCGGTCAAGGGGCGTTATCGGCCACCCGGCGCCCAATTGACAAAGTATGCTCATACCCCCCTTACGGTGGTCCCGTCGAACCTCACCTAGAGGACTACTAAATCAACCGGATATAATCCAGTTGAGTCACGCCAACTAATCATAATTTAGTACTTTATCAAAGGGGAATAACTCCCGCATTTGACTATTGATGAATGCCCCGGGATAGCAGAATGCTGAAACCCACTGAGCAACTCAAATAAAATATGAAATTCACCTATAAAGGAGTCATTCTAACTCCAAGTAAGGCATAATCTAATTCTTAAATATATGAGGGGGATGGTCCCCGCCTTCTACTAATACTCTCATTTTCTAAACTATTCTATGCTCAAGGATTTCGTAATCGATATCTCTTCATACAAGGTTTACTCGCTAATATTTCATAGTTTCGATACAATGCATATATCACAATAATCAATGAACAATAATGTCTTAAAGGAAAATTACATATAAGAATTAGTTACTGCGTATACGTACCTGTAAGCGTCACTGCATGACCAAAAGTCACAAAAGTCACCCAACTAAAGTTCTACCTCCCTCTTAAGAATTGGGCACCTATATAAGTTAGGAGTATAACTAATAAGTCCACTTATCCACTTTGTCATACCAGCTAAAAGCCAAAGTAACCACTATTACTCATTTAATATGAGTTTCCGATCACTAGCGCGCACACATTTCATTCAACACACGTTATGATCGTTAACTTAACAACAATACAAGTCTTTTCCTCAATTTAAAAGTAACAATATATGTGAGTCGTTTCTTTACATTAACTAATTTTGAGCATATCGGCTCGCGTTGCCCAAAAATACTAATCACAGCTAAGTCTTATAATTTCCAATACAACACTAATATAACGTTAAGACAAATTTTTAGAGCTATCGAATCGCAACCTCATCTGTTACATTCTCCAAAGTTAGGAGGAACTATAATCAAGACAACACGACGAGTAACTTAACAACCTTCTACAATAAGTTGATATTATTCTCCTAGCCCTACTAAAATTATGCATTAAGACTTCAATAACAACCTAATAAGAGTACTTGTAATTCACAACTATTATTCCTAATTTAAAAACCAAAATCACTTACATAGTCAACTACAATCATCACCATTACTAATTATCACAACAATAATCGATCGACTAACTCTTAAAACAACTTTTAAGGTTATTTAATCAATCATCACCAAATTATAGCATAATTAGTTTATTTTTTTACTATTAAAAGTGACTAACACTCGATTATAACAACTATTATCACCTATTCAAAATATAATCATATATTCAAAGCTTATACAAACCAATTCAATTAATTCAACTTCGGCTCTCAAAAACACAAAAGAAGTCATACTACCATCATTTTCATTCTTACTTTAAACCTTAATTCATAAATAAATTCAATTCACAATCAAACTCTCACCCATAATAAGATTCAATAGAGGTTACTACAAAATGAACATCAAACTCATAAACTTGGCAAATTTCCAATCAAAAATAAGAAACTAATCACATTCTTAGATTACCATAATAAGATTCAATAAAATTTAATAAACAATCAACCCAAACTCATGATAAGATTCAACCAAATTAAGAAACAATCAACACACAACCATAGTTTCTAATTCACACTTCAAACCCTAAGTCATAAACATGTTCAATTCATCAATTAAAATCTTACCCACAAAAGATTCAAAGAAAGTAACACAAAACTCTTAAACTTGATAGATCTTAATTAGAAACAAGAATCAAAATGGGGGAAGAAGAGATGGCTTACAAAGGTGAGACAAGAGAAAGGTGGAGGACCACACAAAACCACCCCTACTGGCGGCACACAGCAGCTCGGCTGCTGGTGGAGGGTGAGGACGCAGCTGCTGCCGTGAGGAAGGAGAGCAGCCGGTGGTGGTGGTGGTGCTGCTGCTGGCCGGCGGTGGTGCTGGCTGCTGCTGGCCGGCGGTGGTGCTGTGGGGGATGGGTTGTGCTTGAGTGAGAGTGAGAGTGAGAAGGAAGAATGAGAAGGAAATGAAGGCTTTTCTTCAAAGTTTAGGGTTTCATGGGTTTTTATACTTGTTATTATTATTATTATTATTATTATTATTATTATTATTATTATTATTATTATTATTATTATTATTATTTTCTAGATTCACCTTCTTTATTGCCCACTTATAAAACTCGTTTTCATTTGCTCACACATTTCAGTAAATAATACTTGCTTCGAACCTCTTTATTTTAGAAATCGCAATTGTATTTTTAGTATAATTATATGTTAATATTCAAATTCGTATATAAAAGAATTTATTAAAACTACTTCCAAATTAATTTAATATAATTATAAAATCCCCAAAGGTTATTAAAATATGAATTAATGACGTCAGAAAATCTCGGGGTGTTACAGACTACCCCCCTTAAAAGGAGTTTCGTCCCCGAAACTGGAGTTTACAAGAGCACAAATCATGAAAATTTCTATTTCAAATAACTCAAGAAGATGTTTTAACCATTTTAAGCTCAAGAATTGGCTTGAACTTCGTGACTTTATTGAAACTATTAACAAAGACGATACTTAATCTATCAAAATAGTCATACATACTTAGTTTTGAGTATTTATAATCGCCCAAATTGACACGAACAACCGAGCAAAGCATGAAGTTATGACACAAATTAACTCAAACAATTCATCAAAATCATATAATTATCACAAATTAACCAAAACAACCAATTAAGAGCAATGAAAATATGACACAAATTGACTCAAACTACCAATCAAAAGCATGTGAATTTGCAATAAGTTGATATCATAAAGGAGAAAATGCTTGAAAACGCGCGAAATTCAATCGTGCTCTACCCCCCTTAAAACTAAGTTACGACCCCGTAACTCATTTAACATCGAGAATAGTATAATTTGAATATGCTCAATGACCTCATCAGGTCCTATAAATTATGAGCTTGACTTGGTTTTACTAACAATTCACAATACTCCTTTCATTGAGCGAATTCTCAATAGTAATCCCCCATAGTGCACGCATAATAACTTATACTAAACCATCTTTGAAGTTTACTAAACGTTACAATCCCCTTTTACTTATCTATCTCGTAGGGAAGTCGATTCAATAAAATATTTGCTTGATTCACTTTAATTTTGCTCACTTCAAAGGTCGTATATGAAAAGGTTGGATAATAATATAATCGTAAAATGACAACTATCTCAAAGAGTTTTAGAGTGAGGAAGGTCATACCAGAACAATTAAATTAAATATGATTAAGTAAAGCCGTTCACTAAGGTGGCACTAGACTAATCGAAGTGACCTTATTCATATAAGTTGATATGTTTGTATGACTACAATGCAATATGTTGAATTTGGATAATTGAATATTGGAAGATAGCATATTATTATTAGAATTCGTATAGAACAAATTTATTTCCGAACAAGTTTCAAGAGAACTACTCAAATGTTTTACAAAGACATAGATGAAATTGATGGAGTAATGATAGCAAAAATCATTTATAAAGTAAAAAAAAAAATTAACAACCATTGTCAACTAGTAGATGGATAGACATTATAAACTTTTACTTGCAAATGATAACATGATATAGGTTAATTTCAAGACATTTCAACATAGAAAAACTTAGGATAGAATTATATACTAGAACTTTAGTTACGCAACTAGGTCGTTAGTTAAGTTATACATTTAGGAAGACATTCTACAATAAACTTTTAAACGAGAACAAGATAGAGTATTCATAGTGGTTTAATCACCACATTCATAACTATCCCATCTATAGCATCCTTCAACTCACACGTAACAACCCATTAATACTACATTTAGATTATTACCTTAACATGACACAAGCCAAACCAAAATACTATACTAATAAGATACTTAATACTATTGATAAAATGCAACGAAAGGTAGGTGTGGTTTATGGTAAAGCTCACCATAGTGATGGATGGTCATCATCACTTCCAGACTCTTATATTTAAAAGACATTTCCAAAATCTCTGAAAATCTTTTACTTTATATACCAATGTTGGTTAGACGTTACCTTTAATTATACATGACACTTTCGTTCACTTATATGAGATAATTAATAATTATTTTTTTTTTTCACGTTTTCGGGTACATAGTCCCCTTTACTTAAAACATACTCTAAGATTTAACATAACTTCTTGATTATAATCCATGACTCGATGTATGACTAAACAAAAACTCACACTCATGCTACCATGTCACAATTCATACAACATGCTACATATAATACTCCATTTACTTAAGTATGATTTGGTAATAATCAACATGGTTATACTTAGATGATGATACATCAATCCATGAACTCAACTCCATGTATTTAACTTAATAATTTTACTTATCACAACATAACTCAAACCTTTTGCCTAACATGAAACACTCTTTGCATCCATCCTATATGATCAAATCATATTATAGCATATTAAACCATACATCATGACTCGATTAATATATTAACAAATGAAATTTATAACCCAGAACACAATGCATGTTTCAAGTAAATAACCCAATTATATATACCACGTAAATAACCCAGTTGGTAATTATACGTTCACAACCATGATGCTAATATACATATAAGAACTCGATTTCAAGGAGCAATCACTGGAAAATTGTTTGTAATAGATTTAGACTTACTGGATGGGTCAAAACATATTTTCAAACCAAAATTTACAAGGGAAAAAGGATTGAAACCAAATTGGACGGATTTGGTGATAATACACTTGAAACATATGTCTGAAACTTAGTACATAGCAAATGACCTTGAATTGTTACTGAACTAATTCAATTTGACATAAACGCTTTTAATAATATGATGTTTTAACTTGATGCGAAATTAGTCAAATCGTCTAGGAATTAGTTAAGACTCTTCGATAAGTAAATGAAGGGTGTTCTTCTAATTGATCTTTAATAGCTTGAATGCGTAATAACTTTGTACATATAATTTTCGAAGAATAACATATTTAGAATAAGACATATCAAGAATCATTACAGCCAAAACAAGATAAAAGGACGAGTTTGAACCACTCAAATTACTTGTTTGATTTTTTTTAATGTCATTCATGCATCAACAACTTTCGATTCTTCATATTCTAACATACTCCATCAACACAACAAATTATACATGATACCATTTGGATCCGTACTTATCCATATATCCTCAATGATCCGAAACAATAACCAATGGTCTCCAGTTTACACCACTCCTTAGTTTTAAATTGGGTGAGGCGCACCAAGGCAAAAAGTTCCTTGAAGCCTAGGTGCAAAGCACAAGGCGCAAGCATGAGCTTTTCGTAGGCAAGTGCATTTATCTCACTTAAGCGTTAAATCAATTTTATAACATATATAATACTTCAATCGACATGAATAAAATTGTCACCATTTGCGTTAAAACACCCACTTGGCTTCAAACACTAAAACATAACCCTAAGTTTATGATTAATGCATTATCTACAAGGTATCATATCAATTACCTACCCAAGCAACTTCCTTTACAATCATGTGCGAATCTTACTCTATTTTTAATTCTTTGTCCTTATTATTGTTTAAACTACCTAAAATCATACTTGCAATGAATGCACTTGACAAATAATAGGTTCAAACAGATATATAGACAATGAATTTATGTGTAAGATCAATATCAAAACTCATAAACTTTATAGCAATAAGTTGTATGAACAAATATTCAGACACATGAGACTAAATTTCATATTATCGTCACAAGCAAAAGAAACTTCCAGATGCAACCAACTTCTCTAGAATCCCATCGTTCATACTTTATATCTCCATAATTACTACTTATCATACAACTCATGAGTTGAACCAAATACACAAAAACTTTATTCAAAGCGATTGATTTATTAATTCATATCACCATTCAAACCACAATCATAACTTTAATTGTAATAACATAACACATGAGAACGAGTCTAATAACAAGTTAAACAAACTATATATTTATCTAAGCACGTACAATGATAATCATTATGCATGAATATGTAGTATGCACCTATCCCTTATCTACCCAAACTCTCACGAATAACCTTCAACTTCAAGCGATTTTTTTTTTTTAACAAATTTGAAAACACAAAGCGTCAAAATAGGAACCACTGGCTCTGGTAACCACCTGTAACACCCCTGAATTTCCGACCACTTAAACGAAACCAAAATCGTGAAGCACGGAAGGAAATTCGGGTGTTACATAAAAAGAAAAGGAAAAGTTAAATTTAAAATAAGCATTAAAGATTTATTTTAAAAAAAGGTGAGTGGAAATTTCGGCAGCACTTGCCCTAAAACTATGCGTCTTTGTATAAAAACATATAGGTTATTTAGAATCTAATAAAGCAAAGGCATCAACGGTCTATCAAAACTATATCACGGCGGAATGATTCATCGCCGGCTTCTCAAATCAACATGCTAAGCATGGATCGTGGTTCCGATGACAACGCTTGCGTTTTAAAAAGATTTGACTCCTTTAAACCGTACAAGTTAAAAACAACGCAGCGGAAATACAAATATACAAGAGGAGAACACAAGGCCTCATGACAAAACGTATGTAACTAAAGCTTACAAACGATAAATAAGAACTACAGAATCAAATTAACGGTATGACACAAGTTATGCTTCGCCCTCGTCACTCTCCCCCAATGCAAAGCAATGCAAAAGAAGCTCCAATACCTGCTACGACTGCCCATGATACTCCTGCTGCTCAACATTAGACCAAGGCCAATGTGTCATAGCAGGACAATCATAGAAAGTCGTCAAACAATCAAACATAAACACAAATGCGTACACGTCAGTAACTAGTATCAAATATAATAAGACCAACTAATAGATAATATTATGCAATGCAATAACATAAGATGATTTCATCGGACACAAGCACAAATGGTAATCGTTTACCGTCCACCTACGCTTCTTGAACAGAATGTAGGTCTTCACATTTCTCTTCTCAAAACATAACATCTTGCAGAACATGAGTAGTATCAACTCAACCAAGGCATTAACAGACCATTTAGCACGGGACCCTATAGAGTTTGTCTATCTTAGAGTAAAGTATTCATAGCCCATCTCTGGGACGGGTGATTCCTTTGAGGTAAGTTAACTTAGGCGCACTTCTCACTAGCATAAACTATTCTATCATTGAATAATCAATGAGTAACCATTCTATTAAAGTGTAAGCTTTCTATGAATCAATAAGCTTTCTATGAATCAATAAGCTTTCTATGAATGAGTAACATTCTATCAGTAGATCTTTTCTTCACTTCATGGCAGTGACATGGCCATGGGCGTTATCGGCCACCCGGCGCCCATGGTAAAGTATGAGCTCATACCCCCTCCAGCTGACCCTCTCGGGTCCTACCTTTGGGAAACTAACACTGGGGTACCAATCCAGTGGAGAGGCAACCATATTGGGGTTTGCAAGGCCCGCATGGTGACACCTCGGTCAAGGGGCGTTATCGGCCACCCGGCGCCCAATTGACAAAGTATGCTCATACCCCCCTTACGGTGGTCCCGTCGAACCTCACCTAGAGGACTACTAAATCAACCGGATATAATCCAGTTGAGTCACGCCAACTAATCATAATTTAGTACTTTATCAAAGGGGAATAACTCCCGCATTTGACTATTGATGAATGCCCCGGGATAGCAGAATGCTGAAACCCACTGAGCAACTCAAATAAAATATGAAATTCACCTATAAAGGAGTCATTCTAACTCCAAGTAAGGCATAATCTAATTCTTAAATATATGAGGGGGATGGTCCCCGCCTTCTACTAATACTCTCATTTTCTAAACTATTCTATGCTCAAGGATTTCGTAATCGATATCTCTTCATACAAGGTTTACTCGCTAATATTTCATAGTTTCGATACAATGCATATATCACAATAATCAATGAACAATAATGTCTTAAAGGAAAATTACATATAAGAATTAGTTACTGCGTATACGTACCTGTAAGCGTCACTGCATGACCAAAAGTCACAAAAGTCACCCAACTAAAGTTCTACCTCCCTCTTAAGAATTGGGCACCTATATAAGTTAGGAGTATAACTAATAAGTCCACTTATCCACTTTGTCATACCAGCTAAAAGCCAAAGTAACCACTATTACTCATTTAATATGAGTTTCCGATCACTAGCGCGCACACATTTCATTCAACACACGTTATGATCGTTAACTTAACAACAATACAAGTCTTTTCCTCAATTTAAAAGTAACAATATATGTGAGTCGTTTCTTTACATTAACTAATTTTGAGCATATCGGCTCGCGTTGCCCAAAAATACTAATCACAGCTAAGTCTTATAATTTCCAATACAACACTAATATAACGTTAAGACAAATTTTTAGAGCTATCGAATCGCAACCTCATCTGTTACATTCTCCAAAGTTAGGAGGAACTATAATCAAGACAACACGACGAGTAACTTAACAACCTTCTACAATAAGTTGATATTATTCTCCTAGCCCTACTAAAATTATGCATTAAGACTTCAATAACAACCTAATAAGAGTACTTGTAATTCACAACTATTATTCCTAATTTAAAAACCAAAATCACTTACATAGTCAACTACAATCATCACCATTACTAATTATCACAACAATAATCGATCGACTAACTCTTAAAACAACTTTTAAGGTTATTTAATCAATCATCACCAAATTATAGCATAATTAGTTTATTTTTTTACTATTAAAAGTGACTAACACTCGATTATAACAACTATTATCACCTATTCAAAATATAATCATATATTCAAAGCTTATACAAACCAATTCAATTAATTCAACTTCGGCTCTCAAAAACACAAAAGAAGTCATACTACCATCATTTTCATTCTTACTTTAAACCTTAATTCATAAATAAATTCAATTCACAATCAAACTCTCACCCATAATAAGATTCAATAGAGGTTACTACAAAATGAACATCAAACTCATAAACTTGGCAAATTTCCAATCAAAAATAAGAAACTAATCACATTCTTAGATTACCATAATAAGATTCAATAAAATTTAATAAACAATCAACCCAAACTCATGATAAGATTCAACCAAATTAAGAAACAATCAACACACAACCATAGTTTCTAATTCACACTTCAAACCCTAAGTCATAAACATGTTCAATTCATCAATTAAAATCTTACCCACAAAAGATTCAAAGAAAGTAACACAAAACTCTTAAACTTGATAGATCTTAATTAGAAACAAGAATCAAAATGGGGGAAGAAGAGATGGCTTACAAAGGTGAGACAAGAGAAAGGTGGAGGACCACACAAAACCACCCCTACTGGCGGCACACAGCAGCTCGGCTGCTGGTGGAGGGTGAGGACGCAGCTGCTGCCGTGAGGAAGGAGAGCAGCCGGTGGTGGTGGTGGTGCTGCTGCTGGCCGGCGGTGGTGCTGGCTGCTGCTGGCCGGCGGTGGTGCTGTGGGGGATGGGTTGTGCTTGAGTGAGAGTGAGAGTGAGAAGGAAGAATGAGAAGGAAATGAAGGCTTTTCTTCAAAGTTTAGGGTTTCATGGGTTTTTATACTTGTTATTATTATTATTATTATTATTATTATTATTATTATTATTATTATTATTATTATTATTATTATTATTTTCTAGATTCACCTTCTTTATTGCCCACTTATAAAACTCGTTTTCATTTGCTCACACATTTCAGTAAATAATACTTGCTTCGAACCTCTTTATTTTAGAAATCGCAATTGTATTTTTAGTATAATTATATGTTAATATTCAAATTCGTATATAAAAAGAATTTATTAAAACTACTTCCAAATTAATTTAATATAATTATAAAATCCCCAAAGGTTATTAAAATATGAATTAATGACGTCAGAAAATCTCGGGGTGTTACAAACAAATTCAAAAATCACTACGAAAAAAATTCTCCAAATAATACACAATACATTTATACTACTAAATTCACCAAAAAACGCTTAGGTATTACTGGCAACAATTTATACTACTAAATTGTAAAAAACGCTAGGTTGTGAAATTCGAAATCAGCACATTATACCTGGTAGATCAGTGAAATTCTTTGAGTGAACACTTAGGTATTACTGGTAAATCAGCAACAATTTCGAAGATGAATCCAAGCACAACTTGAAGAAGATGAAGACAAAATCAGTAAAAAATGAAAACCTAAAATCAGCAACAAAAATGGCTGAAAAACAGTGAAATCCGCGTGAAAACAGTGAAATACCTGAAGTAAGAAGATGAAGAGCAACAAAAATGGCTGAAAATGGGAGGATCAAGAGAGGGATTATGAAACTGAGAGAGAGAAGGAAGAGAAAGAACCCGCGTGAAACTGAGAGGAAGAGGAAGAGACGGTTTTTTTTTTTTGAAAATAAAGAGGAAGACGGTTTGTTGCTCAGATTTTGTATTTTAAAATAAAATACAAATTTCCGAAAATACCCTTAAGATACCCGCGTCAATCTCAGCCCTTAAATCTCATCTAACGGCTCAGATTTTGGTTCTTATGGTTCTCATATTAGGTTGGTTCTCATGGGAACTCAACCCTACAACGAGGGAAAGGAAAGACATTAAACAAGGAAGTTGCATCCACTTCTGTCATTCCTCCAAACATTACGTAAGTTACTTTTTATTTACTTTTTTAATTTTTTATATGAATATAGTTTACCATAAAATTATAAACAATAAAAATAAATAACACTATTTGTAGTCAGTAACACCTTTTACATAGTGAGTAACACCTTTTATATTGTCAGTAACACCTTTTATATTGTCAGTAACACTTTTTATGTAGTCAGTAACACCTTTTATGTAGTCAGTATCACTTTTTATACTAGAAGTAACATACATAAATTAATACATTTTGGAATTACTATCAAATTTCAGGGAACGAGTTCAGTTGCATATGTTGTCTTCTCCGGCATCAATTGTTTTATTGTGTGACAACTTGAACGACAAACAAAAATCAGAAGTGAAGGACATTGGATTTGGCGGATTATTACATTTGAATATCCGCAAATCCTATCATGGTATGGCCAAGTACTTTATAGACCAATATGACGTCACCACTTCTGTTTTTATTGTTAACGCCAATTGTAAATTTACCGTCTCCCAATATGACATTTGTGACATATTTGGGTTACCTTTGACGGATAATTACATAGTTGAATCATTGAAGTCCCGTGAAAACAATTCCAATGATCAATTGATTGAGGAATGGAAAGAAAAATTGGATTGTATTGGTCAAAAAGAGATACCTGCTGAAAAATTGTTTTCAAAAATGGTGGAAGTGTTAAAGGAAGGAAGAATCCAAGGAGAAGGGTGTTGAAAATAAGAAGGGTAAGAACTAAGAACGATTCTACATCCTTGATTTCACTAGAATAAAAAAATATAAGGTTACGATTGAGCCAAAAACACATAAGTGTAAAAGTAACTATATTACAAAGAAAAGTAACTATGGCATAAATTTTTAAGTGTTCATTTTTTAACATAGTATCCTTTTTTGTATATGTAGTAACTAAAAAAAACCAAACAAAATCCTTCTCATCCTTCTTATTTTAAAGTTCTTCTTATTTGATCTTAAATAAGAAGGATTATTGTTTGATTTTGTTTGATTATTATGTATACAAAGAAGGATAACACTTCTATATTATAAAAAAAGAACATTTTAAAATTGATGTCATAGTTCTCTTTCTGTGCAACATAGTTACTTTTACAATTATGCGTTTTTGGCTCAATCGTGACCATAGATTTTTATATGTAAGTGAAATCAAGGATGTAGAATCATTCTTACCCTTCTCATTTTCAATACCCTTTTCATTGAATCTTTCCCCTATCATACTATATACTAAAGCAATAAAAGAGTAGGACACGTGTCATCGCCACAATAAAAGTTTTCCCTCCTTATCCTACTACTTAAATTTTATTTTAGGTATTTTTTATCTTATTAATTCATCATTTATTTATCTATCAATATATCATATTATCATATTATGTATTAAAGCAATCAAAGATTTGAACACATGTCAATACATAAAGAAAAGTTTTCAACAAAAAATAAGTTTTCTCCCTAAATAATACTGCTTAGATTATTTTAATTAATTTTAATTTTAAATTAAATATTCATATGCTAATAACATATAAACATTTGCAGATTCAAATATTATTGTCAAATAAATATGTTTTATTGATAATTTTACTATTTATTTTATCTATTTATCTCAATTCTAATATTTTTTATTTTTTATTTTTTATATTACCGAGAGTTATAACATTGCTATAAACAATAATGTAAGAGTCATACTATATTTAAGAGCAATAGAATATTTGAATATATGTTAATGTTACCGTAACATAAAAGTCTTTTCTTTTAAAGCTACCACGATTGAAAGTTTTTTTATTTTTATTTTTTTATTTTTTATGATACCGGATAATATATCATTTCTATAAATCAATCACTTAAAAGTCATATAATAATTTCATTACATGTATAAGATTAATAATTTTTTATTGAAATAATTAATAAACCGTGCTTGGCACGGGAACCTATCTAGTATTTGCTTAAATAATTCAAATTTCCGCTTTTTCGTAATTAAAAACTAATACAACTATTCATAGTATTCAAACCAACAGTCCCAACAAAATCTCACATGCCCAAACAAAAATTTTGGACCACGCTAGATATAAGGTATATTTTATTACTTTTCAACCTAAACTGTAATATTACCTTTAATAAATCTTACTATACAAGCCACTACACCACTTAATAAATACTTACTCCGTTCCAAAATACTCGCTATATATCCATTTTGTGCACTATTTATTGTTCAAGCTTATTTACATATTGCGACTAATGTGTAAGTAAAAATATAGCCAAGTGGGATCTTGTTTGAATTGTCTAATCGCATACTTTCATAATATTAAATTTTTATAATTTTTAGATAAGTGTAGTTTAAGATATTAATGATTAAAATTGTGCATTGGATTGCGTAAAAAAGTGAAATGTAGCAAGTATTATGGAACGGAGGAAGTATGTAATCTTCGATTTAGCATGTAAAAAATCTTTTTTTGTTTGCTTAAATAATTCAAATTTTTGCTTATTTTTGATACTCACTCCTTTTTTCTTTGTCCAATTTAAAGTTTATTCATTTCAAGAGAGAGAAATTTAAATTAGATTTTTGAAATACATATATTAAAGATAAAATTTATTCATATGAGATCTTATTAGATTTGTCTCGACGTAAAGTTTTTTAATATATAATTTTTATAAGTTTTTTGAAGGGTACTTAGAAATGTTAAGACTTTTTTTTGAGATATTAAGACATAAATTAGCTAAAAAAAAGGTAAAGTACACCACCCAACAAAATAGGCCCTATTTGTTCGGAAAGATAATAATATATATTCTATATATACATACTATTTAAATTTACTTCACAAACATTCTCTCTAATTTTCTTTGGAAAACTTGCTCTTTACCTGGCCTTTTAATTTTATATTCATTATTCACTTGATCATATATACATTTTCATCGGAAACATTTTACATTTTTAATAAGGATCATGACTCTATTATTTTTCGATTGTGGACAATATCTTTTATTTCTAAAAAATATATTATAAGAGTATCTCCTACGAATATATTTTATCCATGTTACGAAGATGACGTGTATTTGAGATACAGACAAAAAGCAATCCAAATGACAAGGTCAGTAACATATTCTCATGAATTTCATTTTCGATAAATGTAGAATATTTGTAAGGTCTAGTCACATATTCAACCATAATTAGTTATATATATAACTTTATTTCACAATGTTTTGAACTTGTTTCAACAGTATTGCAAAACGTATATCCAGAGCTTTTGAAGATGCTTATTCAAGATGTGATTTCACTCTAGCTAAATTACTTTATGAAGAAAAAGAAATGGCATGGAAATTCGTACGCATGCTCAATGTAGAAGCTGCTGAAAATATTTTTAAAATAAAAAACCAGAGCAATGGAATGTTAAAGATCGATTTGCATGGTCTTCATCGATCTGAAGCAATTGAAGCAACAAAACAACGTCTAAAAATAATTGAAACCAACTCGGATATATGGTTTGATTCATCTGATGGTTCCAACTTACTAAAACCAATTTACTTGGAAGTCATTACAGGTATATATTGTTTTCACTCTTGATTTAAATTTAAATGTGATCCTTTTTCAATCTTCAAGCAAATAATAATAATAATAATAATAATAATAATAATAATAATAATAATTATAATTATAACTCGTAGGGTAATATTTACATTTTCGAAACTAACTGTGAAAGATTTTGACTGGTAGGCGTTGGGAAACACAGTCATGGAGAGCCAAAGCTTCCTACAGCAGTGAGAAAATTTCTTTCAAATAAAGGGTAAGGCCTTATGACTCATTTTATTATGTTAAATTTTGCATTTTCAATTGTTAAAGTTAAACTCGTTACTACAGGTATAAGTTCTATGAAGACAGGCCAGGCGTAATTATGGTTCATCCTAAGTTTCGAGCCATTTGATATTAACGTTGCCGGAGGTGTAGATTATTTGAATTTTATTGCTTATGAGTTTGAAATTTTTTTTATATGCATGAGTGTTATGTGAACATTATATATTAAGTTGTAAATTGTTTTTGATAATAATAAATTTTCAATGATAAAGAGTTCATATATAATACTTCAAACAACATAGTAACATTTATATTTTAGTATCAAAAAACTTGAAAACATTTATTATTTTTGCGTCACACACCACTTAAGCACAAAACTATTATAATGAGAATACGAAGAATTCCCAAAGTTATTTTCTTGTTTGCATGCTTTTTTGTTTTTTTTAAGGAAATTACTTTTAAAACTTCCAACTATTCGCAGTTTAAATAATAAAACTCCCAACTATTCGTGGTTTAAATATAAAACTCCCAACTATTGATTATTATTCAAAACTCTCAACTTTAGGTCTATTTTAATTTTAAAACACTGATACAATTTCATAACATGTTTAACCGGTTACCATTTTGTTAAAATGGGAGGGTGCATGAAGGGTCGTGTAAGGTCAAAGGGGGTGAGGTGATTAATAATACAATTGATTCTCATTATTACTCTACTAAAACCAATTTATCCGGTTACAAGTCATCTTGGACTAATGGGCCTAAAGTTGAGAGTTTTAAATATTAATCAATTGTTGGGAGTTTTATATAAATCACGCATAGTTGAAAGTTTTTTAATGTAATTTTCCCTTTTTTTAAAGATTGAATGATTTTTTAAACTTCATAAAATGGACCTTTCCGGTATCCCGCACAAGGCAGGGTCCGAGTGGAGGTTTTTTTCCTTGAAAGATGCGGACAAATCATACCCGTACCCCCAAGGAGGGAGTAAAGAGATATGCGCGCAGTAAAGAAACCCCCAATTGATATTTGCGCCCAGTAGGGGTCGAAACCCAAACCTTCTGCTCCACATGCAGATGCTCTATCCATTGAGCCACAAGTGCTTTTGGCTCACCCAAGCGATTTTTTAAACTTCATATTTAAGTAAATTTAAGTTTTGAGTTTTACTTTGTTTTCTAACAAGCAAGAATAAGTTAATTACCCAACCCAATAAGGAGGTACACCGGGCGCACACCTCTTGTAGTGGGCTTTGCCTCACCCAACCGAAGCATTTTCAGCCTAGCCTGAGCTCGAAGCGTTTCCAGTCGAGCCTAAACTCGAGACGCACAAGATGCAAAACGAGATACGCTTTTTAAAACTAAGGCGTCACCCAAATTGTTTAGTGAGAGTTCATATATTTTCTTATAATGCAGTTGTGTAAATTGTTTTCGTTGATAAGAAGTTATGTTCCACTTGATACACCAAAATTAAGTGATCATCGTTGGTAAAATAAACTGTGTTTTGGCTAATAATATCCAACTTTTGAAAATTATGCCACATAGAAGTTTCCACTTGCTAATAATCGGTAAGCTTTATATAACCAAACTTGCTGAGAATTTTAGATCAAATTCATCCAATACAAAACTAACGGCTACTCTATTCCTAAAAACGTTGTACGAATAAAGAACAAAAGCCCAGAACATGAAAAAAAAAAAAAAGGAAAATAGACAGGAATGAGCGACCAAATGTTAAAAAAGACATTCCTGCAAAAATTATACCAAAAATAGGCACTTGCGAAACCCATACATGAATCACTTGACCCCAGAATTCAAGCAATAGATAGGTGATTTGTTAAGGCTACTTATCCTAAAATTATCACTCTGGTATCATTTGTTCATTATCAGCATCATCTGCCTGCTCAATCGACGGTTTTGAGGGAGCTTGTGCACCAGGAGCCTGCTTCTTCTTGATACCGCTCACAATATCATCTATCCTTAGAAGCATACAGGCTGCTTCTATGGCAGTCTTGAAAGTCTGAGCCTTCACAGTGAATGAATCCCAAATCTGAAAATCAAGACCGAAAAATGAATTATTAAAACTTTGCATGGTTCGTAATCATATGTCCAATTGGTAACGCTACTAGAAAACCAAGCTAATTTACGACAAACATTAGAGTGATTTGAGGGGTATATCAAGAACATAACAATATTCAACACCACCCAAGCAAACACATTATACACAAACAAACATATCAACAAGCTCGGACATGTCAGTTATGGTGTGGTTTGGGCCAAGTTCGGTCAACCAAATGGATCAATGACTTTTAAAAAAATTTTAATATGATTAATTTTTTTCAAAAAATATGAAGTTTTTTGGTTTCCTAGAAATTATATTTATGATAAATGACCCATTTACCGATTTTAGGGCGACAACAAATAAGTGTTCAATCGGAACTGAACATTTTGATTAAAAACGAAGTGTATTCAACTAAAATAGTGTCGTGGGACTAAAAAGGGTCACCGTTTTTGGGTTTTAGTCGGATTTAACCCGAAATTTTCCAGTTTTTGAAGCGGGTCATTTACAGGTCATAGGTCAAAATATCCGGGTTACGAATCACTACTTACCGGTTAGATTCCAGGTCAAATTCGGGTCTGGTCAAATTTTGAGTTTTGTTTGTGTACAAAACAGCTATACTACACACCATATTAAATTAAGGAAAAGAAAATAATTACACCTTCTTTTCTTTCATATCTGCTATTTCTCCAGTGTTTCCATCAATGCCTATCCAAGCATTTTCACCGTTTGCATGCTGCCCAATTGAAGACAAAAAACATGTATGTATATGTAAATCTTTAGTTTTAGAAAAACAAAGATCCCAAACAACAGAAGTTGACCTCACCTTTCCCCGTAAGGCCGTCATAGTCCTGATAACATTTACACCACAATTTTGGGCCAGTGTCCGCGGTATAGCTTCGAACGCTAAAGCAGCGGCTTCATATGCCCACTGTTACACAATCAAGAAACAGGAAGATGAGAAATGCAACAAAATCAATGCAAAAAGGCAAACAGATTAAAATCCGAATCACCTAAAACAAAACAAGTAGTCTAAAATTTTGCGGGGCAAGAATGGGGAAACATCAGGGAGTAGACAACCTTTTCTATGCCTTCAATGGATGAACTCTTTTGCTTGAGGGTTGCTGATACAGTCAGCTCTGTAGCTCCCCCTCCAGGAACAAGTTTTGGATTTTTTATGATATTTCTTGCGACACACATGGCATCCTGTAACAATGAACATACTTCAATTATCACCATACCCTTCACCAATGAATGTTTTAGCGCTTGATCTAAAACCTTACCTGTAAATTTCTTTCCACTTCATTCAAGAGATCTTTGCTAGCACCTCTTAATAACACAGTACAGGCTTTTGGATCCTTGCAGTCAACAATGAACGCAAAGAACTCATCACCAATTTTCTTAATTTCAAACAAACCGGCACCAGTACCTACATCTGATTCCTGCAGTTCATCTGGCCTGTTCACAATGACAGCACCACATGCCTTGGCAATTCTGTTATTATCTGTCTTCCTCACCCTCCTAATTGCGCTAACGCCGGCCTTGCTTAAATAATGGCATGCCAAGTCACTAAGGCCTTTTTCTGTGATCACTAAATCAGGTTTAAACTTCAGTATCTGTGAGCACATATTCTCAATAAACTCTTCTTCCATTTTTAGCAAGACTTCCCAATCTTCATCTCTCAGAATCTCTGCATTTGTTTGATTTTCACCTTTCTTGTACTCAAGAGGAGAATCAAGAAGGATTATTCGAGGGTTTACAATCTTCCGCCTCATCTTTCCAGGAGCAACTACATCCTTATTGAACATCACCCCTTTCAACACCTGAGAATCTTCTAACTGGCCACCAGGAACTTTCTCAACTTTAATATACTTCTTAATGTCAACCTCTCGCAGTCCTTGACCAAGATCAACACCAACCATTGCAGTGGCATCAATTGCTAGATCCTAAAAAACAAGGGCACAATTGAACTCACATTACAGAGAATTGCACTTGAAATGTTAATCCTCCACCACCCCATTTCGAAAAGAAAACAAATAGAAAGTACTTGTGAACCCAATGGTGTTTCAATGCACACATTAGATGCATGTGAACATTTAATTATGACTGTATGAGGTAACCATAACTTTAAAAGGATGCCAGCAAAATAAAGGTTTAGTCCTTATTAATCATTGTAAATAATTTCATCGGTCGTGTTGACTTCTTAAACAAGTGACCCACCTTTGGTCCTTTTTAATCATTGTAAAATATACTTTATTAAACATTACCGCAAGATAGGTCAAATATTCATTATAAATAATTCGGGGCATTTTGGAAAATACAGATTTGGGTTACTATGAGGAACTTTTAAAGTTTGGGTGGTGAAACAAGTTATTCAGGTTCTCAATAGCCCCCAAAACCTTTTAAATCAAAAGGCACTATACATGCTTTTAAAGGATTGGTTGAATTCAATGAGTATCAATGTCTAAACTACAATTTCAACTATCCCAACATAAAATCGAATCATGCCCTTGTTACTTACACAAAGTAACTTTTAGGCTTTAGCAATCGACTACATTTTGCCAAACAATGTAACATAAACAACCAACAAAACTCATCAAACAAATCATGTACTCAAACCAGCAAACATTTACCAAAAAAGTCTAATTTTTACAAGACAAACAAGCTTGGTATAGAGATCCCAAAAAGGAGAAAAAAAAAAACGAAAAAAAAGAGGGCTATTATACTTCGGTTGAGTGATAGCCACATTGAAAAAGGAATAATGGAGAATTCTTTATAGTAACTAATGAGCTGTACTAATTGCTTCATCCATTTACAATTGTCTAAAAAATTTTTTCCTAAGGGCACAATGAAATTTAAAACAAAACAAGAGTGTTCACAAAGAAGTTGACCTCACGACCTGCAGATAGAGTTATTTTTATACAATTGCTACTTTTTAGAGGTGCGTTTTGGGTAGAATTAAGGTATTTTGAGTTGTATTTTGCAAGCATACATCTCTTAAGTTATTTTTAGTGATATACGTTCATTGTGCCAAATTCGGGTTTTTATGAGACTTGAGTGCCTTACATGTAAGGGATGTGAGAGCGACATGATGTGTAATTTGTTCATGATTCTTAAATGAAGATCTGAGAAAAAAGCTTGCATTGGTACGAGTCTAAGAGTGATTAAAAGCAAAGAGCAATGACGACAACATACTTAATGTGTTGTATGACTCACGATGAACCCTCACTTGTCTGCCCACTCATCGAAGGAGTGGCATCAAAGGGGGAAGAAGCACCGTGACTTGTGGCTCTTACCCCATACTCGTCTAAAAAGAAACACTTGAGATCGAATATACCTATGACTCGTGTACTCGGACACATGAATCTCAAATAGTCATTTATTAAGGCACGCAACTTGTCAAATTACTAGCAGGTCAAGTTTCCTGTTTGAGCTCATAGAAAAATACTTGTTATGAATTTCTTTAACTCGTTTAACTAGGTTAACGGTTTTAGTAAAATTTAGTGTCTTTAGTTAATGGAGGCATATTTACCTACTTAGATTAGCCGGGTTAGTTTCTATAAATTTCAATAAACGTCATCTTATCTTTAATTCATTAGTTAATTTTCAATATTGTTTTTATCTTATAACTTATGTCTTTCTTAGTTGTTTTTAATGTTAAATAAATTCATGTTTTCATTATGATTAGTGAGTAATTTCTTCACTAAAGGATAATTATTCATTAATTATATATAATATCATCTCACTAACCTTGATTAGAATAATAAATGACATTTAGGATTTACTAATTCTAAATTATAAATTGTTGAGTCAAAGACTTTGTAGCTTGATCGAAACTATTGATTCGACACTAGATTTCGTGAAGTTAGAGTATGCTAGTACAACATGTTCGATTGAAGCACCTAGGTTTGGAGAAATTATTTGTGATTAGGTTATCTATTTTATACCAATGCTAAATTCATTAAAGGTTACAGTTGAATGAATTTCTACATGATTATTTAAATGAATCATTATCCAGGTTTAGTTTTATTGAATTTAATTCAAATTTCATTAATTGTTAGATATTAGAAATTAGTTTTCCATCCACATCATATTTATTTGATTGTTTTTCGCGTAACTTAATGTTTTAAATTTAAATATCGTTAATCCGTTGTCTCTGTTATTTGACCCATTTACTACGACACTCGTACGCTTCCGCTATTATATTAAAACTTTATCTACCACCTCTGATCCTCTATCCCACACGCTTTAAAAACACTTGATTCGCCAACATCGCAAAAAAAATAAATAAATAAAATAAGTGTACATCAACACTACCAACGTCTCTTTGAGACGTTTGTCATTTGTTGCCTACATTCATTCTCTTCACGTGGCAACTACCTTCCACGTAAAACATCCAATTTACAAGGTTATTCTATTCTAATGTTGGTTGAAAAGAAGCTAAGAAAATTCCCTAAGTGAAATATAAAAGTATAAGCAATAATGTATACTAGGGAAAAAGGTGGTTACACAAGGGAAAGAGCAAGAGTAAATAAAGAAAATAAAAATCAAATTGTCTTTTAAAACAATTAAAGACATGTATTCTAAGAGGTAACTTGGCTATAAAACCTACTACTTAGCTAATGCAAGGAGAGCAAAGGAATAGAGCAAAGCAGCCTCATGGATTTCTACTCCCTTTTGTAATCAAGTAATTGCTTCTCTTCTACAAAGTGGTTACTAGAAATATCAAAATGTATGTAGTAAATCCTGAATTATATGTTCAACAGTGGTTCTCATATGAATCGTTTTAGTCCTACTCTTCCTCCCAAACGTGAATCCCAAATCCTAGATGATATTGCTCTCACTGATGGATGTTACTAAATTATAAATCCAATACGACTCTAGGTCCAAGGGGTAAATAACTCTCAATTTTCATATTTAATATCTCTCCTAATGGGGAAAACCTAAACAAAATCCCCAACATCTGCCTTAACAATATTATCATCCTAAAAGACACATACCGGCTCTTCCACATCTAGAAAATCTCAAGACATAGGCAAGAACATGCACTTGTATGAGTGTACAAAATCTATCTATAACAATCATAAAATATCATTCAAGTGCATTATAACCCAAGGAAACAAATAGAATGAAGATGATAATGAATTGGGCAGAAAAGAAATAAGAGAACTCACAGCAATCAGATCACCAAACTGACTTGTAAACTTCGTCCCAATACAACTCTTCACCAGTCCCAACATTATTGCACCTGTAGCAATCCTAATGTTTTAGCTAACACAAAAAACAATGATAAAGACAGGCAATAGATGGATCAATAGGATTACAGGAACCTACGATCCTTGATATCAATGGACATAGCAATCTTGTCGAGAACGGCAACCGCATCTTCCAAAGCTTTGCTATAAGCTAGGGAACATAAATTGTAAGCTGTAAGTATGATGCTTTCACAAAAAATTGCATCAAAATATGCATATATAATTCCAAATCTATACTACCTCGACAAATAACAGTAGGATGGTAATTTTTATCAATAAATTCTTCAGCAACATGGAGCATCTCACCAGCTGTAACACAATTTCCATTTAGAAGAAACACATAAGATATTACGTGGTAATGACTACCAAAAACCAAAACTTTGTTTGCAATAAAAATCAACGAATTGAAGGAGCAACCATATATTCATATCTCAAACCCAAAAGAAAAACAAAAGAAACACAATGTTCTTTCATCAACTTTCAGCCTTGTAACCCGTTTTTGGGAATTCAGAAAGACTAAGCTTACCTAGAACAATAACAGAAGTCGTTCCATCACCTACTTCTTCATCTTGTGTCCGACTAAGTTCAATCATCGACTATTATAGCAATCAAAATTACATATTAGTGAATAGTGACAAAAGAACCATGAAAAAAAACAAAGCCAACAAATATAATTGATAGGAGTCGATTAACAAGAAAAGGCACTCCAGAGAAACAATATTACATCGCAAGACATACATACTCCCAACTACCAAGCACGCAGAAATAACCTAAGCCAAAGAGCTTGCACATGTGTCAATGTTTTAACTCGTTTTCTGAAAATTGGAGGGGGAAAGGAGAAAAGAGAAAGGAGAACATGCCTTAGCAGCAGGGTGTGCAAGATCTAACTCGCGTAAAATTGCATTCCCATCATTTGTCACAACTATGCCTGCAACCACCATAATTCATAAGAAAATATAGTGTGAAGATTGATAATTGACTGAAACTAATATAGTTGCCTTAAACTTCAAGAAGTTTTAGAAGAAAACACTTGGAATCATATCATGCAGCAACAAATGAAACACCAATTTTATCAAATCTCCAGTCTCAAAGACCTCCCCTTGACCAACCCAAAAATGCAACAAAATAAGAATATTCCATTAATTCCTATCTTATCTTACAGCTCTTATATGTTACTGAAATTTAGACACTCTTAACAATAAGAGGAACATATAAAAAAATGAGAAAATGATGCTCATCTAGTTCAAAAAACAAATAACTCCCAGATCAAGGAAGCAAAGGTATATCACCTCCAGCAGCATCAAGGAGCATTTTAAGCATTGAACGTGGACCCAATGTTGTCCGAATCACTTCAGCAACAGCCTGTCAATCATGGAAAAATAAAGCAAACAAATGTTTAGGCTTGACTTTTCAAGATCATGCTAATATTGAGAAGACAAAGAAGAGGCATTATAGACTTTTAGGCTTTAGCTAAGATAACTGATTTGCAGAAATATAAAAGGTGATGGAATTTAATTCTTACAAAACTGTGTAAAAGAAACAAATTCCTACTAAGGCATAAGATTGCATATGTGCTATACCACACATTATTTTATAACCTCGTACCAATTTTCAACTTAGTTACTCAAAACCATCCATAAACGTCATATGCATAAAAAGAAAACAGCTGTTACACTATATCAGCTACTAGAAAATCCATAACCCTCAAATTCCAAGAGCGGGAGACTCATTCTAACCTTAGCTGCTCGGATGTTAGCATGATGAACCTTGGTACCAGATTCCCTTTTTGTAGAGTCCTCTGCATTTTCAAATCAAAGTAAAGAATCAACAAACAGAAAATCATGATACTTTAAAGTATCAAGCCTAAACGATCAACAATGTTCAACACACTAAGAAAATGATAGTCTACCCACCCTTCCATTGAAATCCGAGTGCAAAATAATCTACAAATATAACACATCTTTAATCCCTTCTTTTAGGCAAAAGCACCTTCCCACACTAACAATCTCCATTATTTTCAACACTACGAAGATGTTGTAGGCTTTAGGTCTTATACATATTACTAGGAAATGAAACATGTAAGGTTAAGCATCACTGATTTTGATCCTTTTCTGCGTAAAAACAGTTTTCAAACTGCTATGCTAGCGAGTAATTAAGTATAGCTATGCAATTTCTAATGCACGAGTTCTGTTGACGATTTCATCACAACATGTCATCGAATTTCAAATAAATTATCACATTGCAGATAGATTTGAAACCGCATGACTGATAAATTTCACATACCTAAACATTTAAAACATCTAATTGAGAAATCATCGCTGAATAAGAAACTCAGTCGGAAAATTTTCCATCTCCCATTCAATAGTTCAGTAATACATCAATAATTAAAAACACATGCCTTTATTTCCAAAATAACCAACAGCACATTGATTTATCATAAAATGCCAAAACGATAATAAAACGCAAATTAACCAAAAACAACACTAACATAAAATATTAATCATTAATAGAAGAGAAAAGGATCAGATCTTGCTACAGGCATGCCCTAACATCATCGAAAATTAGCACCATTTTAACAAAAGGAAGATTTCGTCATTCTAAATCGCGAAAAATGACATCGAAGAAAGGAGAAAAAGAGAGAGCTTACTGAGAACGAGGACTGGTGCGTGCATGGTTTCTGATTTAGAGAGTGAAATGCGAAGAGGGAGATGAAGACAAAGCAGAGTGTTTTGGGAGGGAAGAGGAAGTAGAGCTGTAGTCTGTAGAGATGGAAAACCCTGGAAGCTTTGTGTTTAAACTGTCGCTCCTTTTGGCAAATTCTTAATGCCTACCTATATTATTCTTAACGTGTATACAAAAATTTTAAATGTCAACTTATATCATTTTTAATGTATTTATAATGTTTTTAAAAAAATATAGATAATACGCCAGCTCATTTGAGATGAGCTCTCAAAGAGATCGACTCTCAAAAATTTGTAAACTTGTAATTGTATAATTTGTACTCTCTTCGATTTTATTTAGATGTCTCATTTACTTGGGCATGGTTATTAAGAGTTATATAGGGTCCATTAAAAAGTGAGTAGTTGGGGTATTTTAAATGATTATATTAATTGCAAAAGGTGGTGGGGTATTGTAAGTATAAAAATGGGGGTATTTTGGATATTACTTGTGTGAACATAGAGTATTTAGTTAAAAAAATTGACAAAAAAGAAAATGTGACATTGATATAAATTTGCCAAATAAGAATATGTGATAACTAAATAGGATCGGAGGGAATAAATTAACTAGAAACATTTGCCTAAGTGAAGGTGTGAGACATGTCACTATTCATTCACCAAGCTATTTACTTATGGTTTGGACCCTTCAAAGTACAAATCTTATTGTGAACCAAAATAGTAATGGGTCTATGTAGAATTAGAAAAGAAAACAATGCATTTTCTAATGCTCACTAAAATTTATTTTTTAAATTAGTTTTTATGAAGAAAGAAATTTAACCAATTTATATTAATTTGATTTAAAGGCTTCATACCTAAAAATAAGAATAAAAAAAATAATAATATCGATGCGAAATCACAACAAAGAATCAAAAATCAGCTTTTTTTTCTTTAGATATAGTCATTAATATCATGTAATTAAATTAGTTGGGGGAATTTAAAAGAAATTAAGATTACATGGTAATATACCTGCTGCTCTTCGAATGAGCTGAGAATCAATGGGATTGAAATATACCTGCTCTTCCAAAATAGATGGGTAACGGTGGACAAACGTTGTTGTGTGTATAAAAACTACGAAAAATTTAAATGCAATTGTTAAATGCTATCATGTGGAGTTTTCTTAAAAAAGTGCTATCACTGACATTTCATTAAAACTGAATGCTACTATGTGGAATTTCCCTTTATTATTTACCATATACAAAACTTTTTTCATTCAATTAAACATATTAGATTTTAAGTTAACTAAATAGAAATACGATAGTAATTATACAAATACTTTACCTTATTTAGCTTCAGTTTTAAACAAAAAAAAATTAGATTCTAAATTAGATAATTATTATCAAGTAATCAACAATTTATCTACTTTACATAATCTTTTGATCTTATTTTCCTATCTAAGACAAAACATGCATTAATTCAACTTTTTACTATATTGATTAATTATTTCCTTAATTATTGAATCTATGTTACAATGTATTTATTTACTATTTATTTATAGTCATTATTACGGAATAAAAATTAATCAATATGACATGGAATCATTTCCCACCCCACCTTTTTGCTAGCGATCCCCCACCATTTTCCCTACTCTATGACAGTGGTGTTTTTAAACCATGGCTGGTGGATCTTGTAGTGTTTGTTGGGTTTGTTGCTTCAAGGTTGTGGTTAGCAGTGGGTGTTGTGGTTTCGCGATTGGTGTGTTTTGTGGTTGTGATGGTTTCGCGATGAGGAAGTGGAGTAATTTTAAAGTCAAGAGAAAAACACCTTTTTAGTTGAGATTATTCATAGTAAACTAAGTTGTATTATTATAGGGAAATCAGTAGACTGTTGTATTATTTAAGAAGATTTTTTCTAAATTATTTCTCAAAAATGTTTTGGTAAAAAATTTTAAATTTTCCGCTACTATCATTTAGGACAATGTCTAAATTATTTTTTTTATCTATTTCAACATTATTCCACCATTATAATGAGTCGTTTATTCTAATAAACTGTCATTTCAATTATTGGCTTGTACTTTACACAAAAGAAAAAGTATACTTTTAGTTTTGTAATTGCCCGAACTGATGGTCAAACCAAAGCAGTGAATAGATATTTGGAGATGTATCTCAGGTGCATGTGTAGGAAAAACCAAAAGATGTTGCAAGCAGTTACCAATAGCTGAATGGTGGTACAATACTCGTTTTTACACTTCAACCAAATTATCCCCTACGAAACTTAAATTAAAAAAAAAAGAAAAAAAAAAACTTATCCCCTGTGAAATTGTCTATAACCAAAAACCTTCCTTACATTTACTCTACTTAACCAAATAATTAATTTGGTAAACGACCAGTTGTTGGAAGCTCAGAACAAAATGGTTCAACAGGCCAATACACACAAAACTGATAGGCAATTCAACATCGGAGATTGGGTTTGGTTAAAAATGCAGCCTTATAAACAAGAGACAATTTCCACCTATCTCCGAACAAAAACACATTATAGACAAAGCGACATCATATGACATCATATAAACTTGCGGTTAGAACGTCATCTAGAAAAACGATGTATTATATGCACAATAAGAATGAGCAGATATTGCAATAAGCCAACAATTTCGAGTCTTAGTTTGCGTCCTCGGACGGTTCATGATCAATGCTAACGAAAGAAAAAATCGATAATTATTATTATCAGACATACTGTGAAGAAAGAAAAAATCGATAATTATTTCATGTAATAAACTATAGTTTAGTTCCAAGCAACATGAGCTGGAAGAACCGTATCAGCCAAGACGCTATTCTCATCAATGACTTACAAAAACTACAATAAACTGACATTCAAACAAAAGCTAAACCTAAGATTTGGTCGGATTTTTACAGTTAAAGCTAAAGTTGAGAAAAGTTATTCTCAACAGTCATTATGTACATGACCTATAATCAATTCGGAAAAACCTGCTGAATTAGTAGGCTCAATGGAACTGCATCCTGGGGACTCCGACCAATCAACCAAACTTTGAAATCAGCAGGGAAATAGTTCAAATCACTCCACCGCTTCAAAGATGACAAGGAGAATGGCCCTTGGACTCTGCCCTGAGGATCAAAATAATGCCACACTAACTGTTCAGGAAGAGGCCCCTGAACTTGGATCCCGCCAATTCCCTGAGCTTGGATCCCGCCAAGCCGCTGAACTGGGATCCCACTATTCCCCTGCGCTTGGGTCCCCCCAAACCGCTGAACTGGGATCCCACTATTTCCCTGAACTTGGATCCCGCCAGTCCGCTGAACTTGGGTCCCAACATTCCCCTGAACTTGGATCCCAACATTCCCCTGAACTTGGGTCCCGCCAGTCCCCTGAACTTGGGTCCCAACATTCCCCTGAACTTGGATTCCACCAGTCTGCTGAATTTGGACCCCGCTATTCCCCTGAAGTTGGATCCCACCAATCCGCTGAACTTGAGTCCCACCATTCCCCTGAACTTGGATTCCACCAGTCTGCTGAGCTTGGATTGAACCAATCCCTTGAACTTGGATCCCGCCCGCCCACTGAACTTGGTTCCCACCATTTCCCTGAACATGGATCCCACCATTTCCTTGAACTTGTATCCCACCACCCGGGGTGTTATCTTTATCATCATCGTCGTCATCATCACTCAAATCAATCACGACCCTAGCCCCTCCTGATTCTTTTGTGTTTGAGAGCTGCAGTGGGTTTTTACTTTCTTGTCCTGTGTTTAGGAAACTGGCATAATTATGACTACTGCTTGTCATTGCAATTGCTTCACGGCCAACATTTTCTTGCTGTTTGTCTGTGTTTGGGATGTCAGCAGGGTTGTGACTCTTGCCAGTAAACCTAATTGCTTCAATACGAGGAGCTTCTCTTTTCTCGAATTCAAAAGACTCGGCATGTCCATTGTTTAGATCAAGCAAGGGATGAGCATTGCCATTGCTTCTCGTGGTGACCTCAGTTGCTGCAATGAGTAGATTAATAAATACGTACAATACAATATATGCTTCCAACATTACGTCATTTCAGGAGTTGAATGAGTGCTAATTGGTATGGCAAAAAACTGGGTGACTAGGGAAAACTCATCGGGAATAAATACGATGTCCAATTAGGATGTTGGTTGGGTTTATGAGCTAGGGTCTAGGTTTAACAAAGCAGGGAAGTCTCAAAAGGGAAACATAATTGATGGCTGAACAGGAGAAATTAGTCCGATTACAAGCATGGACCACTATCACCGCCCATCAAGGATTTTGCAATCATTAGATCAAGATTCCGAAAGAATTATACAATCATAGACGTCTACCACTGAATAGAAATTAACCGGTTTTATAAAGTTTACTTGCAACAATTAGGGCTTGCTAGTCGGCACAATGATCATTATTTACAGTGTGCGGAACCTCAAAAGCCAGAAGTGAACGTCACACTTGATGAATAATTAGATCCACACTTAAATAAAGACAACTGCTGAAAGCAGATTAGCGACCTTTTCATCACAAAAAGGTATTAGAGGAGTCATTACAGTAAAATTGAAAAGAGCTAAGTCATTGAAGCTGCATATATTAAATTGGTTGAAACTTGAAACCATAAGATATGCCTTCATATGGCCCTAAATGCGGATTTTTTTACACTTTTACAACGCAGGAAATATTGGCTCGTTGTTTTTGAAAACCTTTACAATGTAGATGAGCGATGTGATGTGGCCTTGTTTTTACACTAAACATATAGCTTCTGGCAGAAATTACATAAAGAAATTAAAAGAGCATCAAATTTTCAAAGAAGTTTCCACAGTAGAAAAATGAATGACGCAACTAAAAAGCTTGATTTAGGGAAACCTAAAATGCATGCTTGTACGAAGAGCAAAGGTATTGTTCTTACCAGTATTGCCAGGGTCATCATCACCAGAAGTTTTGTTACTTGCTGCAAAAATATTTAATGTATTAGAATGGTCCCTTTTCAAAAGTATCACACGAAAAATAGTAAATTCCCAGTTAAAACCAAAATTCAAACTGAATTTCTTGTTTTTTTTTTCTTCATTTTCTGTTGTTTATTTCTTATTGCATCACAAGTCTTAACCTTAAAGTTCTCCTAAATCCATGATCAGCTATGTTATGGGTAATGGGTATCACAGTCTCCACTCCCAAGATTGTGATTTGTAGTCTATAAACGTATTCCAAAGTCTCAATTCTTACTATAGCACATAAAGACGATACTTCGTTTCATAATTTACATCAAGTATTACGCCCACTTTCCATTTTTATTTTTCTCATATTTAATTAAACATATTACGAGATCTAAAGCATCCATAAAGTGATGTAACTAAAATTGTAAGCATATCGACTACCTTATTTCTATTGCCTTGCACATTCACCACAAAATTATTACACCACAACATTAAAAAGAGCGAAAACTTTTCTCAAGGCTAGCACCAAAGCAACAAGGGTCGGTGCATGCAAATGGTATGTTTGTGCATGAGTTTCTACCAAGCTTATGTAGTAAAAACAAAGGGAGGGAGAATGATTCACTGGTAAAATAAGCCCAATCATTTCAGCATGCCTAAGCTCCCTATGCAAGGGGTGACGCTAACAACACTTCTTGAAAAGTAACCTAAATATCACTTGGGTTGGGATGTACGATTTTCAAAACTAGCTTAGTATTATATACCTCTCAGCCCTTCTCAATATGCTATATTGTCTTTAAAAAGCTCACATAGTAATCGACAATTAAGAAAATTGAGAGGGGCGAAAGAGTATATGCTATTTTAAGCATTTTGTAGAATATTGCAATTTTCCCATGCATAATATGACAAGTTCAATCTCCAAGTTACTAGTATAGTTACAAGTCCACTAATCACTTTCCTTAGATCTCAAAGTTCAATCCCAAAGGTAAACTAATGTCGATGAGATATGTGTAGTTCATTTAGATAAACCTAGATGCCAAAATAGCCATCGTTACTATATAAAATCCACCAATCACTTTCCCCTTATTCTTAAAATTTAACCTAAAAGGGAAACTAATGCCAATCTGTGTAGTTCACTCACCTAAATCTAGATGCCAAAATACACATCAAAACTACATACTAAAGGAATGTCGAAATAGTATCGAAATTCTGAATTCACACCTAAAGCCTTACAATTGTACTAAAAATTTTTTTTTAAAAGCATATAATTACATTATTATAAAATTGTTGACATAGTTTTTAAAATAGGTATATTATTTTATTATATTTATATCATTTAATAAACTTATTGGAATGTGTAGACTGTATTTCCATGCCAACTCGTTACATCATAAGCCAGTAGTTTGGAATTCCATATTTGAGAAACAATATCTTAAATGTCTTCTAAATTGCCAATTGATCCTCATTTTTAGGAGATCATATAATATTTTATATTGCCAACATGCAATGGCATCTAACTACATATGTAAGAAATGTTCTATCTACTTGATATAATAAGTCCATCAATATATGACTTTATAGACCATGGAATATTGTTGACCTATAAGTTAAAATAATAATTAATATGATTGACAAACAATATATTATATATGTATATAAGCAATCAATAACTTTTATTTAGGGCAAAACTCCTAATATATATTATGAGATAAGATTAGATGTATTTTGTTCTCATCAATTATCATTAATGTTATCGTAACCCTATTATCATAAAGTCTATTAGATGATTAAGTAAAGATAGATGACAGGACGTAGAAAGAATCCCAAATAAATGAGGGTTTTGGAGCAGTACATACTGAAGACAAGATTAAAGGAAACTACTTAAGTTGGTTTGGTCATGTGTAAAAAAGACTAAAAACTGCACTAATTAGAAGTGAAAGGTTGAAACACTAAGTAGCTTAGAAAATGAAGAAATATGACAAATACGACTTTGATAACATAAGTGAAGGATGACATATTTGCAAGCAATAGATAAGAATAAATGAGGGAGAATATATAGTGATAATCATTGAAATTGATTATCTTACTTGTAGATTAGTACTAAAGAGAATCAAGTATAATCTTTGATTGTGACAACCTCTTAAATTGATTTATTTTGGATCATGAAAACAACCTTACATTGTTGGTATTAAGGCATTGAAATCGTTGGCATCGTTGTACATGTTATCATAAATAATTTTCACTTAGACAATGAGAGTATGAGACAATTATGGTATAGAAAAAAAATATTCTCTTTTTCTTCTTTAGACACTAATATCCTTTGTTCATGAATGAAATAAATGGCCTTGGGGTACATCTAATTGAAAAAATACATCATTTTTGTTAAGTGAAATGTAAGAACTCATTATTTCTAATCCAAATCATGTATTCACATATGGCCATATGGCTCTAATTCTTTATCTTTGACAAGAATCACCACTTTTGGAATACGAAAAGTGGATTAATGATGGATCACGAAAGGCAAGCGACTAATTTTATTTTGTGCATTCTTAAGATAATAAATTAGGAGTACAAACAAACAATGAGTACATTATCTAAAGTTATTTATATTAATTAAATGATTGCCTAAGACTCAATATTTAGTATTTGCTCTAATAGTATATAAAGATCTATAAGCTATTAAAAAAAATCCATTTCACATATCCTAACTAAGCCTCTTGAGTCTTTTTTTTGGAGAGAAAGCCTCTTGAGTCTTGAACAAGCATAGATTTCTAATATGATCATTTGTCCCTTTTCAAAAAAAATCAAGATCATAAACAAATCATTCGTAGCACTATTTTTGGCATTTGTGATCTTTATATTATTTTATCCTACGCTTAGTTTATGCGATGTCTATTGTCCATGGGATCATGGTTGTTAAAATCGCGATTCTAATCTACGATTCTACGATTTTACGATCCAAAAACAAGCGAGCGATTTGAATCGCAGCTAGAATCTTAAAGTTGTAGAATCTTACGATTCTAGTTGGAATAAATTTTTTAAAGGTAGAATCATAACACGATTCTACGATTTTGCGATTTAACGATCCGATTCTACTAATATACTATGAATCATTTTTAATTTATCTTATGTACCATATTTTACTAATCTCTTTCGCATATACGCATAAATTTCAAAATTTTCACCATGAAAACTTTTAAAAAACAAATTTCTTAATCAATATGAAGATTTAAACTAATTATTTAGAAGTTTTCGTTATATTCTTAAACATAAAGTCAAATAAACTTTAATTCATTGATTTAAACTTTTGAATTGGATAATAATGATAAGAAACTAGATATTTTTAATATTTTTAAGTTTATTTGTAGAATCGTACGATTCTACGATTCGATTCTACCGATTCGATTCTACTTCACTAAACGATTCTAACTAGAATCACGATTTTAACAACTTTGCATGGGATCATGAATTATAAAAAGATGACTCATCAAATCATATGCACTTCTTATCTACGGTAAATTGCGGATGGTATTTGCCAACAAAAGTCAACTCAAAACCTCTTTGTTATCACTAACAAGAGTAAAAGTTGCATATATCTCTAAAACCCCACATAGGTGAGAACCTCTTAATGGCATTGTTGTGCTTAAATTATGGGACTTCTGAATGAGATTATATGAGTTTAAAGTCATTGTTGTTGAAATCTATGGGATTATACAAGTTATATTCACTATTAAATTACATTTTGTTGCAAAATCAACAAACCCATCCATGATGAAGTGGAAGATTAACTTGTATGATATTTGGGTTTGGTTCCTTCTGATCTTTAAGCTTATTTTTAGGCTTTTTGAAATCCACAAAATAAACGTCTTAAGTTTACAAAAATTCACCTAGCTGATTTTAGTTTTTATTTTATATGTTCATCTTTTTAGGTTGTCTTTTAGTTAGATTTGTTTTTGTTTAAAGATTGCGATAATTTGTAGTTTTACTTATTTAGTTTTGGTTAGTCAGTTTCGTTTGGTTTTTGAAAGACTTGTTTTCTTGTTTAGTTTAAAGACTTTAAGACTTTGCGTGTTTAACTATGCAAGTTAAACTATTAGAGCTACTAGGTTTAGTTAAATAGAACTATTTATAAGTTATACAAATTGTAAGGAGCAGCAGTAATGAAGGAGCTACACGCCCAAATCCTACACTCCCCATCACAAGGCAAAGCTACCCAAGATTCAAAGTCATCTTAGCTTAACAATGAAGAATATTGTAGATCGAAAGTCAAATGACAAAGTAAGAATCCGGCCGCTGAATAGTTGAAGCAACCATGTGCAAACTTTGCGGTTATTCAAAGCAAGATGGGTGATTGATCAAACAGCAAATACAAGCATGATAGCTGCTCATGGGGCGGTTTGATGAGTTATGGGAAGTTACTTAAGGTGGTTATGTGGGCTAATTAGTGTGAAGATAAGCCTACAAAGTTATGGTCATATAAGTTGTCTATAGAAGTTATTTTTAAACATGCTAAGGAAGTTAATCAAGTTAGAGATTATTAAGAGGGAGTTGAAGATCATGGTGAAGTTGTAAAAGGGCTGAATTCAGTTATTTTCGTTTAAGGAAAATCGAATGCTTTTTAGTTGTAATTAATTTTCTGAAAATTTATAGGTGTTTGCATTGTTATAAATAGCTTAGTTTGTAATCAGTTCAAAGTAGTTGAAGTTTTATAAAATTATGAACTTTGTTCAATAACAATGTCTTACTTTGAGTTCTTGGATTAAAGTTCAATTAAAAAGTTTCTATTCTTTGCAGGTGTAGGCGTCTTGCATGTCTTCATAGAAGCCTTTAATGTCTTCATAGAAGCCTTTAGATTCTTAGCGTGGTGTTTCTAAATCTCTAAGGTTTAGAGTTTGCCTAACTATCTTCTATACCTCATCACCAATCGTCTCCTATTTGGATGATAATCATGGTGTATTTATATCAATATTATTCATCTACAATTCATTATCATATTCATTTCCTTTCTAATTCATCCCAATGGTACATTTCTATGTTTTCAATTTATCAAAAACACAAATCAGTTTCTAAACACAACATTCCAACCACTACAATTTATCGCTTTAGATCTTGTTTTTTGAACTTGTAAGCGACAACACACAACACATTTACCTAATCCATTTCAAGTAAAAAAGAACTTTCAACCTAAATTCGAATATTTTAGACTGGATCTAATCTAACTCTTGTGAAATTGGATGGATTAGATGTGAATTTGGTCCCTATTTAGTTTGTAATAAAATTGGATGAACTAAAATTGAAATCCAAATTGTGTTTCATGTGGTTAGGTTTAGGGCTAGTCCAATTCAGGCATTGAAATAGCACCCTAAGTATAAAGAATTATGAAGTGGATACGATGTCAAATAAATTTATAGCTGAAGTCTAGGTCTACGAGAGGTCCAAATGAATTAAGATTAGGTTTAAAGTGGGTCTAAAATCGACTATGAAGCGGGTCATGCGTAGGGTTTAGGACGAGTTGACTCTTAAAATGTTGGAACTACACCCAAAACCATTTTTTGGGCGAAAACTTACACCCATACCCTATATTTAGGGGCGGTTTCAATAGGGTTTTGGACCTGGGACCATCCCTCTACCTTATTAGTTCTTCATTTATAATTTTAAACAAACAAATTATGCTTTTATATTTGCTAAAGTAATGTTGAATGATAAATATAGCTACTCGATCATTATTATGTTTGTTAAAAAACAATATCATAAACATAAAACACCATTCATCCATATACATCACCCTAAAGGCAAAAAAAAAAAAATTCAATGACAAAAGTTATAAAACTTATTAACAGTAGAAGTGAAATATAAAATAAACAAGTTAATTATACCTACGTGACAAAAGTCTTAGATTAATAAAAGGAGTAATTACAAAAAGAAAAGTACCAAGAGGTCAAAATCTCTAAACACGCAAAAGTGCAAAACATTGTAAAAAGTAACTACAAAAAAAGTACAACTTACAGATAATTCACAAATTTGAAAAATAAAAAGGAAAAAAAAAACAAACAGAAAACAAGAAAACAGAAACATGCAATGACGCTAATACTCGATTTCTAAACTCGGCAAGCTAGCCCATACAACATTGAAATTTTCGGTGTGAAGATGAAATCATGTCTTGATGATTTAATAATCATAACAAGTTAAAGACCTAACTGCCAAAGAATAAATTTGGGAATCTTGTGCCTAGTAAATCCGAAGCAAAGAAGCTCCAAATTAACAAGTAACATGACCATAACAGATTATTAAGCACTAAATTCCATGTTGTCAACAAAGCTTCTCATTTAAGTTTATAAAAATTGTCAGATTTTGTATAATTTAAGAAAAACTAATGCAGCGCGGTGCTTCAAAACAAGCAACCCTAAACATGCCCAATATTAAAGAGATAGAAGAACAAAAGCAAATGCACACCTTGAATATCATGCTTAGTGATAACCTCTGGATTCATCAAATCTTCTTTTGGGGAATCATAGAGTTCCCAGTCCCAGTCAGCTGCTTTAGGTGAATCGTCAGGGGCACACTCAGCAATTATTTCTAACTTCACTTCTTCAGGAATCACCTTTGGTATCTCACTGAACAAGCGAGATTGTTCAGCAGGTGACTCGAGCAGATTCCTTCTTTCCAGATACTCAGCCACCGTAATAGTAGTAAAGGAAGACTAGTAGAATTAATACTTCATAAGCAAGCACAAAAGACAGCAAGGGAGAGATCCATGATTGGTCGACCTTGCCCAAAAAGTTATTCCTTAATTGAGTTATGTTTGGAAGCAGGGGAGAGGAACACAGTTAAACTATGCGGAAGGTAGCCAAGTTAGTATTTCAAGACGCAATTTAAGACCAAGGGTTGAAGTCAAGCACATGTTCTATTAACCACGACTTCAACAAGGGTAACAAAAATAAAGGATATTTATATCGCCACCCCTTCTCGTTAGCACGATCTGCAAGATTCTTGAGAAGCACGAGCTCTCTTGCTAGCCACTGCAATTAAGAAAATATAAGTTTGTCCAAAGAAACGATAGTCAGCACTTCATACATTAAAATAAGAAAAGGATACAAATCTCCTAGCTTCATTGTCCCTATTAACAAGAGCACAAAAACAAAGCTAATGCAGTCTTTGAAAGTTCACATTCTGCACGATACAAACCGATATAAACCTGGCAATCATTGAGTTATATACTGCTTATGAATTCAATTCTAATATACTGCTTCTGGATTCAGTTCTAATATTCTGTTCCTGGATTCTGCAAGCAAATGCAGAGCTCTGACGTTAAGAAAAAAAAAAAAAACAAGCACGAAATGTGGGTAAGGGCAGCTTCAAGTGCTACTAACTCCAAATAGACTTTTATTTCAATCAATGCTTAATTCCTAGTGCTATTACATATTTTGGTAATTATACTAATAAGCCTACAACTAACTAAATGGTAAAATATCTAAAAATACCTAGTTAACCAATATATCACATTACCGACCGCCTGAGTTCCACCTTGCCCTCAAGGTGGACAGAAAATGAGTTGTGGTGGTGACAAAAGAGGATTTTAATTAAAGCTAAAAAGGTTAGATGAGATAGGGCGACAAAAAATTTTGGGTTAAAATATAAGCTTGAAAATATTGGATAGGTCTAGCAAATGTACTTTTAGAAATTGAAAACCAAGTGTTCCAAAGAAAAATTACCAAAAGTCCGAAAAAATAGGGTTGGGAAGCAAAAGAAAGCAACCACCACAGGATTCACAACGAACTTGTTGAATGATTAGTACATCCTGAATATGGATGAATATACTGAGGGAGTGAAGCAGCTGTTTTGCTCCCGTGTGAACAAGAATTGGCCCAAAATACAGATAGAGTGGCAAAAGAACCAACTGCTACAATATTAGAGGCCAAAACACCGAAAAAGAACGTTTCCCCAAGTGTCATCAAAAGCTTAGCACGTGGAATCGGACCCTCAAGGCCCTCACTGTTCAGAGCCATTGATTGCTCTCTTTGATTAGTCAAACTTTTGTCTGCACCTGCTGCTACTGCATTTCTCTTTGAATATGATCCAATGTTGCACGAAACGAAAATCGATATGGGAAACGGAAACGAGAAACAATAATTTATAAGTTTCGGAAACAAACGAAATGTGATTCTTACAATGCACAAAAAATAAGTCTGAAAGGATGAAGGCAAATGCAAATGAAACTCACGATGAACGGATGAAGGCAAATGCAAATGAAACTCACGATGAACGGATGAAGGCAAATGCAAATGAAACTCAGATTTCAGAGGTGTTTACCTATATTGTCTAAGTTTGAACACGATTCCAGATGTTGGCGTCCAACATGAGTTCAAGTGTTCAACTCGACAATGCTTGAAATTGAAAAAAGATTTGATCTTGCATGATCTGGGACTTAAGTTTAATAAGTCCACTAAAAATACAGTGAGCTCTAGCAAGGACAGACAGTCTATACTTTTTGATATCTTCTAGTAAAAACAACTCAAACAGAGAAAGTACAACTGTACAGCAAAATGGTTAACACATATGCATTTGCATTGAACTAAGAAACAAATGCATTACAACTAGAAAACAGAAAGCTAGTCGGCTTATAACCATCATCCACAACAAACAAGAAGGATAATATACCATTTGCCAACCCAGCTAGCAGTCAAAAAGCATAAAGGCCAGTTAATATCCAAACCCTTCATTAACAATAAAATCCAAAAAAATGTATACATACATGTTTTATTATGTCCTCGTGCAAAATATTTACTTTCTGCTCAAGTTCACCCTGTTCATGTTAAAAAGATTGCAAATGCAGCGAATGAGAAATCCACAGCAGCAGAGTAGAAAATTTTGAAAAACTCTATAACATTGGGAAATGAAACACTATCCTACAAATCATCAATATCATAACTTACAACAGTAGGCTGCTTTAGTAGACCATCCTTAAATCTTCTATGCAAATCTTCAATTTCATCCTACAGCGACAGAAATTAACATCTGAATAAAGTTGGAAGGGTTCTTTGCTAGTTCTATGCCACACTATGTTACTTGGACTCGGGTACTAATCATGGTGCAAAATCGCGATCGTGGTCGCGATAATGGTCGCGATTGCGGATCACGGTATTTGAAAAAATTCGGTTATCGTGGAACGGATCGCGATTGTTATTGATTAGTAGAAAAATATCTTTTTTAAATGCACTTATTAAAAACATAATAATAAAAAATACATATTAAATACCAACAAAAAATAAAACAATAATAAAAAAATATATAATTTATCCACTTTACCTTGTACATTTGATTTCAAGAGTATAGATATAATCATACTTTAAGGATAATAATTTAAAAAAATAACCATTTAAAAGAGTAGTAAGAAAAATACGGTAACAGTAGGTGCCTTGGTGGGTGCATTAAATGCATTGGGTAAAGAAACATTAAAATATGTTCTTTGAACAGCTTTGTACATATGTACAGACTACAGATATCTTTTTCATTTCCAAGAATCCATTCCAAGCTTCAAATAAAAAGAGCATGGCCATTATATTCAATTAGTCTTTCTTCCTTTAAGTCATTAATGGTAAAGCTTCAGTTCCTCTTCTACTCTTCTTCATTTTTTGTTTTCAATCATCTAGACTCTGGATGTGTAAGTTTTATTTATTTTTCTTTTATTTATCGTTCTTCTGGGTAGAAAATCGGCCAACAAACTCAAAATTCGGCTTACAAACTCAAAACTCGCTCGTGATAAACTTTAATCTCCGGTATTAATCGGTCAAAACGGTCGGAAAACGTGTTGACTCGCCATTTTTCAATACAACGTGATAAATCGCAATTTCTCGAAACGGCTAGCTGAAAATCCGTGTCAACTCGGTCGGATTTTGCATCATGGTAGTAACGCCGGATCATGATACGAGTCCAAATGTCGAATACGTCTATATATTCAATTTTACGCCTAAAATGAAGTGTCTAAGTGTCATAACATTGTCCGAGCATTGAGGAATGGACAAGGGTGTGTGAAGCAAAATGAAGAGTCCGAGTAACAAAGGTGCCACAAAACCAGCACCCATCATAAAGCTACCAGCCAACCACCTTGGAAACTAATCTCAAAAGATGCATGCAAGTAAAGTTTCAAGCAATAAAAAATTAGTTTTAAAAAGCATGTCTCGAATGGAGGCTCCAGAAAATCGTTTTTCATAGTTTGGGCTCAAAAGACAAAAGACATGCGCTCTTTTGCGCCTTTTTCTCTTTTTGCGCCTTGCACTTTTGGATTTTTTATTTTCTTTCTTTTTTTCCCTATGGCAACTTTGACATTTTGTCTTCTTTTACCCTCTTGTTTGCTTCTTTCAAATTTTCTTTTCTTAGATACTTTTTTTCTCAACTTTCTACAATTTTTCTTTCAACTTTTCTATTATTTAGTTTGTCAAACTACTTTCTTCTTGAGTTCTTGTTGCCAAAAAGTCATATATATACTACCTCTGTTCCATTTTAGTTGCACCATTGGGTTTTGGCACAATATTTAAGGGTTGTCAAGTCAGTATGGTAAAAATAGAGATGATGTATGATTGATGGTGATATGTGGGGTAGAAATAAAAAATGGTTGTAACTTGTGGGTATATTAAATAACTAATGGGATGATGTATGATTGATGGTGATATGTGGTAGGAATAAAGCGAGGATAAAATAAGTAGATTATTTTTGCCAAAAATAGTAATGTTGCAAGTAATATGAAAATTCCAAAAATGGTAAGTGTTGCAAGTAAAATGGAACGGAGGAAGTATAAAGTTATATATACATAGATATATATATATATATATATATATATATATATATATATATATATATATATATATATATATATATATATATATATATATATATATATATATATATATATAGGGGTAGGTTCAAGTGAAAACACTTAAAATGGTGAAAACTGAAAACTAGACAGAGGTATACATATTGTAGCAAAAGGGTACATATTATCTTATAGGGTGTAATATTTTTTGTGAAGAAAAGCGTTCATATTATTTACAAAAATGTCATCTGAATATGTACCCCTTTTAAGGGGTTATGTACCCCATTTAGCAAATGTCTAATTATTTACAAAACTGCCACCCAAATATGTACTCCATTTGAGCTTTTATGTACCACTGTTTTCAGTTTTCACCATTTTAATTGGTTTTCACATGATCCAAACCCTATATATATATATATATATATATATATATATATATATATATATATATATATATATATATATATATATATATATATATATATATATATATATATATATATATATATATATATATATATATATATATATATATATATATATATATATATATATATATATATATATATATATATATATATATATATAAAACTTTTTTTCGTCCCATGAGTGGTGGGTGGGTGATGAGCATGGCTAATTTAGTGAGTATAGATATAAAGGAGAGTGTTCCCACACCCGTTCACTCATTTTCCATATCTATTAATAGTTCAAGCTAAGCTTAAGCTCAATGGCTCGATTCAAGCTTAGGTTCAAAAGGAGACCAAGTTGAGCCTTATATTGGCAAAGCTCATGCTTATATTTTTAGTGGCTCAAGCCAACCCAACTACTTCAAGCTCAGTCTTGGCTGGATTTGTTTACATACCAAGACCAGAAAGTAAACTCACAACTTTAAGGTTTAAATTAGCATAGAAACTTGCAGAAAGAATCAATTTATGCTTTGGCTCCTCATTGAATATATAGCCAAGCTGAGTTTTACCTCAGAAAAATTCTCATCTGACAGTTCAGATATGTGAATGTCGTCTGTCATGCTCGAAATTTGCAGAAGTGTTGAACCATCACCCAACGAATCCACAACCACGACACCTGTACATAATGAGTTTCTGAATTTATGTATGACGTTTTTACAAACAGTAGCACAGTGCAGGATGACCAAACAAATAAGTTCAATTACCTGTGACAAGTTGAAGTTGATGAGAATTCTTTTGAAAGATATCATGAGGGTCTGACTTGACCCGCACAAAGCTCCCAACTACTTTACTTTCAAATGCTTCTGGATGCTTTTGTAACTCTTGAACTAAGCTCCTTTTCAAAAACACGAGTTTTATGTTTTCGGCATTTATAGCTGCTAAGGAGTTTTTTGAAACTTCTGGAGCCTTCTTTTTCAGCTGTGGTTTCTTCTCCGAGTTAGAATTTTTCTGCTTCTTAGCTACAGAAAAAGTCTCCTCGTCATATTCATCAGAACTACCATAAAGGTTGTCGTCCGAACCTTCCTGATTCTCAGCCAAGTGAGGGTCCAAGAGTTCATATATTTTATTCTTCAAGACAGACTTTTTCTTTCCGAAAAGTGTTTGCAGCTTTTCATCACATAAAATCCTCCTCTTATTCTTGGGGTTTGT
This sequence comes from Amaranthus palmeri, assembly GCA_019776075.1. Classification (NCBI taxonomy): domain Eukaryota; kingdom Viridiplantae; phylum Streptophyta; class Magnoliopsida; order Caryophyllales; family Amaranthaceae; genus Amaranthus; species Amaranthus palmeri. Next base: position 484,054 of record JAAKBH010000019.1, read on the forward strand.
CAATTGTTTCAGATTCACATACTCATTGACAATAGTAGTTAGATCACCTTGGGACAGTGACTTGCTAGTATCCTTGCCAACTGACTTAAGGAATTCAATTAGCTCCCTCGAACCCCAACCCACATATTCCCTTTTCTTTTTAATATATTTTCTTGTTCGTGGAGTAGAAGCTTGTGTGCCGCCTTCTTCAATCCAGACAAATGGAGCAGGTACATAGCAATCATCCATTCCTACAACAAGGATAAAGTATACCAATCAACAAAGTGTACCAACCCGGTGTCAAATGATTCCCTAATTTCCTCGCAAATCAAAAAAGAGAATCATAGTTGGTTTTGGGCTATTTTAGTTCATTTTCAGCGAATCGTGAATTTAAAAAGTACACTAGCTCAGCCCAATGTTACTTCAATACAGTACCCAACAATGATAATCTAAGAAGTCTCTGTTAGAGTCCCTAATTTATAGAGACCAAAAACAGTACAACATTTACTTTGCCCTAATACAAAGGACATTGTTTCTAATTGACCCTTGATAAACCCTAAGTCACTAACTCCACATAACATAAATACCAACTAACAAGATCAGATCAAATGTTACCTTTTACACAAACCTTATTAGTAGACACACTAGAGCAACCTAATTTAAGATACACACTATAACAACCATTAATATACAAAACAACCTTTCCTGGATGATTTTCAATGACTACTCTCATAATTAGATTACCAAAGCTGACTTTCACCCAAAAAATTCTCCGAAAAAGTAACTACATGCAATCAGACAGAGCATAACCCAATGTCATTTCGAAAACTACCCATCAAAAACAGCCAAGTAAGTAAACAAAGAAATGGCTACCCAACAACAGAATCGAATAATTAAATGCAAATTTAAATGAACTAGAAAGATAAATCAATTTTTATTACCATTTCCCAACCTTTTGGAAGCAGAAATTAGCCAATTTTATGGAAAGAGGGAACGATCGAAATTTACGTTGGGCGTTTTAGACAAAATTGAACAAAGAGATTAAACAAGGAAATGAAAAAGAGAAGGAGAAAGAATACCTGGGAATGGAATGGAGTTGACCGGAGGAGAAGACGGTGAAAAGGGATGTTTTGGGAGGTTTTAGAGGTGTCAGTAATTCATTCAGCCCATTAACTGAACTGAAAAGTGTAAATGGAGACAAAGGGGGTTGGGTTGGGAATTTGGGCAATTGACTAGTAGGTGGCGGATACCCAAAATTTGAACCAAAATTGCATAAAGAACTTTCAAAATAATTCGAGGAAAACTTATTTTTCAAAATAAGCATGTAAGTATGAAGTATCTAAATTTTGGTGAGGAAATTGTTTATCGTTACTATCAGCGAATAAAGAACAATGATAATTAAAGTCAAAGGCTTTCTGATTCTGGCTAATAATGCTTCTTAGGACTCTCTTCAATCGTAAATAGAGCAACTTGGATATTTATTTGTATAAGGTGTGACAGCAAAGATGGGCCTTAAATCCGCTGGGTGGAATGGGCAGGGGACTTGAGGGATCAAGATGATTGTTGTAGTGTTCCAAGTCTTGAGTAGTTTGGCATTCTAAATAAAAGATTGTATAATTGCAATTAAACTAGGGCCTACAGTAGACCAGGCTTCCTTGTAAAATTTGATGTTATATCCATCAAGGCTAGGGAACTTGTTTTCTTCAATACTTCACAAAAGCTTTTTTATCTCATCAGCAGCAAAGGTGAGATTTAATTTTGTTTCTGTTTTGCAGTTTACAACAAAGTAGGTTAGAGTAAAAGGAAACTAAAGCATTATGAATATCCTCGAATCCACTGATAGTTTTGCCATTCTGAGTGAGCATAATGATCCTATTGTGATTCCTCCTCTCCTTAATACTTTTATGAAATAGTTTGGTGTTGTCATCACCATATTGGATCCAATTGATCTTAGCTCGTTGTTAGATGTAGGAAGCATATTTAGACTTCACCTCCTTTAGTCGTTTGGCCATGGTTGACTTGATTCACAAGCACCTCATCTGACAGATTATGGTGAAGGTTATATTGAGTTGTTTCAAGATCCTTCTCAGCTTTGAGCAATGACATTTGGATGGGGGTATGCTGGAAGTGCTTTTTCAAGATTGGCTTGAGTAGCTTTAAATTCTCTTGGATTTGGAAGCTCTTGTGCCCTGAAATCATGTTATTCCAGACCGTGCTAACAACATCACTAAAAGTTTTGATTGTTAGTCCAAAAATTAAAGAATTTAAAAGGTTTTTTTTACTAATATGGTGAGGTAAGAACTGAATTAGCATTGGGCAGTGATCAAAATCTTATTCAAGAAGGAAGGAGACTTCAACATTAGGGTACTCATCCTCCCATGAGAGGTTGCATAAGGTGCGATCAATTTTGCTAAAGACCCTCTTCCCTCCAGCTTGTTTGTTATTCCAGGTAAAATATCTTCCATTTCACATCATGTAGTTCACAAGTATCCTTGCAAATTCTGAGAGGAAGAAATTCTAAGAACAGGTTCACTTGACCTAATCTTTTATTAAGGTTGGCGACACAGTTGAAATCACCTACAACCATCCAAGGACCAGAAACATTTTTGCAATTGCATCAAACATATTAAACATGTTCATTCTCATCTTTTTGTAAGTAGCAACATAGAGGAAAGTACATTGGAAGGGGCTACCCAATGTGGGAGTCACCTCCAAGTACATTAACTGATTGTTGCAAGCCTTAATGTTAATCTGCAGAGATAAAAGGGTTCCAACCTATGATGATACGACCACTCTTGTCCCAGTGTAGATTTTAGAGAAACACCAGCCAGGACATAGGCATTGATACAATAAGCCCATTTTTTTGTTTTACTTTTGTTTCTAAGAAGGCAAACAGATGGACTTGATTATGAGTTAGGAACTGGGCCATATTATTCTGCTTCCTTACGTTATTCAACCCCCTCACATTCCATATCAGGATGTTTTCATGTTGGTGGATGGGGTATAGCCCCCAGCGCTGTTTCATTCAAGGTTTGCGTCATGACCTCCTTTGTTATAGTCCCTTGTTCCGCAATAATATCAAAGTCATTGCCCATATTAAGTAAATGGGTTATATGATCTTCCTCAATAACAGATGCTTTTTCTTGGATTTGGATCTGAACAATTGAAAGTCGTCATCGTCTGTGTTCTATTGTATGGGGGTACTTTTTGGGACCCATTTGCATACAACACCCACCTTACAATTACTTTCCACATGACCTAATTGCTTGCATTTGTTACATAGTGTTGGTTTTCAATCATAGGCTACCTTTACACTTATCAGTTCATCATCTTCATTGGTGAAAGCAATTATCTCATGTAATCTAGCGGTGATATTTTCAACTGGGCATACATCATTCGATCCTTATTCAAAGTAGCATTATCCACACAAATGACCTTCCCCCAGCATACTTGCTATCATGCATATTATTATTATTATTATTATTATTATTGTTGTTGTTGTTGTTGTTGTTGTTGTTGTTAACTCGAGAAAGAGCCAAAATTAGGATTTTGCATCTTGGAGACATAGAAGAAAAAGGAAGAGAGAAATAAAGGGTGGGAAATTGACTCAGGAAAGAGAAGAAAAAAAAAGGAATTTGTGAAAACAAAACTCAAATCAAGTACCTATATGTTAACTCGAATATGAAATTACCGAAAGCTGCAGATAAATAACTTAGATTAGTGTTTTAAAATTAGAAGCTAGCAAAAGCTGGTACTTTCAGATTAAAAGGAAAAGTTAGAATGTTTATATTGGAAACAGCTAAAGTTAAGATTTCAAAATCAGTTCTTTTGCAAAATTAAGACACTTGAAAATTGCAGGTAAGCAACTTTACTTAGTTTTTTAAAATTTAAAACTAGTTAAAGTGGGGATTTTGATTAAAAGGAAACGTTGAAATGTTTATATTGGAAACAACTAAAGTTATGATTTTCAAAATTAATTCTTTAGCAAAATTAGGACACTTGAAGTTTTTTTTCTTGAAAATGACATATACAACCTTTAGAATTGTATATAAGAAGTAAAAAGTAACCGGTCGGCTAGAAGGCATTAATATTTTTAAAAAAATTTCTTTCATATAACGGGTCAACGGGTACCTGACTCAATGTATTTTGTGGCCCTAACCCGACCCACAACTTTTTTTTTTTACAAAATGGACCCTCCATTTAGGATGCAAGTCAACAGGTCGGTGGATCAGGGCGAGCGGGTTGGATTGTTTTGGATACCCCTTATGAAAAGTATGAATATTTGGTAAAAAAATAAATATAATTTTATCCTTTTTTGTGTAATTTGTATTAAAATTATGATATTTTGTGAAAAATAAGTACTCATCCTATTCTTATTAATTGTCATATTTAATATTGCACACTTATCAATGCATTATTTTAATTCTAAATATTTGTAATTTGTCCTCAGCTAAAAATTATGAAATAGTGATACTTCCTTTTATTTACTATTATTGATCCTTTTGATTTTAGACGTTTGCCAATGTACAAGTTATATATATATATATATATATATATATATATATATATATATATATATATATATATATATATATATATATATATATATATATATATATATATATATATATATATATATATATATATATATATATATATATATATATATATATATATATATATATATATATATATATATATATATATATATATATATATATATATATAAATATATATATATATATATATATATATATATATATATATATATATATATATATATATTGCCAAGTAATTTGTATTATATACCAGACAAATAGATACAATCACACGCGCGGATGGAAATTAACTCCACCCGTGCCACCAAAGACGCTACCCGCTCAGACAAAAAGAAGAGCGATAGCCCAAAAACCCAAAAAAAAAACCTACTAAGTTACAAGCATATCAATCATTCTACTGTTTGCTCTCCCCGCTATCCTAAAAACTATACAATCCACCACCTCCTTCAAACTAAGTCTATGGTTGTCAAAAACTTTTTTGTTTCTCTGCATCCAGATGCAATAGAGCATTTCCGTCCATAACCCTACAATGAGCTTAGCACGGTCTGTCTTCTTTTTGTTAAGCTTGCTCATTTGCTGGATTTCTTCTTGGAATGAAGTATCCTCAAGCCTTCGAGGGAGAAACTTGAACAGGTTGGTTCTGATTTCCTTCGCATTCGCACACTCCAAAAACAGATGATGAGCTGTTTCCCTAGCTCCGTTACACAGACTACACAAGTCGTCAGAAAGATGCATCCATTTAGCGATCCTATCTTTGGTAGCCAGCCGATTTTGGACCGCAAGCCAAGTGATAAATCGAGCACTCGGAGTAGCCACATTTCTAATCATAATATTCCCCCAGTTTGCTTTTGGTGCATCTACAATTAGGAGGTCGTAGGCTCTGCCAATAGAGAAGGAGCCCCCTTTGGTAAGCTTCTCCCATCCCCCAAGATGCTCAAGAAGAGCCCTCTGCTTGATGATTTTTTTGAAACTCGAAGAAGCATGTATGGAGGGGGTTATCTCTTGAAGATCTCGGTTCTTTATGTAGTAATTGTGTATCCACTTCACCCACAGGTTCTCCTTATGGCGGGCAAGGTTCCACAAATGCTTAAGAAGAGCGGCCTTGTTCCAAACGTACATATCTCTCAAGTTAAGTCCGCCCTTTGAGAACGGCAAACCCATTTGATTCCAGGAGACAACATCTTTCCTTGAAATGCCCTCTTTACCAGTCCATATATACGATCTGCAGGTGTTCTCAACCATTTTGAGCAGCTTCTTCGGCAGACAAAAGATTTGAGCCCAAAAATTCATCATACCCCTAATGACGCTTCTAACAAGCTGGATCCGACCTGCATAAGATAGTAACCTCGAAGACCAATAGCCAATTCTACCCACAATTTTATCCACAAGGGGTCTGTAATCTCGCGAGTTCAGCTTCTTGGAGTGAAGAGGAATATATATATATATATATATATATATATATATATATATATATATATATATATATATATATATATATATATATATATATATATATATATATATATCTATATATATATATATCCAGTGAGAATCAAGCTTGTTAATACATGCCTTGGTTCATATTTATAGGCCTAAGACATAAGGAGAACAACTAAGACACTTGTGGATGAAAAAATAACTACTAATAACAGCTATTAATCACGTTTTAATCACGTGCCTTTTAAAAAAAACAAAACAAAGCACAAAAACACACTGCTGCTGCTGTCAGTCCAAACGTGTGACCAAGGGACCTTCGTCCCATTTTATTGTTGTCTTGCTGTGCTTGCAAATGGGTTTCCAATGTCTCGATGGAAAGATCCTAGTGTGGAGATTCCATTCCTTCCTTTCACGCCCTCTAGTTTGCCTTCTTGAGCTCTGCACAACCCCATTAAGGTGGGCAGGTCCAACGTGTGCACACTCTGATTTCTGTTAGAATTGACGAGTGAATGCTCGACCTTTGGCTCCTCTTCTTGGGGTTTTCCTATGATTGATAGTAGGCACTTTGAGTTTAGATGGAAAGGTCCATGTGCAAGGGTTCCATTGCCATCCTCCAAGCCACTTAGTTCCTCAAGGTTCGCTTTGGCTAGTGCGCGCAAGGTGGGCTGGTTAGAGATTTCTTCGACTTGACTTGTGCTTGTGTTAGGTATGCTTGGCCCTTTTGGTGAGCTTGGTTTGTACGTTGCTTCATCCTTTGATCTTGAGCCACCCAAATTTGGTTCAGTTTATTAGAATTATTTTTACTCACTAGTGGAAAAAACCTTATGGGCTGCGATTTTTTAGCCACTATGGGCTGCGTATTTCGACCCCAGCCAATATTGTAGCAGCTAGAAATATTAGACAAGGGCTGCGGGTCAAAATACGCAGCCAAAAAAAGGCTTAAGGGCTGTGGACATGGGCAAAAACCGCAGCCCTTAAGTCTTTTTTCAAAATAAAAAAAATTCAGATCTTGAAATATGAAAATAAAAAAAAACGAAACAAAATACTCAGATTTCAGGAAAATTCATAAATCTAAGGGAATACCCAGATCTAATTTAGAACGAAACAAAATAAATCTTTAAGAACCCAGATCTAATTCATAAATAAAAAAAACGAAACAAAATACTCAGATTTCATACACAACCCAGAAAATTCATAAATCTTTAAGAACATTAAACGAAATAAAAAAACGAAATAAAGACATTTAGAACCCATATTTCATACACAACCCAGAACAAGATTTCATACACAAGATTTCATAAACAAGATTTCAAGAACATCAAACAAAATAAAAAAACGAAACAAAATACCCAGATCTAATTTCATAAAAACGAAATTTACAAAAAAAAAGAACTCAAATTTACATCAAAAACGAAATTTACATCAAAAAAACGAAACAAAATACCCAGATCTAATTTCAAGAACCTAAATGTCTTTGATCTTCGAAATTTCATCAAATTTACATCAAAAACGAAATTTACAAAAAAAAAAAACTCAAGAACCTAGATCTTCGAAGGCTTTGATCTTCAAGAACGAAATTTCATCAAATTTACGTCAAAATCTTCAGGAACTCAAAAATCTTCAAGGACTCCAAATGAACGAAATTTACATCAAATTGAAGGTCTTTAATTTATGAAGTTTAGAGAAGTTTAGAGAATGAAAGGTCTCAAAATTTATGAAGTTTAGAGAAGTCTTCAATGGATGATGAAAACTAAGAGAGACTAAGGCAATTCTTAGAGAAGTCTTAGAGAAAACGACTGGATTCTTAGGGTTTAGAGAATGAAAGGTTTCTTAGGGTTTCTTAGAGTTTAGAGAAGTCTTAGAGAAAAAACGGCTGGGTTCAATTAGGGTTTAGAGAATGAAAGGTTTCTTAGGGTTTCTTAGAGTTTAGAGAAGTCTTAGACTCTTAGAGAAAACGGCGCCTCAAGTCAAGGGTTTATTGGTTTTGGGTTGGGCTACACTTTTGGGCTGCGGACACAAGGGAAAACCGCAGCCCTTTACCTTCTTTTTTTTTTGGGTTAATTGTCTTATATTAAAGACTGTTTGGGGCTGCGGACAGTTAAAAAACCGCAGCCCTTTACCTTTTTTTTTTTGCTACAGTTTGGGGCTGCGGACAGTGTATAATTCAATATATAAATGATCTTGTTTGAATCGTCTAATCGCATACTTTTCAAACAGTTTGGGGCTGCGGACAGCCAATTGCGGCTAATGTGTAAGAAAAAATATAGTCAAGTGGGATCTTGTTTGAATCGTCTAATCGCATACTTTCATAATATTAATTTTTAGACGTGTATAATTCAATATATAAATGATCAAAATAACGCATTGGACTGCGTAAAAAGTCAAATGTAGCATGTATAATAGAACGGAGAAGTATCTATCATTATACATAATGAAATATTATAAAAAGTAGATATTAATAATCTTTGTACTGGGATGATCAAACAAGATTTCACTTGATTATGTTTTAATCTATTGATTAAAAATAAAATACAAATTAACGTTCCTGTTGGTAGGCGGAAATAAATGGCGGTAATGAAAATGAAAATTAATGTAATTTTGGTTGAAAAATTTCTTAAGTACATTGATGGTCAAGCTTGTCCAACTTCAACCATTTTATTTTCTTCATAAAATTCATTCCAATACAATACCATTGGGAGATGTGGTATTAGGTGGTAATGAAAATCTGTAAAAAAACTTTTTTTTTTTTTTTATCAAAGTTTCATCCTAATGGAATGACATGAGACTTTTGATAAAATTTTACACTATACATCATTCTTATTAACACCATTTAATAATTAATATCACAAACCAAACAAGTCGTAGTAAAAGTAAGTGAATAGTATAAAAAAGAAAACAGCCAATCTCTTAAGAGACTGTCTTTATGAGAGACGTCCCCAAGGCCCAACCCATTAAAGCTTATTTTTACTGTTACTCTACATTTTTTTAGGAGGCGACCCAATTAAAGATGATCTCTCAAAGAGACCGTCTCTCACAAGAATTTGCGAAAGAACAAATGTGACATTTTTAATGAATTGGTGCCTTGGTGGGTTATAAAGAATAATAATTTAACCGCATGTTCTTGTGAGAGACGGTCTCTTTAAGAGATCATATTTAATTGGGTTGATCCATTAAAGAAAATGTAAGTAAATATAAACAATAAATTTTAATGGATTGAGACTGAAACACTTCTGTCAAAAAGACGGTATTCAATCAGGACAGTGGCTATAATTTAAGTCACAAAATCTCACAAGAGACGGTCTATAGGATAGACCACAAAATAAGGCCAGCCCATTTCCCTTAACTGATTTTTTTTATTATCATATCAATTATATTATGTTATAATCCTAAATGTAAGGTATTATAACCTCGAATATACTATTCTATAACCCCAAATATAAGTTATTATAACCCCAAATAATTTATTATAACCCCAAATATACTATGTTATATTTTGGGCTAGGCTTCATGGATTGCGTCTATAGAATAGACCGTCTCCTATGAGACTTACTAAATTTAAGTAGCTTGGGCCTTGGATTAATGAAGGAAGATATTTGTCCCATCACCCACCCCCATTTGACATTCCCTTTTTTCCCTGACAATTAAGCAGTTGATTTCCAACCACCGGCGATTCATACAGAAGAAGAGAGAGAAATTCATCGAAAATGTCATTCTCGTTCTTCAAACCTCGCTCCAAAACTCCTCAGGAGGTTGTTAGGTCTACCAAAGATAGTCTCCTGGCTCTTGATACTGCTACCCTTGTCGAAGTTAAAGCTCTTGAAAAGGTTTTTACTTTTTTATTTCTTCTGTGATTGAATTGATACTTTTAACAATTATCATCTGGGTTCATCTTGATTTTTATGAAACATTTCATCTTTGTTGTTTCTTCTTTTTCTTCCTCCGAATTCGGGTTTTTTTTTTCTCTTTTGATGTACTTGTGTTCTATAGTACATTAATTGTAATGTGATGTGATGCATTTTCATGTGGGTTTTTTGATTTTGATGCATTTTCACATGGGCATTTTGTCAGGAAAAGAGATTGGGAGAATTTTTTGGTATCTTTTTGAATAGAATGGTTAATCTGGTTGAACTTAAGGATCAATATCAAGGGTAAGCTGGTTGATGATAGGGAATTCATTTATACATTTTGACTGTTTACAGATGGATCTTGTAAATTTAGATCATAAAATGGTAAAATGGATAGAAAGTCACGTTTTTAGGGGATTTACTAGGAGGTTGAGAGACACTGCAGATGAGGTAGAAATTTAAAAGGATGGACAATATGAAGGGGAATTCATGTGACGACCATCGAAATGATATAGTAGTTCATGTGGCCGACCCTAATCTTTTTAGATGATTTCGCATTGTTGTAATTGGTTGAATGTTCAATATAATGGTGTTTTTTTTTGAAATATTAGAGCTACTGGATTTTAAAGCTTATGGTTTGTTTATGTGAATGTAAGATAGTCTACTTTCACATGATGCAAATGGGCAGATAATTTTGTCCGGTAGATTTATGATTGCTTGTGTTTCTGTCTATTGATTTACAGTCAAATTATCCCTGGTTTGTGTACTGTTACTTTCCATTTCCTTCTGGTAACTTGTCTGGGCATGGTGCATTCTTTGATCTTCTGATGAAAAGACTCGGTTTTGTTTGTCTATGCTATGTTTTCTGGAACTTGAAACCCAATATTCTCAGTAGGAAGTCTGGTTACGAATTTAATTAGGATGCTTGTGATTTTTGGAGGTCACATTGGCCTTTTTTTGAACATTGCATTTGTGTTAGAAAGAAAAAAACTGGTTTGTTCTTTATTTGGGGTTGAAGGTAGATAAGCATGGAAATCTATATGTTTCAACTCATTCATTGCTTGGCTTTATTTATATTAATCTTCTTATAATTTTCTATTGGAGCTGATCTTTTGATTTATTCTGATTACCCTGTTTGATTTTGCTCAATGGGTTGGTTGATACATCAAGAGTTGAAGGCATATCTTAACCTGGCAAAATTATGTGATTTGTGAGATCATTTGTACACTTTAAATCTTGTTTTGCATACTAATAATGAAGGGGCTATAAACTTTGAAGTAGTAAGAGAAAGCTTTAGTTCTTTGCTACTATCCAAATTAGAATTGTATTTTAGTGTTATCTTGGGGACTTGGGGTGGATATAGACATGATTGGAAGTTTGGAACTTGGAAGTTAAATTGTGAATTCAATTGATTAGATGATTGATAGTAGATTTGGTCTTGTGCGAATATACTGACATTCATTGAGTTCTTGTTTGCATGTTAGGTAAATGTCTTGTGGCCTAGTCTTATTGATGTATTGACATAAACATGTTTACAAGTTAGGTACTAATTTTGTTGATGTATTGATATAGACATGTCTTGGGTTCTAAGGGTTATAATTGATCAATTTTAGATTGTAAGTGATCACTAATGTTATAAGAAATCACTTTAAGATTATAAAGTAATCAATTTAAAACTGTTAGGGATCACTTTAAGATTTAATTGGTCACTTAAGATTGTTAGCAATCACTTTAAAATTATAAGTAATCACTTTAAGACTGTAAGTATACATTAGACAAGTCCAATAGAAATGGTATTGCCGTGAGGCCATCTCATTGAGAATTTGTGTATTATTTATGTGTTTTTTTATGGCAGGGATCATTTCACCATCGTGTATTTATGTTTTTTTTATGGTACGGATCATTTTACCATATTCAGTTTTATATTTGAAAGTCATGCATGCCTTCAAGTGAAGTGAAATGCTTGAGAGAGTTGGATGACATGATTGGGGCACATTTTAACCATGACCTTAAAACATCATTTGCTTTTGAGTTTCTCATTGATTTTAGAGCTGTTTGAGTTTGTCATTCATGTCAAAGTTGTATAGATAAGAATGCTACCGTTGGATTAACAAAGTCAATTGGAATTTGTATTTTGTATATAATTATTTCTTGTCATCACTGTGTGATTTTTTGGCATTAGGATAATTCCCCTTGCTTATGGTTATTAAGTTGTCTTTTTGTGAGAATTACATTTGAAGAAAGATATATTTGGAAATATTGCTTTTACAATTTTTAGCTTTCTTTCACTACTAATTACCAGAGTTCTTATTAAATTCATATAGGCATTGGAAGAAGTGGGAAAAAACTTTTCGACAATGAGGTTGATGCTTTGTGGGGATGGTGAATCTGAACCAAGCGCAGATCAGATTCTACAGATTACACTTGAAACATGTAAGGAAGATGTTATTCCTCTTCTAATTCACAAGCTACATGTTTTTGGTTGGCAAGTAAGTCATGGTTTAATCTCAATGGCTCACTGATGTTGGATTGGATTATATTTCCAATGGGTTGTTCACTTACCATTAAACGTGGGCAGGCAAGGAAAGATTTAGTCTTATGTTGGTCAGTGTTGTTGAAGCAACAAGTGGACGACACGTATTGCTGTTTAGAATACATTGAGAATCATTTGGAGTTGCTTGATTTTCTTGTTGTTTGGTAAGTTTTGATGGAGCTTTTTAAATTTTTTTTTTATCCATCTGTTAAATTGTGTGCTTCCATCAATTTCCTTCCTTTTTTTCAAAAAAAGAGTTTGCTCGGGCTGGCAAGTAATTATTGAAAAAAAGCTCTTATTTCTTAAATCTTCCATTTGGAGTACATCCAGGCTTCCTGTGCCACGATTTGGCACTCTCTAATATGATTTTGGAGGGGAACATCTTGTCTTGGTAGAAGTTTTCTTTATGGATGATCTAATTGTATTACAACAAATTTGTAGCTTCAAGAACTTTTGTTACTTTCTCATTCACTTATGATGCTTTATTTTTCTTTGTCGAGCAGCTATGATAACAAAGATGCTGCCTTGACCGGAGGGAACATGTTGAGAGAATGCATCAAGTTTCCAAAACTTGCAAAGTAAGATTTTCATGTTGTTTGGCTATCTGTTTCCCTTTTTTCGTTTTTGGTTTCGCTAAATATCTTCTTTTGAATATAATTAAATTTTTTAGTTTAATAATTAAAGGAGATAGAGGCGGGGTAGGAGAAAGAGGATCAAATATGGAAATGTGTGGACTTTGTATCCAATATGATAATTATATCTAGTCATAGGGAGGATGTTGCTTAGCAAGGTGAATAAGGATTTATTCATTGTTATATGTAGGTTTTGGAGCGACGCAAAATTTTATATTTCCTTAAATCCGCACTTTTTTTAGGATTGCTAAGTAGTTTCAAAGCCATCTCTTATTTTGTAACATGAAAATTAATATGATGAGTGACCGTGAGTCATCTTTTACATAGTCTCCTTTTAAAGGATGTAGCTCATGAATTCATTCTACTAATATTTGATAACAATTAAACATATCACCTTTACTATGTCATACCTTTTAAAATTTTATTATTTCACACTTTTTGAGAACCCGAAACTATTATAATCTGGTGAAGGATTTTATTTGGCATGGAATTCGATGGTGAAAAGACAAGTCGTCTTTTGAAGTTGATTATGATATGTTGGATCATAGTTTAGAATTGGGATTTTAAGAGGCTAGTCTCGTAGAAAGTACATTAGTTTGAAAATGGTTGCATCCATGTTGCTTTGTCGTCTTGTTATTAGAAACTATTATAGTTTGTTTTGTCTGGGTAAGGTATGCTCAAGGTTGACATATGACCATTTTAAAAGTTTGTCTTTATGAGAGGTAAGAACTATTATTGTAGGTCCTAGAGGATACATAAAAAATTAGAGTAGCTTTTTCTACCTAGTTCCCGCCATCATTGACTTTTCGCCCCCATGATGCTCATTTAATTCTTTTTTATAAAAAGCGTAGGATTTTGACTTGCTCATGCCTCTAAATGACAATGAAAAATTATACTTTTATTTTGGTGTTTAAGGTCGGAATTCTTTATATGGGCAGCGAAAGCTTAGGTGTTGTGAGTTATTTAATAGTGACCTTTTTGTGTAAGTCTTAAATGTTTCATTTCACCTTTTCTCCAAAGTTACACCTTTTCTCCAAAGTTACACCTTTTCTCTGTAGCCAATTGCATTGGAATGGTAAGATCATTTTTTAGGTATGATAATTTTTTCTAAATGTTCGATAGGAGTTTTGTTAGTTGATGTATACTTGAAAACTAAAGATCTGGTTTGGCTTTCAAAAATTTATATGCTTTGTCTAGCCACTAATGAACTATGATACATATCTTTCTTAATTGTGAAGTGACATTGTCTCATTTGCTTTGCATGAGTCTTGTGTTTGCTCTTTTGTTGGTTGGGATTTTTACAACGTGATTTCTGGAATTTGGAGGGATAGAAGAGAGTTTAACATGGCATTGTGTTTTCATTGAGAGTTTGTTATGTGTTTGATCACAAATGAACTTAAATATCTTCTTGGGAGGCATCGCATCTTGCTTGAGATTATCTACTTATTTAGTTCTCTTATGGTCATAATCCTATGGGCATTTGGTTTTAGAGATTATAATTGGGGAAACCAATAGGTGCTCAAGGTTTTGAGCTAAAAACAATTGAGGGAATAAGGCACGTTTATAGCAAAAGGATAACTTTTTATACATCCAACTTTCTTTTAGGTGTAGTTTCTTTTACTTTACTAATATTAAATGTAAAATAATTGTCCCATGTACCTTTCGCTAGTTTAAAATGAAGTTGAGAACATTTTCCTATTGTTAGCCTCATTTTTCATTTATTCCTCACCATGTTTTCCCTTAAAAAATGTATTCGTAGAAAATTTCGCCTTTAAAAATGAGAGTCAAATTAAATGAAGCCTAAGTTGATGTAAATCATTTGTGTTGGTGTAACATGAAAATAGATATGTTGTAGAATTGTAAAATAGGATTATGACATTCCTTTTATGTGCCTCATGCTCTACTTGATAATGACTAATTTTGTCAATTACAAACACAATTGTTCAGTAGGTAACCAACATAATTATTTTGTTAGTAACGAACATAATTACATCTAAGCTAACACCATGATAGGCTGACTCTTGAGGAATTGTGAGGGGGTAACAACCATATTGCGACATATCAACAATGAAGCGAGAGAGATCATTATACTAGCGTAGTAGGTGAGAAAGCCCATTTGATCTACAAACTCCTCATTAGTCGCTCACACAATCGATGTGGGACAAGTCTTATTAGTTGTCCACATGACCACGTTGGTTTAGGCTAGCTTAATCTATACTACCACTTCGAGTTGGTTATGATACCAATGTTATACATCAAAGACAAGGCTTATCCCAAAAGATTAGCCTTATAAGTGACACAACAATTTGAATCAATAAACCCATCATGATTTGCCCATGGAACCGATGTGGCAAATTCTGACTCAAATCCATCAAACATCACTGCATCGTGACTGTATCATAAAGGCTTTTGAGGTTTTCACATTTGCAATATCGATGACGGTTAATCGCAAAACAATCTACATTGACTGCAAAAGTGGTTCATAATAATAATATATGCCTTATTGAAAGTTGTGCATGATTGATCAGATGTTTTGGTACCAACTTATGAAATGGTGTATCTAGTTTTATGAGAAAAGAAATCTTGACTCCAAACCTTCAAAGCAGTCAAAGGCATAATTGCATGTTTTTCCCGAGCTGTGCATTCCACTCCATGTATGGCCATGCATGGACAGACCACATGTTAGAGAACAAGATTCTACATGCGAACATTCTCTTGCCTTAACTACATGGCACTTGGTACTAGCATATTTTCCAATCTCTTTAAGTTAAATTACAACATGATTTTGTATTAAGGCACTGTTGCCATGGCTCATGTTGGTTTTGAATTGTTCACATGGAAAAGTAGATGTATTTGGGTCTTGGGAGCACTGCACTCCATGATTCCGATCAAGATAATATTGCAAAAAGATAGCCCACTTCATCGTATCACGATCTATAGTAGAGGTTTTTGAATTTACTCTAACCGAAATATAGACCGAGGCAACTTCAAAACAATCCACAGTTGCACGAAAAGTGTTTCTCCCTCAAACACCGAGATTTCACACTATGATCATGAAATCAAAGTTGCACGGTATGAAAGGTTTCATCTTCATATGCTGAAGTAGGCATAAAAGCTAGTAGCAAGCAGCGACAGTTATTGACTGGCTGTTAAAGTCTTAATGTTATGTTCATTGGGTGCATCACTTGTGGCGACTCCTTTAGGCTGCATTAGTGTTACGTGTATGGTGTTTTCTAAACAATAAATATGCCTTTTCAAGCCCATGCTGTTTGATCCCTGGCGTCCTTTATATGATTGTCTTGCTTTTACAATGACCGAGTCCTAAAATCCTTTAGAATAGTCATGGCATTGGGTACTATGAAAATGAAAAAACGGAGGAGCATCAATAGGGGCAAGATGGTTGCCTGCGGTTTCTTAGGTGATGCCGTAATGCTACTCAGTCTGTGTTATTAATGATATGCTTTTGTTTTTAACTTGTTCCTTACAATATTTGATGTTTATGAGGGTTTTTTTTTAAAAAACGGTTTCAGGTTCTTTTCAAAGATTTTTTCTGAGGTATCTTTTTTATAGTATTCTTTCAGATATATATTAGAGTCCACAAGCTTTGAGTTGTTCTTCAAGTATGTAGAGCTTTCAAACTTCGATGTTGCGTCCGATGCATTCACCACATTCAAGGTGCTTAATGAGTTGGCATTTGTCTACACATGTGTTTGAACTTCTGCTTTTTTGTGACTGTTGAAAATAATCTATGGCAGGATCTGCTTACTAAACATAGTAAAGAAGTTGCTGATTATCTGACTTCTCACTATAATGAGGTAGGGTTGTGTTTCAACTTCCGATTGCTCTCGTAAATAAGATTTTATCTAGCATTTATAGGGGCAAAACGAGACCTTTTTAATTACATTATTATTTATATATTTATTCTATTCTAATCAACTTCTATTGTTTCCAGTTCTTTGAAATGTACGAAAAGCTGTTAACATCAGAGAACTATGTGACAAGAAGACAATCACTTAAGGTTCGTCGTGTAAATTTTTCCTCTGAATTTCGAACGTAATTAAGAATTTTTATGCTGTTTGCATGCTAAAAGTTTGCTGTTGATGGATAGTAGCTCCTCTCAGATTTTCTTTTGGAGCCACCAAATTCACATATTATGAAGCAATACATCCTCGAAATACGTTACCTAAAAGTCATCATGACATTACTTAAGGTATTAAGTTTAAAATTTTGGTTGTTAATGTCCATTGTTGATTTATGTTCAACCTAAACATGGGAGTGCCTGGACCATAGTGTAAAAACAAGGTAACATCGCATCGGCCGCGCTGCAAAGGTTTTCAAAACAAACAAACCGATATTTCTCGTGTTGTAAAGGTGTGAAAAGCACGTTTTGGGTCATACAAAGGGACATCTTATGATTGAACTGATTTTAGGTGTTACGCTAACCACATCACTCCCATCACCGCATTATCATTCCGTTACTGCAATCGCGATTGTTAACCGTATTTCTACGCTATGGCCCAGGACCCACCGTAAAGTATAAATTACAATGAATTTCTTAAGAAAATTGTAAAAACAAAAAAATTAAAAACCTTTAGTATAAATTACATGTAAATATATTTATTATTGCGTTGGTTTTGAAATACTCCTTGTCGTAAGCGTCCTCTTTTTATTTTGTGATGTTTTGCCTTGATTCTTTTCTTAACCCCCTTCTCCTCTTTCTGGTTTCTATACATTCAATGCATTGTTTTATTGAAACTTGTTTACTTCACTTTTGTTAATGTGCCTGAAAAGCTAATTAGACAGTCTTAGAAAAAAGGGGTAACTTTTAACTATTTACTAAGACTAGAATTTTTGCTTTTTAGTGCTATGCATGTAGCAGCAACTGGTTTTACTTTCAACTTTTTTTTTTTTTTATTTAAGCTAATTTATAAGATTCTGCATGCTTTTTAGTAAAACATGCTTTTTTCCAATTAAAATGTTTAACCACTTTAAAATAAGCTCAAGCTAAAATAGGTAGATGTTATCCTCTGTTTTCTTGATCGTAAAATGTGTCAATCTGCTAGAATATCCATCCGTTGTATATCATTCTATAGACCACAAAACGTTGCACTTTTGGTCAATGGTGCAATCTCTAAGGGACCGAGCGAGCGAGCGAGTGATGGTTAATGCCTACTCCTATAAGACAAACCTAGACATCATCAAATTGTTGACAAAGGTTCAGCGTTTATTGCAAGCGTTTTATATATAGACCCGGTGGCTGTTCTCGCATCGAAATTATAAGCTGATTTGATATTAGTTATTTATAAATTAATCATCAATGATTGAAGTGAATCTGTATAATTTATTTATTTTTATTTTAACAGGATTCAAGTAAAAATATTCAGCTTTCTGCTTTCCACATATTCAAGGTGCTTATTTTTGTCTTTGGGATATACATTTGCTTTCTGTATTATTATGGTGGTCATCAATCCTGACCTGATACACTATTTATCTTTCAGGTGTTTGTGGCAAACCCTAACAAGACACATGAAATCAAAATCATCTTGGCAAAAAATTGTGAGAAGTTGTTAGATCTTCTACGCAATCTTTCTGTCGGAAAAGGTTAGACGCATTCCTTTCACCCTAATGTATAATAATATGGATGAGGCGTATTCTGAAGTTCTTTTCTTGTGCCGTGGGATTCTTAAGACCGCACTCTACTTATGGATATGAGTTGCCGTCTTCCTTTCCTCCCTAGACCCTAATTATAGTTTTCTTATGAGCGGGATACACTGGGTAATGATGATGAATGATGATGTATTCTGAAGTTCCCAAATTAAATTGCATTAACTTGATTGTTTACTTAGGTACCGAGGATGAACAATTTGAAGAGGAAAAGGAAATGATCATGAAGGAAATAGAAAGAGTATCCCGTTTCATCAATCGTGAACGTTAATCATCGATTAAATTTGTTTGTAACTTTCCGATCAATCTTGGTAATTAACTAAGAGCTTAGTGTTTCTATGATCCCAATGAAAGGCTGAGCGATATATATATGTGGAGAATATTACAAGCAAAGAGAAGTTATTAATTTGAAGGCTTGTGTTCATAGTTTATGTATCAAATTATTTTTTTATATGCAATTTTTAATGAAATTTTAAAGCTTGGTATGTAACTTTGTAGAGAATGATTAATGATCAAGGCCTCAACTCTGGCTTTGAAGTTTCAAGTGATCAATCCTTTTGTAAAGTCTTTTATTAAGGAAAACGTTAATTTTGAAGCTTTAAGATTGTTGTACGCCTATCTAAGCGACTTGCTTTTTCAAATTCCATCAATTTCAACTCTTTCCCAAAAACATAAACCCTAATTTTGCCAATACCACCTTTTATCGAAATCATATTTTTCTTCCAAATTCAAATATAATACTTGTAATGGTAAGTTAAGGTTTATGTTTTGGGGAAAATATTGTGGTTGATGGAATTTGAAATGTGAGTTGCATAAATAAGTGTACAACAATTTTAAAACTTCGAAATTAACGTTTGCTAACGTTTTCCGTGCAAAAAGGTCATGGTGGAACAATTTGGTAATTCTCAGAGTTACTGAGTGAAATTTATAAAAGTTTTGGTTACCACGTGGAAAACCCAAAGCCTCAGAGTTACCATGTGGAATTTCCCAATATGTTTGTCCAATAGTACTAGTTACTTGGGTCAATTATAAAAATAAAGAAATAAAGAAATAAAAATTCTAAAAAAATAAAATATAATATTCAAAAGCCATCCTCTTCCCCCTTACTACTACCACCTATCCTCCTAGAGAAGTTTATTGAGGTCAATAGGTCGATTTCAGCTCAAGTGTTCCGAGTCGATCTAGAATCGAGTCTTGTATCCACATTAATTCTTTTACGTAATTGTAAAATCATTTAAAATTGAGTAAAATCAAATTCAGTTTCAAGACCAATGGATATCAAATCGTCAGATCTATTTTAAAAACCTCTGCCCTCCCCCTTCCCCACTTCCACCCGCCTCCTCTGCACCTCAGTCATCAAAATCCAAATTAAAAATAAAGGGACTTACCTTCCAAAGAAAATGTGACAAAACAACTTATTTAATGAAGAGTTAAATTAGTCATTTAACTCTTTTAATTCGGTGTGCTGTGTTGCACTAGGCAGGATGTTGTAAACTTTTATAAAATTCAACTACTCCACCATATCCTTCTGATAGCATTCAGACAATATATTCTTCCTCAATGCTTCACCTTCTCCATCACCATATAACAACAAAAAATTCAGCACAATTTTCTCTTGCTAGTCTCTTCATCCAAAACTATTCAGCATAATAGAGAACTAATTATAATTAGTGAAGTGAATTTTTGTCATTCTGTTAACTTTCAACATCCAAATGAACAAATATAATAAAAACTCTTCAGTTCAAGCAATTCATCAACTAACAACAAATAAATGTAAATGAAAGCTGAAACAAAAATTAATAAGATATCTATCTAGCTGAAGGGGGTAAGCATTTCCTTGGTTCTATGAACAGATAGCCTTATTCATTGTCAGAAATAGCTCTTACAAAAGAGCACCCTTTTAAACAAGACAAGAGAACTAAGAAAAAAAGCTTCTCTTCTGCCTTTCTTTTCCCCCAATATAGACCCTCAAAACTGCGAGGATGGAAGTTTCATGTGTAGGGCAGCTGGGGAACCAGGAGACGAAGTTGACAACAGCTTAAAGCCTGGGGAAAATGTATTCATTTCCTCCTCGTATACACCTCCTCCGGTAGAAGAAGCTTCATCTTTGACCATAGTCCGGAATGAAATGGAACCCCGTTTTGTTGAGGCATCCGAATTTCTCCCCAGGCTCGTAGTAGCTGTGCTAGTCGCAAGATGACTCTGATTGGCGGCAATAAGAGAGACAGAATCAGCATAGTCCTCGGATGTGTAGAATCTTCCTCCCTCTAACCCCCGCGACCCCAGACCCCTATTAAGGGCTAAAGAATCTTTGACAGGTAAGAAAACAAGCATAAAAATACCAACTACAATACAAGATAAAAGCACAAGAAAACTTGAAAAAGCAAGAGCTTCAAGAAGAAAATGCTCATGCCTGGCCAAAACTGAAAACCCAAGCAAAAGAACCCTCAAGGGTAAGAAACTTAAAACTACAAATATAAGTATGTAAACTCTCCTCTGCAGCCCTTTGTTGATGACTGAAACAACCATTCGCCTCCCGAGAATCAACAGGTAAGTGGTTAGAATGATGGCAAACAGTCCATGGAGTATTGTACACAATAAGGGATAAGTGCAAGCAATAACGGGTTGGTCAGATATATTGGATGACAAATATGCCCTGGTAAATACTTCCGGTAATTTTCTCAGTACTTTAATCTTTCCATGTCGGAATTTGGGGGCAACTATGACAACAAGGAGATCCAAAATGAAGATGGGGAAGCAATAAAGCAGAACATAACCAATTGTCTTGAAGTTCCATTTCCGATTTAGTATACCTGTCCCTCTCCAATGTAGAGATGCACGTAGGAGAAAAGACATTATGAGAAAGAGGCATGGTTCTGTGAACCCCAGATTCGATAGAATGTATAACTTGCATATGTCTTCCTGCCATCTTTGCGTTAGAGAATGAAAAACTTTACCCTTCCTTCTAAAGAAACTTAACCGCACAACTTCACCAAAGCCCCAACATATTCCAAACAAAATAAGAATGATTCGAACTATCCAAGGTCCGTTGAAGTAACCAAGTAGACGTAACTCAGATCTCTGAATACGAGCACGGAAGTACAGTAAGTATAGTATGCAGAACAGGCCAGAAACTACCAGAAAAACCACTAGAGAAATTGTCACCACACCGAGTGCATCGACGGCTTGACTGGTCAGGGGCATTACCCGAAGAACAAATTCCACGCATGCTCTCTGCCAGCATGGAGACAGAAAAAGGACCTCCTATAAAGCCAAAGCTCTCTTCTCAATATGAGATTGAGCAACTTTAGCAGTATCAAGTGACATAAACCCTTCAGCACCAGTAACCAGGGTAAGATTTACCAGGACCTTTTGGTGGCAAGAACGATGTATAGCTTAATGGAATTAAAATTTAGTTGCAATCAACCTATGCTCTCTTGTCAGTGTGTATCAAACACGCATCTTCATTTGATTCAAAACAAAACACCTGAACAAAACATATATGAACCAAAATTACTTATTTAATAGGAGTCAAACAATAAATCTATTGGTCCATAATAATAGATCGTATAACATAGATGATCTAAGTACTATTTAATAAACTGAGCAGATATGGACAGAGAAAAAACAATGAAAGCAAATGTAAAATACACATATATAAGTGCTTTAACAAAGTAATAAGCTCAAGTAATAAGCTCACTTCGGAGTTAAATCAAGTTTACATATGAGCTTGCAGATCAATCAATACTCAAATATAATGTAATTGACAGTTAACACCGTCACTTTAGAGCTATCATGATCAAAAACAAAGATACAATCATACAAATGTTCAAATGAAAATGCAGTATCTTCAACCTAAAAGCCGGTTAGCGCCTTTTCTTATACAGAATGACAGTAAATTCTTATTAACTTGGGACCAAAAACAAACTGCACCAGTCATTAACCCTCACAAATCCTCGTAATTCCTTTTTTTTTGAAACCACAAATCCTCGTTACTCCTTGGTAACGCTAATCCATGCACTATGATCACATATCTCAAACATTGCGCAACTTCTACAGCAAAATTCTTCACTTGAGTTCTCACATCTTAGAAAAATCCAACAAAGTACTCCTTACTCCTTTGCTAATAATAATCCACACGCTAAAAAAGCTACACCAAAATCTTCCACAGAATTCTTCCGTACTCTTCTCATAACAACTAATCAAAGTAAAGACTAGGTATAATCCTACTCAAGGCCGGAATCGCTCACATCAAAACAAATGTTCCGCTATCATCCATTCCATCCAATCACTCAAACCTCAAATTTCTCATCAATATACAGAATTCCTCCGGAAAACCGTCGGCAATATACACAATAAATCATTACCAACTACTCACTTAAAAATCATGATTATCCATCATTCTCTCAATATGCTTCGAAAACTCTCACAAATATAACCACCATATATATAAATCAAGTCAAAAAAATAAACAAGTAAAATAACAATAGAACATCAAAAAATCAGAGAATCAAAACTACAAAAACCCTAGGTTTAGACATTGCACAAAAAAAACCTAGTTTAACAAAAAAAAAAAAAAGACGACAAAATCAGATCGGAGATGTAAAGAAAGATTTATCTGCTCGTCAAAATAGAAAACATTACCTGCTCGTCAAATAAGGATCCACTCGTTGTTCTTCCTTGAAGTCTTCTCAGTTAAGAAGAGAGAGAAAGTGGTTGTGTAGAGAGAGAAAGAAAGAAAGAAGAGAGTTAGAAAACTAAAACTGGAGGACAAGGAAAAAGGGGTAGAGAGAAGCTGGGTTGCTGACAGCCTGTTTCCAGCTGTTTTCTTTGTTGTACCCGAACCTTTTGTTTTGGAGGCTACGAATCTACTTGGTTATTTGGCTTCGGAAGGGTAATATTGTAATTTAATGGTTTTACCAGGTTGTGCTACGGTATCTTTTGTCCAATTATGAGTTGCCACGTGGGTAAGGAGGCTGTTGTGGGGTATACCCTTCTCCACCCGGAAAGGTTCTCCCTGCCTCCTTCTTATATCTTCTTATTGGCTGGCATTGTTGATTTTTTCTTTGTTTTTTAAATAGTTAATGGCCTTCTTTTGTTGACATTTTTTTTTATTTTTTTATTTTAGTCTTTTGTTTATTGCTACTAGAAACAAATATTTGTTGCCATGGTTTTTTTAATTATTTATTAAAAGTAACCTTGAAATTTTTATGAATTATAATTGCAAAATTTAGTTTTATAGTCACTATAAATTAAAAAGTGCAAGTAAAGGTAAAGCACACTAGCTCTATTATCCCGTATAAGGAAGAGTCTGGGTGAGAGTTTTTCTTTTTTCTGAAAAATGTGGACTAATCATACTCGTACACTTTAAATTTACTATCTTTATAAATATAATAGTTATAGCAACATATATTTGGAGTTATAACATAATATATTTGGTATTATAAAAATACTATACCCTCAAAAATAGACCATTATATATCCAACTACATAACTTTAAGACCCCAAATACATAATACTATAACCCCAAACACATAATATTATAACCCCAAATACATACTATATATATCCAACTATGTAATGTTACAATCCAAAACATAGATCATTATACACCCAACTATATGTGGGTGTTTAGAAAGTTTAATTAATTTTTTATTTTAAAAAATTAAAAATTAAGTCGGCCCAAATTTGAAATATCTCTTGTAAAGACGGTCTCAACTCTCAAATAAGAGTTTGTGTTAAATTTTAAAAGCAGCGTGGAATAGGCCTTGTTGGGCTTTCTATTTGTTGTTTGGGCTGTAAAATTTTTGTCATAACAGGCTGGGATGAAAACTATAGAAATTCAGGCCATAATAAAAAGAGCAGCGTGGAATAGGCCTTGTTGGGCTTTCTATTAATTGTTTGGGCTGCAAAAATAATTTTTTTTTAAAATTCAACATAAAATATATTGTAACATTATATTACTTCAAATATAAAAATAGGTATACATACAAATTACTTATAAAGTAATGCTCAAAATCGGACCGAAATAGTACCATCTCAGGATTTTGCTTGAGGAAGATGGTACTTGCTCCAGTTGAGACAATATCTGATTGTCACAAAGGAATACTTAGACCTATCAATTAAAATATTATTCCAATTGTATAATTGCATACTTTTGTAATATTAATTTAAATTATGTTTCGTTATGTATAGATCTATCAGTATTTGATCAGACCAAAATGCTCCGAAACCTGACTAGATTTTAGTATGTCAACTTGAAGATTTATACAACCCAAAAATGACATGACCTGAAAATAACAAAAAAATTGTATCAAACCCGCCGAAACCTAAAACAGGCCATTTTTACCCGTTTTTAGTCCTATGTCATTGATTCAGTTACACATCATTTTCAATTTAATGTCGTTACTTTTGTTGAAACTCACTATTGTTAAAATGAATTTTTATATTTTGAATCAACATTTTTTTTATTGTAACTTTAAAAAAGGTATTATAATGGCCTTCTTTTATAAAAAAATATTTCTTTAAAAATAAAAAATTATTATACATACATTTTAGAAATAAAATCAATGATAACAAATATATTTTTAAAAATCTTCGACCTAATGGGTCAATTTAAATCCGACTCAAACCCGGTAAGATCCGAGTCGTGATTGAGCTAATATGAAAATGACCCAATTTGAAATGATCTGATCCTGTTGAAGTGCCCATTGTTACCACATGTGAGTTCTCCCACATCGGAGAAAGATTAGAGTATGCATCACTTTATATACTCAAGGAGTAACTCCTACTATTACCAATTGGTTTTAGTAGTGAACCTTCTTTGGGTTTATGAGTGGTCTACTTCTTCTCCTCCTTGTTTGGGTTGCCCAGGCCCATTTTCTAAATTCTATCATGGTATCAGAATCCGGTTTGTTGTTGGGCCTTTATACTGGGCATTTAATCTTACCACTGTTTAAGGGGCCTTTAATTGGATGTTCATTCCCAATAGGTTTGTAACCCTTCTGGTGGGCTAAAATTCTAAGGATACTCACATGTGAGGGGGAGTGTTGAAGTGCCCATTGTTACCCACACGTGAGTTGTCCCACATCGGAGAAAGATAAGAGTATGCATCACTTTATATACTCAAGGAGTAACTCCTACTATTACCAATTGGTTTTAAGTGAACCTTCTTTGGGTTTATGAGTGGTCTACTTCTTCTCCTTCTTGTTTGGGTTGCCCAGGCCCATTTTCTAAATTCTATCAGATCCAATCAACCCAAACGGCAATCCGCTGGATTAGTTGTTTTGACATGACTAATTATTCATAATTTAGGAAACAAATTGGGTAAAAAGTTCTATTTTGTGATGATTTACATGGACATTAATATTTTTACGCAAAAACTTGGACGAGACCGTCCTACTCTAAGACGAGATTTGGGCCGGCCTATTATTAGGCGCGTGTACTACACGCGCGCGCTTTGCCTTCCAAATATTCGTTTTTTGTTTTCTGGGCAATTTTCAGTTTGGACCTTAAAGGTATCAATTTTGATCTTAAAGATATCAATTTCAACGCAAAGTAGTACTTAAAAAATATCAATTAACTCAATATGAACATATAAGTGATCAATTGTGGTGTTAAACTGATTAATTTTCTACCTAAGTATATGATATTTTATGATCCAACTCAATTTTGAATGTATAAGCTTCAATTATCGTTTTCAAAATAAGTATTTCAAAGTTTATAAAGATATTGTATAGGTTTTAGTTCAAATTGAATAATAGTTAAATTATGACATATAACTTGACAATAATATTTTATAATCTAACTCAATTTTGAGCTTCTAATGTTCAATTATCGTTTTAAAAATAAAAATTCAAATTGTATAGATAAATTGTATAGCATTTAATTCAAATTTAATTATTGATAGTTTTATTGACCAATAATTCATTTGTTGTTTGAACTTCATCCATAGAATAATAGAATAATATCATTTTATATAACTTCGTTTTAAAATTGTGAAACAGAATCATATTAGGTAGAAATTGATCACTTTAACGTCATAATTGATCATTTATAAGTTCATATTGAAATTTTTACTTTAATTGACATGTTTAAGTACTACTTTACATTGAAATTGATATCTTTAAAATCAAAATTGATATCTTTAAGATTAAAATTGAAAAATGGCCAGAAAAATAAAAAATTGTTATCATATTTTTCTCACTAACTTTAGTTTATTTCTCCCTCCGAATCATTTTAGATGTCCCATTTCTTTATTTGGTAAAATCATATCAATTCTTCCATTTCCTTTTTTCGTTTATCTTTTTTTTTTTTACCTAAATACCCCCACTTTTCCAATTCCCAATACTGAACTACCACCTTTACAATTAATTTAATCAATTAAAATATCCAACTACCACCTTTCTAATGGACCCTACACCACCCTTAATAACCGTGAAAACCAAAATGAGACATCTAAAATGATTCGGAAGGAGTATTTTCCATACATTTATAATTCAAAAATTTCTTTATTAATTTTACTACTCAATAAATTATTAATCTCACTATCTTTTTTCTCATTACTCTCATTCAAAAAAATCTAATTAATAAACTAACATGGAAAGTATCTTGTAAGCTTATCTAGAGTTCTCTAAGTACACCACATACTTCCTTATAAGGAAAGGTAAGACACCTCAAACTTATATGACAATACATTCAATGATGATCATCATGATATTATTTGAAGATTAGTGAACAAATTACACATAAATTGGTATCATGCAAAGTACCCAAATCAATCCTAAGTAGTTCAAATTTATGTGAAAGAAAATTCAAGTTTAAACACAAATGTACACGTCATAAAGAAGCATAAAAGATTAAAAGGCTTGAAAAAGTGACCCATATAGTCTTAATGCATCTCTCTAAATTGAGTATATATGAATTATGAATCCACTTTGACACAAAAACTATCCACGTTCCACTAAAATATGGCCGATAACCGCTGCCCAAATTAAATATGAAATGTGTAAAGTTAAGGGCGGTTGGCATAATGGCATGTCTAATTTATTTAGACTACATTACGACCCATTTGGTTAGTGATACTAAATGGCGGTAAGGAGAATGATTTATAATATAAAATGTGTAAAGCTAAAGGCGGTTTGGATCAATTACTAACTACAGCCATGAAGTTTATTCATTTTCAAATAAACAGCTGCAATTTTTTTTTTTTACAAACAACTGTCTTCAAGTTAGCAAACACGACAACGATATAGCCAACTTACTGAATGAATTGCTAAATGACCTTTGACCATGCTAAGTGACCGTTGACTTTTAATTAAATTAATTAATTTAAACGAATTACCCAATTACTCCGAAATGAAACCCTTCTTCCTCACTACCCTGCTATATTACTAAAGTAGCAATTTACTAACATTTCTTCCTCACTTGGCTACCACTACTTACACCCATATTTCTTTTCCATTTATTTCTTTTACGCTCCCAAATTCGAAACCAAATTTCAGTGTCTTATTTTGGGTTTTGATTCCAGATTTCAATGTCCCATTTCAGGGTCCGAATTCAATGAGATGTTTGGTAATACTAAAGCCTCGTTTGGTTAGTGGTACTAAATGGTGGTAATGAGAAAATGATTTATAGTGTAAAATTTTATTAAAAGATCCATATCATTCCCATGGTAATGAAACTTTGATCACAAAAAAGTTTTTTTGTATACAAATTTTCATTACCACCTAATACCACCTCTCCCAATAGTAATGTATTAGGTTAAATTAATGAATTTAATTAAAAGTCTATGGTTATTTAGCATGGTCAAAGGTCATTTAGCAAGTCATCCGGTAAGTTGGCTGTATCGCTGCCGTGTTTGCTAACTTGAAGACTGTTGTTTGAAAAAAAAAATTGCGGCTGTTTATTTGAAAATGACTAAACTTCATAGCTGTAGTTGGTAATTGGTCCTAATGGTTTAAATACTTCAGTTTGTCATTCTTGTGTTATTGCCTTTTTTCTTATTCTCATTCCTCTACTTATTTTTTTTAGATATTGTGCATAGTGATATTTGAACCTCTCCTATTGTGAGTTATGCGAGTCATAATTATAGAAGTCGAGTGTTGTGTTGTTGCTAATTTGGTAGCAAAGACATGTTGGTTACACAATGATCTTCTCCCGAGGCTTTAGTATTCTATCATTAATGCCACCTTGGTTTATTGTGATGATGTTAGTGCTATTTTTTTTTCTTCAAATGTT
The DNA here is from genome assembly GCA_019776075.1 of Amaranthus palmeri. NCBI lineage: Eukaryota > Viridiplantae > Streptophyta > Magnoliopsida > Caryophyllales > Amaranthaceae > Amaranthus > Amaranthus palmeri. The sequence continues at coordinate 512,942 of JAAKBH010000019.1, forward strand.
AGTGCTATTTATCTTTTGTTTTATCCTATACAGGATCAGCATACTAAACATAATGAGTAAAACATTCGTTTTGTCCGCAAAAAGGTGGCTCGAGGCCATGTTCAAGTGTTACACATACTTTTTGTTAGAGTATATAACATATACTGGGGCCTTAACCATCAATTTAAGCTTTTGATTGAATTGGTTCCGTGACATGGTATTAAAGCCAATGTGACAAGAGGTCACTGTTGTGAATGGGCTTTGAGTTTGGTTAAGAAAACAAGAAGAAATCAATGGTGGAAAGAAGAACTAAAAACAGAGCACTATGGAACAATGGCCAACACAAAGATGTATGAGGTATCTTAGGATACCTCCCCCTCAACAAAAGCTTGTTTTCATTAAGTATTCAACAATACAATAATGATTACACACTAAAAGCTTTGATTAACACCTTAACAAAGCTTTTCTCTCTAATACATAAACAAAGTAAGATAAAACTCTCAACAAAGTAATCTCACTCTTGTATATGCCTCACACTACATTCTATGATGTTTAAGGGCCTCTTTATAGACCTAAAAGATGCCTTAGAACCTTCTAGAATGTACTAGTACACTTGTGCTTGGAGCCCAAGAAAAGACCAAACAAAAAACCAATACGCGGATGAAGTACAGCAGGCGTTAGTGGATGTCTGCCAGTACCGCTCGACCGAGCGAGTACCGCTCGACCGAGCGAGTACCGCTCGACCGAGCGAGTACCGCTCGACCTGGTCGAGCCAGGTCCCAAAACTTTCTGTTTCGCTGCTTCAGTTTGGCTCGAGTCGAGCACCTAGGCTCGACCACTCGAGCTGCTGTCCAGGAGCCTTAGTGACACACTCTTTGTTCCTCAAGTGTGCCTCCATCATCCTCAATTGTTTAGTCTTCATGCTTGGCCCATTTGAACATGTCTTCTTTGCCACTCCATTGACAACTCCATGACATACTCCAACCTCTTTGTGCTCAAGCATCCTTGGTCCATCATTCAAGCACATAATGTCTCCCACTTTGATCACTTCACCAAGTGACCCAAAGACTAAGTTATCACATCCTCTTCCACTCACATTATCATCCTCAATGCAAGATAATGCGTAAGCTACAATGTGATCGAACTCTCCATCATCGACATGAGATTTCGGGCTTGACTCAACAGTCACGGGTTCGAATCTCAATCACTCCTCATTTAATGTGGAATATTCAGCGCCTGTGCGCATCCACACTTCTAGCCCAAAGGACTCTCACGTGAAGGGGTGTGTTTGAATATATAACATAATATAGGGACTTTTGGTTGAGTTAATTCCTTAACACTTTCTACGAAAGGTCTTCCTCGAATTTTGTTTGATGATTTCTGGTACAGTGACCGTGATCCTCCAGTTTATATTGAGGGGGTGTAATAGTGTATGTATATGATGCTAATTAGAGTTTGTCAATAAGGGTAGTGGTGATTATACGGCTCTAGGGTTCCTTATGATTATGTGTATATATATTCTTATCATTAATGAAAAAAGACAAACGAATTAGACAATCCTACAATTATAAATATTGCACTTTTCGTAATCTTAATTTGTAATTTGTTTAATGTATAAGTTAAAACATTTTCAAATGAAATGTTATTTAATGAAATATTATTTGATTTGTCTCAATGAAAAATTATAATATTAAATTTTAATAAAATTTTCACTACTTAATTAAAGATATTAAGAATTGAATTGACGCATTAATAAGTGTAAAAACTCAAACATTACAAGTATTTTTAAATAAAGATTGGACTATTTACATTTTTTAAAATTTCTATATCGAGAGTAGGGGTGTTCAATGGGTCGGGCCCCCAATCTAAGCCCTTACACTAGTGGAAAAAAGCTATTGGCTGCGAGACATTGGCTGCGGTTTTTAGGAAAACGCAGCCCATTTGAGTAATAAAAAAGTTCAAAAAAAAAAAATAATAAGGGGCTGCGGTTTTTATAAATGTCCGCAGCCCTTAACCCCTTGGAAATGTAATAAATTAAATTAAAAAAAAAATAAAGCAAGGGGCTGCGGTTTTTATTGATGTCCGCAGCCCGTAACACTTTGAAATTTAATTAAGAAAATAAAAAAAAAATAGAGGAAGGGGCTGCGGTTGTTCCTCCTGTCCGCAGCCCTTAGTATTTCCAAAAAAAAAAGAAAACCGCCATTAATTAGGTCTTATTCATTTAAAAAAAAAAAAAAAATCAATTTGAGGTATAAAACGTACGCCTAGTCTGATTCTCTAAGCTAAACCCTAATAAAACACTTATATGCGCCGTTTCCCTCTCCCTCTCCCTCTCCCTCTCCCTCTCCCTCTCCCTCTTAACCCTAAAAATTTAATCCCTTAGGCGCCGTTTTTCTCCTTCATACTCTAATGTCTGATTCTCTAAATCTTCTAAAAATGGCGAGATTTCTGGGTTTGTTCAAAATGGCGAGATCTAGTTCTTCAAGAACGAAGTTTCTTCAAAATGGCGAGATTTCAAGAAATTTCTGGGTTTTTGATTTTCGTTCTAGGTTCTAGGTTCTTCAAAATGGCGAGTTTCGTTCTAGGTTCTATGTTCTTCAAAATTTCTGGGTTCGTTCGTTGTAGATCTGGATCAAATTTCTGGGTTAGAATTTTGTTTTTTTGATTTTAGTTTTTTTTAGCAGGAATTTCGTTTGGATTTATGATTTTTTATGCAATTTAGTTTTTTTTTATGTAATTCTTTTTTTTATGTAATTTAGTTTTTTTGTGTTCTTCGTTTTTTAAATTTTGTAATTTGTAGATCTATTTTGATTTTTGTTCATTTTTGGTTTGAATTTCGTTTGTTAATGTTATTAATTTGTTTATGTTATTAATTTGTTCATTGTTAATATTATTAATTTTTAGATTTTCTGGGTTCTTAAAAATAGAAAAGATGTTCTTGTAATGGATTATTGTAATGTATTACTTTGTTTTGATTTAATGTTCTTTGTTTTAATTTTGATGTTCTTATTTTAGATTTTGAAGGTTTTTGTTTGATGTTCTTGCATTTCAGATCTAGATTATGAAACGAAATAAAAAAATTTTTTTTTTTATTTTGAATAAAGCCTAAAGGGCTGCGGTTTTTTGACCTGTCCGCAGCTCTTTAGTCTTTTTTGGGCTGCGTATTTTGACCGCAGCCCTTCTCTAATAATAAGGGCTGCTACAATAATGGCTTGGGTCGTAATACGCAGCCCATAAGGGCTTAAAAACCGCAGCCCTTAAGGTTTTTTCCACTAGTGTTATCCGGCCCGTTTCTAGAAGGTTTTGTAAGGGTCGGGCCGAAAACGAGCTATACTATAATTAAAATGAAGTGGGCAGAGCTTAATAAGGGCTGAAAACGGGCCTTTATAAATAAGGAAAAATTACCCAGAATAATACGACCTTTCACTGATTTCCCAAGAATAATACGAACTTTCAATTAACCACCAATAATACGAACTTTGACATGCATTTTCCGCTGGCATACATGACCTGTTTATAATCCGTAGTACAGTTCTTTTTTTGACCGTTGCTCAGCAGGTTTCATCTCGTAATATTGGTGGTTAATTGAAAGTTCGTATTACCGGTTGAAACCTGCTGACCAACGGTCAAAAAATGACATGTACTACCGGTTATAAACAGGTCATGTATGCCAGCGGAAAATGCATGTCAAACACTAGTGGAAAAAATCTCATTTGCTGCGGTTTTTTTTGTGGTTATTGGCTGCGGTTTTGTCTCGCAGCCCTTGGAGTAGCAGCAAATGAGAAATCGTTATTGGCTGCGGACATTAAAACCGCAGCCCTTAAGTCATTTTAGAAAATAAAAAAAAAACATGGGCTGCGGACATCCTATAAAACCGCAGCCCTTTTAATTTTTAGAAAATAAAAAAAAATTCAAAATCTCAAAATGAACCAAAAAACGAAATAAGAACATCAAACTTCGTCAAAAAAAAAAAATTCCAGATCTAAAAAATGAACAAACGAAATATGAACATCAAACGAAATATGAACATCAAAAAATGAACAAACGAAATATGAACATCAAACGAAACATCAAACGAAATATGAACAACAAACTAAAAAATTCCAGAACATCAAATGAAATATGAACAAACGAAATATGAACTCTGAACAAACGAAATACGAACAAACGAAATATGAACAAACGAAATAAAAAATCTAAAAAATTCCAGATCTAAAAAATTCCAAACGAATTCTACAACCCAGAAAAAAGGACATCTTACAATCAAGAACTCAAAAATAATCCAATAAACATCTTACAATCAAGAACTCAAAAATAATCAAAAACAAAAAAAACAAAACTTATACAGTAATTTACAAACGAAATTTACAAAATAACCCAGAATTTTACAAACGAAATAACCCAAAAAAATTACAATTGATCGAAAAAAATAACCCAGAATTTTACAATTGATCGAGAAAAACGAAGAACAATAAAAAAAAAGAACAATAAAAAAACGAAGAACAAAATAAAATCAAGATCTAACACCTTGAATCTTCACATCTCGAACAAGGGTTTTTAGAAGCTTCTTCACCTTCATCCGTGAATCTTCACATCTCGAACATGGGTTTTCAAAATGTTGAAAGGGATTAGGGATTAAGGTTTATGAGGTTGAAGAATTAAAAAGGTTTTTGAAGAGAGAAATATTCTTGAAGAGAGAGAAGTGAAAGAGAGAGAAATGTTCATGAAGAGAGAGAAGTGAGAATGAAGAATTGAAATGTTCTTGAAATGTAGAAACGGCGCAACAAGTCTTCAATATTAGTATTAGGGTTTTTTTTTTTGTTAGGGATATTAGGGTTTTTATTCTCATTGGGCTGGGCTTCACAATGAAATTAGGGTCAAAGGCTGCGGACAATGGGACAAACCGCAGCCCTTTGTGTAATTTTAGACTATTTGCTGCGGTCAGTATAAAGAACCGCAGCCCTTTGCTTATTTCTTTGTTTGCCTAATTTTTCCTACCATTAATTGCTGCGTCTAAATTAAACCGCAGCAAATGTTGCGCAGCAAATGTCATTTTTTCCACTAGTGAAAGTTCGTATTATTGGTAGTTAATTGAAAGTTCGTATTATTCTTGGAAAATCAGTGAAATGTCGTATTATTCTGGGTAATTTTTCCTATAAATAATATAATTAATGTATAATTTAAATACTATAAATGACAATGCCAATGAAATTATTAATATTTTTCAATCTATTTTTTTATAATTGATAATCTAATTGTTATAGATTGATAAATGGAGATTAAAATAATTTTGGAAAAATTACCTAGAATAATCCAAACTATTCACGATTTTCCTACAATAATCCCAACTATTGATTAACCATGAATAATCCCAACTTTGAGGGGCATTTTCCTAGAGTAAACCCGGTGACCGGATGACTTGCTATAGTAAGTTTTATTTTTTTTAAAAAAAAGATAAATTTAAAAAATGTCAAAAAAAAAATGTTAAAAAAATGTTCATAATAAATTTATGATTTTTTTTATTATTTAAAATTTTTTATGTAAATTTTCAAAAATATTTTCTAATTTTAAATTAATATTTAATTTATTGTTTTGGTGAATTACCTACTATAGCAGGTCATCGGGTTACCAAAGTATACTCTAGGAAAATACCCCTCAAAGTTGTGATTATTCATGGTTAATTAATAGTTGGGATTATTGTAGGAAAATCATGAATAGTTTGGATTATTCTAGGTAATTTTTCCAATAATTTTTTAGTAGTAAAAATGAGCCAGGTTGGGCTGGACCGAGCTTTAAAAGCCCAGCCCATTAAAAGCCCATATTAATATTTAAAGGTCCTTATCCGGCCCGGTCCATATTTACTCAAGCCCAATCCGACCCTATCCGGCCCTTTGAACACCCTAATAGATAGGGGTGAAATTTCGGTCTACGGTTTTGACTTTCATCGAAACCAAATCGAACCATATTTTATTCGGTTTCCATATTTTCAGACCAACACCGAACCAAATTAGTTTCTAGACCATACCAAATCGAACCGCATTTTTTATTTGTAGACCAAACCAAATGCCTAGACCGAATTTCCTAGGCCGAGTTTTCCTTTTTGGGCCAAATAACTATTCAAATTACAATTACTATGGAAAGCAGGGGAGTTGACGGACGGGATATGGAAACCAAGGGGAGTCGAAGGCTGGACTATGGAAAGTAGGGCACAAGGGGAGTCGACGGATGCCTGTAGAATGGAAGACTTAGATTATTGAAGGTTGAAGCTTTTAGAGAGAGAATGAAAGACTTCTTTTTGAATTTTGGGTTAATGTAGAATAGAAATGAAAAGGCTGAGGGGAGTGGTGGACGGCGCATAAGAGGGTAAGGATAGGGTTAGGGTTTTTTTTTTTTTTTTTTTTTTTTTTTTTTTTTTTTTTTTTTTTAAAAAAAAAAGATTTAAATCAACAAATTTTGGGTCTGGGCTAACAGAGTAATCTTAATGGGCTATATGTAATTTCTTAAATATTTCGGTTAGTAGTCTAAAAATTCGGTTTTCGATTTTTGAACACTTCAAACTTATCCAAACCAAATTATTTCGGTTTTTGAATTTTTCAAACCTAATTCAAATCAAATTTTTAAAACACCAAATTATATTTATTATTTGATTTGGTCTTGTTTGATTGCAGTTTTAATCAGAATAAGTTTCACCCCATCTAATAGAGAGGGGTAAAAGAGGTTTTGGTTGTGAGTTGTGACGTGTAGAAGTGGAATACCACTTAACTTGCCTTTTATTAAACAATAGAAATAGAATTATAGAAATTATAAAAGTGGAAAGGATAGGTATGAACTTTATTCTCCAAATTTAATTACTTTTGAATAGGATATAGGAATAGGAGGATGTCGATCACGTACCATTGTTTTGATTAAAGTAGCACGGAACTGCCGTACTGTACTCACTTCTATGACTTGTCTCTGACAACATTCTACTCAACTCTTTTGACTTCTACATTACAAGTTTACAACTACTTCTACTTGTATTTTTGTATTCGCATCTACAAATTACCAAAACAAAATTTACAAGTATTTTTGACTTATACTTCTTCGTTTCGAAATACTTGCGATATACTCCCTCCGTTTTACTTCTTCCGTTCCATTTTACTTGCAACACTTGTCATTTTTAGAAGTTTTATATTACTTGCAACATTACTATTTTTAACAAAAATAATCTATTTATTTTATCCTCACTTTATTCCTACCATATATCACCATCAATCATACATCATTCCATTAATTATTTAATATACCCACAAGTCACAACAACTATCTATTTATAATAATTTTTTTTATTTCTACCCCACTTATGACTTATCACCATCAATAATACATCATCCCTACTCTTACCATACTGATTTGGCAGCCCTTAAATATTGTGCCAAAACCCAATGGTGCAACTAAAATGGAACGGAGGTAGTATTTTACTTGCAATACTTATTCTTTGTGAAAGTTTCATATTACTTGCAACATTATTATTATTGGCAAAAATAATCAAATTATTTTATCTCACTTTATTCCTACCCTACATATCACCATCAATCATATATCATCCCATTAATTATTTAATATACCCACAAGTCACAAACACTATCTACTTATAAGAAATTTTTTTATTTCTATCCCACATATTGCCATCAATCATACATTATCTCTACTTTTAAAATATTGATTTAACAGCCCTTAAAAAATGTGCCAAACTCTATGGTGCAACTAAAACGGAATAGAGGAAGTACACATTAGCAAAAGAAAATTTACAAGTAATTTTTGACTTATACTTCCCCGTTTCGAAATGCTTGCTATATTTTGTTTGTGGGCACTGTTTATTATTTAAGCTTATTTTATATATTGCGGCTAGTGGAAATTTGTTTGAATCGTCTGATCGCATACTTTAAAAATATAAACTTTTTACAATTTTTAAATGTGTATAATTCGACATATAAATGAACAAAATAGTATATTGAATTGCGTAAAAAAATAAAATGTAGAAAGTATTATGGAACGGAGGAAGTATATATAATATCTGCTTGTTTGGTTTGCATTAAAAAGTGATAATAAGAATAATTGTAGTGTAAATGTTAATAAAATGTACCATGTCATTACATATATCTGGTTATAAAGTCGAAAGAAGTATGATTTAATTTGGAAATTTGACATTTGAAATTGGTTCAAATTTATTATTTAGCAAATCAAAAATTTTCAAATTTGGATTTGGATCAAATTCCACCATTATTTTTAAAGTAGGTAAACTTGAGAATTTGAGCATGACTGCCCAAATCTTATCATTTTTAAATTATTCATTTATGATTTCATAATTGAAATCCAAATAAAATACTTATTTCGAAACACTGTAGTTACATTTTGTTGCGTGGTTTTCTTTTAATTCAAGGAAAAATAGTAAGTGTAAATTAAGTGATTTTAGGGAGGAGGATGGGAAAGCCATTTTGATAGTAGATTAAACACAAATTCTTACTTGAGATCGTCTTTACAAAAGACGTATCAAGATTGGGCCAACTCAATGTTTAAATTTAGAAAAAAAATAACTAATTTACTAAAAAAAGAAAGTGAGTTGGACTTTTGAGAGCCATTTTTAAAAAAGACAATCTCTTAAGAGAGTACCTGTAGATTAAAAAGCGGGAATAAATATTTAATTTTATATCACATCCTGAGAAAGTAGTTTGATATGAAGTCCAGAGAGGCAAGAAAAGCTTATATTATTAGGTAGTTGATAAAAAAAAGGTAAACTTGCAGTGGTTAGTGGTTACACAGACATATTCCCACATAATATAAATTTTGCTCCATTTTCATGTTTAATGAAATTTATTATTTCTATTTATTTTCAATCCTTTTTATTTTTTTATCCACAATAAAACATCTTATCTTTTTATAATGTTTCTCACTTTATAATGACTCACACTTTTTTAAACGCTTTAGTTTAATTCACTTAAATTTAAACAAAATATTTCGGATGAAAAGAATATTACTCCCTCAATTTCTATTAATTTCCACTACTTTTTTTAAGGATAATTTATCAACTACAGCCTCCAACTTATCAAACATGACATCGAGACAGCCAAAACAGCCAAAAATGGGTAAAAAATGGGGTTAAAATGGGGTGTTTTGGCTGTCTCGATGTCATGTTTGTTAAGTTGGAGGCTGTAGTTGGTAATAAACGAAGTTCGCTACTGTTTATTTGAAATTGAGTAAACTTAGAGACTGTAGTTGGTAAATGATTATTTTTTTAATTCAGTTTGTCTCACTTATTTTCAAACTTTCCTTTTTTACCTGTAAATTCACTCTATTTCATTTGATCTCATTCATAAACTCATATTTTTTTATCAATTCATTATAACTACTTATTGAGTAACAAGTGGTGTATCCAAAAAGGGTAATGCGACCTTTGATTCAGTTTTCTTTGAAAAAGAAACGATAAAAAGAGATCAAATAAAATATTAACTCCACAAAAAGAGAAGTGGAGGACATAAAAACAGCACAATAAAGGAGTACGACTAGTACTGTTCAGTGCTATGACGTATGTACACATATCCATCCACTTTTTATTTTTATTTAACTAAATTACTTATTCTGAAATACTCGTTATATTTTCATTACGTACATTATTTACTATTCAAGTTTATTTTATATATTGTGATTAAAGTATAAGTAAAAATATAAACAAGTGAGATCTTGTTTGAATCATCTAATTGCATACTTTAATAATATTAACTTATTATAATTTTTAGATTTGTGTAATTCAACATATAAATAAATTAAATAATGTATTGAAATGCGTAGAGAGTGAAATGTAATAAGTATGATGGAACGGAGGAAGGAGTTTAAAACGAATTATATGTACCAAAACATGTTTTTAATTTGATTCACCTAAGTATTCTAGAAGGGTTATTACCTTTTCTATGGAAATAAAATTAAAATTTTTTTAGAATATGTGTCATATCAAAAGAAATTACCAAAACACATGCAACAAAATAAATATAAGAAATTTAGCAGAATCAATAAGATAGAAGGACTATCTATGACTATGAGCCATGTAAGGCTGTAAAAATTTTATTTTTCCGCAAAATTGAAATATAATATAATTAATTGTTGATGAAAAAATTTAATCTGATATAAAATTGATTACATTGTGTCCATCTTCAATGAACACTCGTGGTAACACCCCAGCCCCACATACTGCTGGTGACTACTCATATAAATTGTAGACTGGCCCCGCAAACTTACATAAGTCTTTTCAGCGTACTTTTTCCTCACTCGTGCGCACCTACAAAAGATTCCTATGAGGTCACCCGTTCTAATATTGCTCTCCACCAGACGCGCTTACCTGCGGAGTTCTTAAAAATAGGTTCCTATGAAAAGAAGTTGCATCTTGTTGATATGAGTAGTCTATCAATCCCTTTTCAAGTTAAAACTGGGGTATCACACTCACACCCACTTAGGAATACAACGTTCAGGATCAATTCCCCCGCTACGTACGTGCACTGAACACACAATCAACCACGGTCGTAGGGTTTCTCTAATACCATTTGTAACTAGGGATATATGGTCATGGGTCGGGTCTGGAGCGGGTCTGGCCAGACCCGGACCCGGACCCTTTTATTTTTTTTGGACCCAGACCCGGATCCGGACCCTAAGGTCCAAAATTCAGACCCAGACCCAGACCCTCCGGATCTGACGAGTCTAGGGTCCTTAAACAAAGTCTCTTTAATATATATCGTATTTTTGTAAGCGACTTATATCGTATTATATATATATATATATATATATATATATATATATATATATATATATATATATATATATATATATATATATAATATATATATATATATATATATATATATATATATATATATATATATATATATATATATATATATATATATATATGTATATATATATATATATATATATATATATATATATGTATATATATATATATATATGTATATATATATATGTATATATATATATATATATATGTATATATATATATATATATGTATATATATATGTATATATATATATATATATGTATATATATATATATATATATATATATATATATATATATACATATATATATATATATATATATATATATATATATATATATATATATATATATATATATATATATATATATATTTAATTCTAATTTAAAATTTAAAAACCGCATAGCGTCATCCATGCACAGTTGCACACTAAAATTCTATTACAAACACTTGTTGTGGGTAGACTAAAGTTACTGAACTTGTGTTGTGGATATATGGGTAATTGCAACCCAACACATCATAATATTTTTAAATAAAAAAAACTAATATTATATATTAAAATACTTAATTATTAAGGGTCCGGGTCCGGGTTTGAGGGGCGGGTCTAGGCTCCGGGTCCGGGTCTCAAGTTCAGATTCGGACCCGGACCCAGGCCCGTCAAAAAAAATTTGGATCCAGACCCGCCCCGGATCCGATGGGTCTCAAAAATTTAGACCCAGACCCGTAAAAAAGGGGCGGATCCGGGGCGGGTCCAACAGGGTCTTGGACCCATGACCATCCCTATTTGTAACACTTACCCAATTATCCAGAATGGTACGACCAAGAATTACATGATTATGCAGAAGAAGTGGAAAGAGAAATACAAATTGAAGATGAGGAAGAAAAAGAAATACAAGAAGAAGAAGAGGAACCAACGACCCCTATTGGGATACTTAGATCTTGACAATCATCAATAAGATCAGTTGAAGCACAACAACAACAATAACAAAGATAAGCTTGTGGTAAACGAGTCAATTTCCAAAGTATCGGTTAGTTTTATAATTTTATTTTTCAAATTCATTGAATTTTAAATTGTTATTTATATATTGTGGTATTTGAATATGTCTTTATATTTAAATTTAGATGAAGATGAACCAGTAATACAATCTTTTCCAGCAATGTCACCTTCTAGTGGTAGAACTATTTCACATGTGGTCGTATTTTAAAAAACAACCAACCAATAATCCAGATGTTTTCTTATGCACTTGTTAAATTTGTGAAAGTCAAGGGGTAAAGCCCTTAGTTTCTTAAAATTTCAGCAAAGGTAAATACTTTTAAAGTTTTTATACATGATACTATATATTTTGTAAATCAAGAATGTATTAAAAATTCATTTATTGTGTTTTGTGAATACGTGTTAGGTGGGGGAACGAGATCTTTCAACAAACATTTGGCAAAGAAGTATGGAATCACAAAACAAACTCATGCAGCAAGCGGCAGCAGGATCACAAGTGGAAGCCGATAACAATGGACTTCCCCGGTGGATGTATGCCTTTTAAATTTAATCGTAATGAAATGATTGATGAATTTTCTAAATATGTAATTTGTGATGAGTTGCCATTTAACCATGGTGAAAGCAAGGCATGCGAATATTACACTAGAAAAACTTTGCAACCACAATATAGATTAATCCCTAGGAACACTCTTAAACGACGAACCATAAAATTATAGGGTTAGCATAACAACCGATATTTGATCTGCTCCCCCCACATTTAGAGCCTTATATGTGTGTAACAGCACATTGGATAGATTGTAATTGTTCACCCATCCTAAGATTGCTCCCCACTAAGCACGCTTAACTGTGTAGTTATTAGCAAATGAGCTCTCATGAAAAGAAGATGCACCTTGTTGATATGAGCAGTCTATCAATCTCTTTTCAAGCTTAATCTTGGGTATCACACGTTGTGCTTATATTGTTAATTTATCTCGCAATGAAGGTATTAAAAAATTAAGTGATTTTTTAGATCCCATTAGAGACATAGTGAAGTGGCTTAGATTAGGACAAGTAAAAAGAAGATATAAACAATTATGTGACCATTATCAACTAAAAAAAATATATTGGTCTTTAGATACTCCTACACTTTAGGGCTTAACCCTTGATTTATTAAAGAAGGATATTGCTTATCGTCCAATTATAACACAACTGTATATTGAGTGTACGGTTATCAGTATAAGTGATGAAACTTGGGAACTAGCTATAAGCGTACAAAAATTAATTATTAGAAGCGTATGTCCACGCAAATAAGATTTTTTCATATGTTTACGAACCAAACGTTCACTTAGTGATAAATGAATGTATTACTATTTTTTATCATCTTCTTAGATATTCTCATGATAATACTAACATATTTTTAAAGCCGATTCTTGCAGATATGATGGAAAAGTGGAAGACGTATTTTACTGTTTTTTCTTATATTTATGGAATTGCGACAATTTTGGATCCGTGCTTTAAGACGAAAAACCTAACTAAATTAATTGGATTTTTCTACCAAACATTTGATCGTCCGCCAAATGATGTACGCAATTATGTAGGAAATAGTAAAAAGTTTTTAGCAGAACTTTACGATCAGTATTCTAGAGTATATAACTAGAGTCGCGATACGTCTAGGCGTGCTAGCGTCTCGACACGTCCCACTTACTATAATCCCATAAATGCTAACATGATAAGTCAAGCAGATAGTTTTGTAGGATCATCTTCTTCCTCCCCCTCCTCTCCATATTTGAAACTAGATTTGCATCTTAAACATCATTTTGAAATCGAACAGGTTTTCTACACCGTAAAATAGACTGTAACAACAATCCAGAATAGGTTCCAAAAAAGAAAGATCTTGGTAATTTTTTTTCTACACCTTGCACTATGGGACACGTTTTCCTTAGATAATGCCTGTGCAATGTACGATTTAATTATATTTTTTTGACATACACTAGTGGAAAAAATGATATTGGCTGCTGCTTATTGGCTGCGGACTTTTGGGAAACGCAGCCCATATGAGTAACAAAAAAAGCGGGAAAAAAAAAAAACAATAAAGGGCTGCGGTTTATATAGATGCCCGCAGCCCAAAAGTGTTTCAATAAGTATATTATAGAAAGGGCTGCGGTTTTCTACGTGTCCGCAGCCCTTAACCCTTCGAAATTAATATAATGAATTTAAAAAAAAAAAAAAATTAAACAAGGGGCTGCGGTTTTTTATTTTGTCCGCAGCCCTTATGCTCTTACGAATTATTGAGGAAATTTAAAAAAAAAAAATTAACTAAGGGGCTGCGGGCATGCTTAAAAACCGCAGCCCTAAACCCCTTAAAAAAAAAAATTAAAACGATTTATTTTTATAACGTTAACTTTTTAGCAGCAGTACATCATCAGTATAGCACGCATATCAGACTCTTCTTCTTCCTCTCAAAACAGACGCTTGCTCATTCTTTCCCAAAATCTCCATTCGAAAATCTTGCTCTTCATTCTCCATTCGAAAATCTTGCTCTTCTTGCTCGAAAATCTTGCTCTTGGTCTTCTTCATTTCAATCGAAAGTCTTGCTATTGGTCTTCTTCTTCTCTTCTCTTCAAAAACCCACGAAATTTCTTGGTCTTCTTCTTCTTCTCTTCAAAAACCCACGAAAAATCATTTATACTTTTGGAGTTGTTCTTCTTCTTCTCTTCATTCGAAATTCTTCATTTCAAGGTAAGTTAATATACGAAATTTTCGGATATACGAAATTTTAATTTGTTTTTGTATACTAATTTTAATTTGTTTTCATTGTATAGGTTATACACAATCCACCATTGTTGTCTTCTTCTTCAAGTTTTCAAACCCACGAAAAATTCAAGGTACTTTTTCATTTTCGATTTTGTAAATTAGGTTTAAATTTATCAAAATTGTTGAATGTGTATGTAGTTGTTGTTTTTAAATTTATAGTATGTGTATGTATGTAGTTGGTTGATGTTGATTATGGTTATATGAATGAATGAGTATGTGTATGTTTTTAAATATACGAAATTATATGAATGAATGAGTATGTGTATGTTGATATACGAATGAGTGAGTATGTGTATGTTGATATACGAAATTATGTTGATTATGGTTATATGAATGAATGAGTATGTGTATGTTTTTAAATTTTCGATTTTGTAAATTAGGGTTGTTTATGGTTATATGAATGAGTTGGTTGATGTTGATTATTGATAAATTTGGTTGTAGTAGGAGTTTTTAAATTTTAAATTAGATTTAATTAGGGTTTTGGATTATTGATAAATTTATCATAATTTATGAATGTGTATGTATGTGTTGTTATATTTTTAGGTAATTATTTCATTTTAATTATGAATGTGTATGTATGTAGTTGTGGTTTTTAATAAGTTTTAAATTTTTCATAACTTATTTTATGAATGTTGTACATACATGTTTGGTTATATAAAATTATAATATGAATTATAATGTATGAAGTTGTACAATGTTAATCATTATAAGTGATTTTATTTTAGAACACAATATATGCATATATAAAATTAGTATATTTGGTTTGGAAGGAAATTTAGTCTATGAAGTTAGTAATAGAATTGTATTAATATTAGTACTTGTTATAATAAGAATCTTGTTGAAAATGTCGTATGCTTAATTTTGTTTTCTTGTTTAATTGTAGGTCACATTCTTATTATTCATCTAGATACACAAGGTAATTTCTTTTATTATTTAAAATTTTCATTGTTGAATTGTTGTTGAATTGTATATTTGAATTGTTAGTCATTGTTGAATTGTTGAAATGTATTATTGGACATTGTTGTTGAGTTTATTTAAAATGTATGATTTTTGTTTATTATTTAAAATTTGAATTGTTGTTGATTTTTGTTTATTATTTATAAATATGAGTTTATTTGAATTGTTATTCATTGTTGAATTGTTGTTGAATTGTAATACATTTGAATTGTACATTTAAACTTTAGTTTGAAACTTTAATAATTTGATTTGGTTGATGTTATATAATTTAATTTGGTTTTATATGTATGTAGTTTAATTATGTATGTAGTTTACTTATGTATGAATAATCACAATAGTTTACTTATGTACTTAATTAGTTTGTTAATTAATTAAAATATACATAGTTTTTGAACAATTTAAATAATAAGAAGGTTAAATATGGTAAATTTGGGTTATCTAAGGTTAAGTATATATAGTTATGTATGTAATGTGTATTAATTTTGTTTTGAATTAAATAATCACACTTAGGATGACAAAAGATCGTTCTTGGATGTATGGAAGCATTGAATCGTCGGAATTTATTGATGGCGTGTTAGAATTTTGTAGTGTTGCGGTTGAACATCAAATTAGGACGGGGGGAGTTGGTTTTTATTGCCCATGTGTCAATTGTGGCAATGTATCAAAGGTAGATAGTGTTTATATGCTTAGGGAGCACATACTCCGACGTGGGTTTAGGCCTCAATATCATGTTTGGGTTTGGCATGGTGAGGAGGGAGTTTACAAGGAAAATAGGGTTGTTGAGGATGTCAATAATGTGGCCGATGTTAATGAGGATGTAGTGGATGAAGAGAATGTTGATGAGGATGTGGATCGTGTTGATGAGATGATGGAGGGAGTCGAGGATGAGTTAGGAAAACGTCCTCGTGTATTTGACTTGTTGACAGAGGCTTCTCAAAAGCCTTTGTATCCTGGATGTACAAAGTTCACCAAGCTTACAGCAGTTTTGACGATTTTCAACATTAAGTCAAAGTTCAATTGGAGTGACACTAGTTTCACAATGTTATTAGAAGCGTTAGGTGAGATGCTTCCCGAGGGAAATGAACTTCCAAAGTCGACATACTATGCCAAAAAGCTAATGTGTCCTTTCGGGTTAGAGTACCAGAAGATTCATGCGTGTCCGAATGATTGTGTATTGTATCGGAATGAAAACGAGAACTTAGAAGAGTGTCCTAGGTGTGGGTTATCGCGTTACAAGCGTAAAGGGGCTCGAGATGCTAAAGGGCCCCCGGCTAAGGTATTGTGGTATCTTCCAATAATACCAAGATTCAAGCGCTTGTTTTCTATAAAGAAAGATGCGTTAAATTTGAGGTGGCATGCAAATAGGGTGAAGAAAGATCACTTGCTCACACATCCATCCGATTCTCCGGAGTGGAAGAGTATTGATAGGTTGCACAAGACTTTTGGGGATGAAGTTCGTAATTTAAGGCTCGGACTGTGCACGGATGGAATGAACCCATTTGGCAATCTTAGTTCTCAACATAGTACTTGGCCGGTACTTTTAGTTATTTATAATTTGCCACCTTGGTTGTGTATGAAGCGTAAGTACATTATGCTTTCGCTTCTTATCTCGGGCCCTAAGCAACCTGGTAACGACATAGATGTATATCTTGCACCTCTTGTTGAGGATTTGAGAAAGATGTGGGATGAAGGAGTTTCCGTGTATGATGCATATGCTAATGAGGAGTTCACCTTGCGTGCAATGCTTTTATGCACCGTTAACGATTTTCCGGCTTATGGAAACTTATCAGGGTATAAGAACAAAGGGAAGAAAGCGTGCCCAATAACATTTGGATGACTGACAAAATTTTCTTATTCGTGAGTTTAGTGGGATGTACGAGGAGTTGAATAGCCTCGAACCTCCAATAACATTTGGATGGTTTGATCCTGAGTCTATTAGGGGTGAAAAGAGTGTTACTGATCCAGATGACGTCAAAGCATACGTAGAACGTGCTTTGAAACATGCATTTGAATCGAAACACTCATTCATTCTGGCCCCGTACTATGAAAGGTGATTAGTTTTATTATTTTATTAAATTGAACTTAAATTTTGATTTTACTTACGTTCACATATTCTCTATCTTGATGATTTAAAATCGTGGTTTTTGTAGTGTGCACTGGATGCTTTTGGTCATATGTCCGATGACCAATATGGTGCACGTTTTCGACTCACTAAGTCGTGGAAATCCCGTGCCTCGCAACATGAAATTTAAAGCTTTGTTGAATTCGTAAGTTTATAAATTGTCAATTAATTTCATTTAAGTGTTATATATATATTATTGTCAATTAATTTCAATTAATTTCTTTACTCTTGTGTCTCAGGGTTATGAAGAAAATGCGTGGCGAAATGGGATGTGCTACAAGAGCCACTAACCCGAAATGGAGAGCAGTAAAGGTATATATAACATTATTTAGTATATATTATTGTCTTGAATTAATTAAAATTGAAAACATTTGTCAAATGATTGAAATTAGTTAGAATTGAAAACAATTCGACCATAAAATAGCTTAAACGTTGTTTGTTATGAATGAAACTTGGCACACACCACTATTTGGTATATATAAATGTGTTGAAGTTGTTAGAATTGATAATAGTTGTCATATGCTTGAAATTAAGGGTCAAGTTGCGTTTTTTAACGGTTTTGAATGAATTTTGTCATTTTCGGGCGTAAAGTAGCTTAAACGTTGTTTGTTATGAATGAAACTTGACACACACCACTATTTAGTATATATAAATGTGTTGAAGTTGTTAGAATTGATAATTGGTTTCATATGCTTGAAATTAAGGGTCAAGTTGCGTTTTTTAACGGTTTTGAATGAATTTTGTCGTTTTCGGGCGTAAAGTAGCTTAAACGTTGTTTGTTATGAATGAAACTTGACACACACCACTATTTAGTATATATAAATGTGTTGAAGTTGTTAGAATTGATAATTGGTTTCATATGCTTGAAATTAAGGGTCAAGTTGCGTTTTTTAACGGTTTTGAATGAATTTTGTCGTTTTCGGGCGTAAAGTAGCTTAAACGTTGTTTGTTATGAATGAAACTTGGCACACACCACTATTTGGTATATATAAATGTGTTGAAGTTGTTAGAATTGATAATAGTTGTCATATGCTTGAAATTAAGGGTCAAGTTGCGTTTTTTAACGGTTTTGAATGAATTTTGTCATTTTCGGGCGTAAAGTAGCTTAAACGTTGTTTGTTATGAATGAAACTTGACACACACCACTATTTAGTATATATAAATGTGTTGAAGTTGTTAGAATTGATAATTGGTTTCATATGCTTGAAATTAAGGGTCAAGTTGCGTTTTTTAACGGTTTTGAATGAATTTTGTCGTTTTCGGGCGTAAAGTAGCTTAAACGTTGTTTGTTATGAATGAAACTTGGCACACACCACTATTTGGTACATATAAATGTGTTGAAGTTGTTAGAATTGATAATAGTTGTCATATGCTTGAAATTAAGGGTCAAGTTGCGTTTTTTAACGGTTTTGAATGAATTTTGTCATTTTCGGGCGTAAAGTAGCTTAAACGTTGTTTGTTATGAATGAAACTTGGCACACACCACTATTTGGTATATATAAATGTGTTGAAGTTGTTAGAATTGATAATAGTTGTCATATGCTTGAAATTAAGGGTCAAGTTGCGTTTTTTAACGGTTTTGAATGAATTTTGTCATTTTCGGGCGTAAAGTAGCTTAAACCTTGTTTGTTATGAATGAAACTTGACACACAACACTATTTGGTATATATAAATGTGTTGAAGTTGTTAGAATTGAAAATAGTTGTCATTTGTTCAAAATTAAGGGTCAAGTTGCGTTTTTTAAGGTTTTGAATGAATTTTGTCATTTTCGGGTGTAAAGTAGCTTAAACCTTGTTTGTTATGAATGAAACTTGGCACACAACACTATTTGGTATATATAAATGTGTTGAAGTTTTTAGAATTGAAAATAGTTGTCATTTGCTCAAAATTAAGGGTCAAGTTGCGTTTTTTAACGCTTTTAATGAATTTTGGCATTTTCGAGCGTAAAGTAGCTTAAACCTTGTTTGTTATGCATGAAACTTGGCACACAACATTATTTGGTATATATAATTGTGTTAAAGTTGTTAGAATCGAAAATAATTGTCATTTGCTCAAAATTAAGTGTTAAGTTGCGTTTTTAACGGTTTTGAAGCATTTTTTATTTGGCACTAATATATAATATTTTTTTTTTCTTAGTGTTTTCAACAACAAAATTCCATTCATTGCGGCTACTACGTTATTAAGTTTATGGATGATCTCATCGAAGCCGTCAAGAATGTCGGGGTTCAAAATATTGATTCCGTAAGTATTTTATTTAATTAGTTATTATATATGTTTTTTAAATTATTTATTTATAATATATATATTAATTATATTATATAATGTATACGACTAACTTTTTAATAATAATAATTGATTTTAATTCGTAGATTATTGACTCTCCAAGACCAACACGCGAATTGACGGATATTGAACTACGCAAAGTCAAGGACAAAGTCGCGGTGTTTATTTCTAATTTATTAAGTTGGTAGCTAGATTATTATATATATATATGTATATATCGTGTAGCTAGAGTACTTTAATTTATATGTATCGATTTATTTCTAATTATATGCGGTTGTATATATATACTTTATGTATATAATATTATATATATAATATATATTATAATTGAGTGATATTTTGGTATTTATCGACGGTTTATTATTGTGAAATATTTATTATTTAATATTTATGCTAATAATTATTATTTATTATACAAATATAACGAAAACAAAAAAAAAAATTAAAAAAAAAATGGGAAAGGGGCTGCGGTTTTTCAGACTGTCCGCAGCCCTTGTTTATCATCACACAGCCCATTTTAAGCAAAGGGGCTGCGGTTTTTCAAGCATGTCCGCAGCCCTTAATACTCCCTTTACACAGCCCATAATCACCTTAAGGGCTGCGGTTTTGTCCTATGTCCGCAGCCCTTTACCTTATTTTGGGCTGCGTTTTTTGACCGCAGCCCTTTTATATTATTTGTTGCTGCTACAATAATGGCTGGGGTCAAAAAACGCAGCCCAAAGGGGCTAAAAAACCGCAGCCCTTAAGCTTTTTTCCACTAGTGATATTTGTATAAACAAAAAAATTAAAATTAAAATTTAATATTTTAACTATCTCAAAATATCCTAAACTCATCAAACAAAAAATATTTAAAAAAATATAAACATAAGTGAAAAAAATAAAAATAAAATAGAATTAATAAATTAAATTTCTGTGACTTTATAAGTAAAAATGATAAATCAATATAGATAATATAATATTCATAATCAGTAAATTTGAAAAGTCAAAGATATAAACATTAGTCATAATAATAATGACATCATCATTGAGTTTTAAAATGAAAGTTTTTATTGACAAAGTGACTCATAAGCAATTTTTAAAAATAGTGACATCAACAATATTTTGTTTTAGTAGTAGTTAATAGAAAACAGATACATATATAGATAAATATTCATATAAAATATATATTGTGTAACATACATAACTTGGGATAAATTCCGATAAAATAAAAATTTAAGTGTTAAATTACAAACACTTTTGGTATTTTAGATAAATAAATTCTAGATTGCCCTTAAGGCCTCACTTTGAGAGTACTCTTTACGGCCCGTTTGGTATATGGTAATAAACTGCGGTAATGGGAATGAAATACTAGTGTAATTTTGGTTGAAAAATCTCATAACTACTTAGTTGGTCATTAGGGATGGCAATGGGTCGGACTCGGCTCGGATTATACATACTCCGACTTTGCTCCGGATAATAGTCGGACTTTTGTTTTCAGTCCACCTCCACTCGGAGTCGGATTATGCATACTCCATGTTTGCCCCGACTCGGACTCTCGGATCTCCAACGGAGTCGGATGGAGTTTCGGATTATTATCAAACAGTATCGTTATGATATTGTACTAATGATTTTTTTTTTGAATACAGTACTAATGATTTTAAAGCATACAAAATTAACAAAATACATGTTTCAAATACAATCTTACAAAAAAATATGTACTTCAATTTTAACCAGAGAAATAATCCCACTACTACTACAATTTAACAAAATTTTCTCGTATTTTGATTTGACGTATTTTATTTGTCTTGCTTTCATTTGTCGTATCTTGATTCATTAATCAAAATAAAGATACCAAGTAGTTTTTCAAAATCGAAAATTACAACTAGTATAAGAGAGAGCTTGAATCAGTCACGTCTAGAGTTTTAAATGAAACAAAATATAAGTGTAAAGGTCAAATTCAAAGTCAAATGTCCTACAGGGTCGGAGTCGGGTCGGAGTCTCGGATTTTTAATCAGGTCCACCTCCGGTCTGTCTCTAACTCGGACTCGGATCATAAAGTCGGAGTCGGAGTCGGATGACTTTTTCCTCGGACTCGAATCGGATTATTTTCCTCGGATCGAGTCGGACTAGGGTCGGATTCGGACTGAATTGCCATCCATATTGGTCATGCTTGACAACCTTCAATCATCTCGTTTTGTTCATAAAATTCATTCCAATGCATGACCATTAGGAGATGTGGTATTAGGTGGTAATGAAAATTTGTGAACTAAATTTTTTTTTTGTGATTAAAGTTTCATTACCATTGGAATGACATGAAGGTTTTGATGAAATATTACACTATAATTCATTCCTATTACCACCATTTAGTACCATTAACCAAACGAGCTGTTAGTGTTTTAGACTCTTAATTACCACTCGTTTGGTTTTTAGTACTAAACGGTGGTAATAATAAGTATAATAAATTTTCTAATTATGTATCATGCCATTCTCATAGTAATGAAACTTTGATCATAAAAAACTTTTTGTTCATAAATTTCAATAACACCTAAAGCGATAGAACATCTGCATGTGGAGCAGAAGGTTTGGGGTTCGACCCCTACTGGGCGCAGGTATCAATTGTGGGTTTTCTTCACTGCGCGCATCTCTCTTTACCCCCTCCTTGGGGGTACGGGTATGATTTGTCCGCATCCTTCAAGAAAAAGAAAACCCCACTCGGACCCTGCCTTGTGTGGGATACCGGGAAGGTCCTTTATGTAAAGAAAATGAGATCCTTAAGGGATGACAAGCATCACCATTAAACTTATCAAAAAATATTCATACTAAAATTATACTAATTTTCATTATGAATACTATTATTTAATATTGACTATGAAACAGGCTGTTATTGATATTGTTTACTTTATTTTACTATATCTAATATATTTGCAAATGTTCATATTGTTGATATTTACATGTATTTTTGTACTTTGGTTAGTTCTTTATTACATTTGATAAATAAATATTGATGTATTTATTGTAATTTATCATGTCAAAGGTTGTACCTTGTACTCCATATATTCTTTAGTAATTATATTTTTTCAACTAATTAATAATCACAATTAGGTGACTTGTTTGAAAAGCAATATTTACCTTAATTACCTATCTATTCTTTTCTCACCCATTGACTTTAGAGGACCAATTTGATAACCCTTCAATCATATTAACGTGAAATTTCACTAAAAATAATGTAAGAGATACAAGTAATGGTTAATAGTTAATACCATTGACTATGAATGTCTCCCAAAGTACACCTATTACACTTTACACAATTGACTTTAATTGTGCAACCACTAACAAGTAGCAACTACCTTATATAGTGTAAAATCATACTACTTTTTATTTAAACCACTCACATAACATTTTAAGCAATTGATTAATAAAACAGGTGCTCTCTTGAGAGATCGTCTTTTCTCTTGACGACTCTCAAAAGTCCAGCCCAAATCTATATTTAAAGTTGTAACAATATATATTTAGAATTGGAATGGGCTTTTGAGAGCCGTCTTTACAAAAGACGGTCTCAAGTAAAAATTTTTGTTAACAAAATAGCATATTAATGTTAGGGGTGGTTGGATTGGTATTGTATTTTAAGCACTTGGAAATGGAATATACTAATTAAATACACTAGACTTTGTTTGGTTTGAGAAGTAGCAAACACAATCCGTTTCTAAATGTTAACTTAAACTCTTCGATTATTTTTTAAGATAGGCTAAAGAAAGGAAAGGATTAACTCATAACTGATGTAACAATACTATAAAAGAACTAGAAAATTTCACATGACAATTTTATAATTTTGCCAAATGTATCATTTCTATAGGTGAAAATGTGATTGTGTGATTATTAAAAGATTTTATTATATTAATTATGTCTTAAATATTAAAAGTAACTTTTAAAAAGATTTTTAAATCATATCATACAGTCATACAATCATTAAATATTTTAAAAAAATTTCAATTGACGATTATATAAAGTTTTACCAAATAGAGCATTTTTACAAGTTCATATGTCATTGTCAACTATTCTAAAGATTTTATTACATTAATTATAATTTTGTAAGTTTTCAAAAAGATTTTATTAGATTATAAAAGAACATGAAAATTGCAAATAACGATTTTATAGTTCTTTGCCAAATGAAAGCATTTAATAGGTTAAAATGAATTTGTAGGACATTCAAATCATGATCACTATAATATGCAATTGCATCTTTCTTAAAAGTTTTATTTATGGTATTTTCATACTAACAAATTTCGTGCATTGTACGAGTTTGTATACTAGTTAGCTCTATGTACAAAATTAACACATGGATCCTTAAAAATAAAATAATAAGCGTTAACTTTGTAATTAAAATCTTTGTTTATGTTAGTCTTCAACTCCATAAATACATGAAAGTTGTAATTAATCTATAAAATGTAAAAGTAAACCTTTTTAACATAACTTACATTCAACATAACGATACGCATTATCATTGACAATATAATGCTCAAGTTGTAGTTGTCCTATATGACATATTAGTGACCATACGCTTATATAACGATTATGATTCACTCAATTACGAATTGCAAGTAGTCATGCAAAATAAATATTTGAATAAATGAAATACACACAATTATTTATATATGTTAAGGAATCAATTCAACTAAAAATTTAAGCAGATGATTGAGGTCCTATCTTATGTTATATTTTCTAACACGCTTCTTTATTCAAAAGCTTTTTGGGCAACAAGTGTGGATGCAGCACATGTCCTCCTCATTTCTCGTGTGAAATGTGTCACTTGAATTTGAGGGTTTTAAGATTCGAACATGTGACATTTTGTCACATTGACTTTTGTAACCATGGCAAGAATAGGGGTGTTTATTCGGGTGATCGACTTGGTAATGAATGGGTGTCCTTCGGTTTGGTTGTATTTCGCGCAAATCGGTTATTGTTCGAATACGTCTTACGACGGGTCACATTCGGATCTGATCGGTTAGACACGGTTCGATTGAAGATCAATGATTCGAGCTATCGGGTTCGCATCGGTTCGGTGTACTGTCGGCAAGGAAAACTTAAGCAACAGATTTAAAAACATTAATGAATGCTTGAATAAAATCCAAAAATAAATTTGTAGGCAAAATTAGAAATAAAGACAAACAATTTTGAATTTATTACATTTTATATGTCCTGTGATGGCGACTTAAAAAGTGAGAATCATGATTATAGAACATAGATAGCTAGGCCACCATTAGAGAAATAAATGAACAAATTTTCTGATGAGCAAATTTATTTTAATCGCAAGTGCACGGCGTATGTGTAGCTGTGGGTCGAACTTAAGGAAGCTTGGGGCAAGGGACTTAATGGTTTTAGTTGATTATATTACTAAAGGGAATAAAAATATTGATTGGTTTTTACTAAAAACTATAAATGGAATAATTTAAAGGAAAAATTGCTTTCAAAACTCCCAACTATTCGCGGTTTAAATATAAAACTCCCAACTATTGATTATTATTCAAAACTCTCAACTTTAGTTCCATTTTAAATTTAAAGCACTTATACAATTTTATAACCTGTTTAACCGGTTACCATTTTGTAAAAATAAGGGGTACGTGAAGGGTCGTGTAAGGTCAAAGGAGGTAAGGTGATTAATAAATACAATTGGGTTCCGCTACTTCTCTACTAAAACCATATTATCCGGTTATAAGTCATCTTGGACTTTGAATTTAAATTGGGCCTAAAGTTGGGAGTTTTAAATATTAATCAATTATTGGGAGTTTTATATTTAAACCGCGCATAATTGGGAGTTTTTAATGTAATTTTTCCTAATTTAAATGAGGTTAAACTATATGATGGTAAGATCTAGGGTGTCGGGAATCCCCTAAAGTCTTGTATGATTTAATTCTCATTAATGTCTATGAAGATTCGGATTAAATTCTTGGTCAAACATGATCTTGTTAATCTCAAACTCTCGCTATGTTGATTAACTATTAGATTTAGACCCTATTAATTTGATTCTCACACGCTATGTTGAGGTTAAACGTATTAACAATTTCACACGCTAGTTCTATTGACTAGTCCGACAAAGCATATTTAATTTAGGGTTGTTAGCACAATTTAACCACATTAATCCTTAGTTTCATAGTCACATCCAAGAATCAAATCATACTCAACTAATAGGTTCAAAAACCTAACCCTAGAATATGGATCTACTCACTAATCATGATGAATGCAATTGAAACCAATTCAATAATAATGCTAGACATGAATGCTAATGAATTAAATGACGAATTAAGATATGCAAATCATACTCAACAATGAATTCAAAGCCAACAATAATGTTGAATAAACTAACTCTTATATTAAAGAATAAAACATAAAAAGGAGTTCACTAGAGAATGCTTAAAACTAATACAATAATTTAAGAACAAAGAAAATTGAAGGACTAAATTAAACTTATAAACTTGAAGGATGATTAAGTCTCAGAGGCTAGATTGAAATGTTTGAATTAAATCTAATGCTAGAGTAATTACAGAGCTAATAATTAGAAAATGAAATTAAAACTAATAAAAGAGTAGGAAGGAGAGAAGCCCTAATCAGCTATTAAAAGGCTATTTATACTAATCACTAAAATTAAGCCTAAGCCCATTAAGAAACCCGGAGGAAAAACGCTCATTATGCTAAACCAGAATACCGTCGAGTCGGCTGCCCAAAGGAACACACCCAAAGCCGAGTCGGCTTGGGTTTCTAGAATAAATGGTATCGGAACAACCATTGACGCCGAGTCGGTGGTCCCAAAACTTGATCCAACGCCGAGCCGCCAAGTTGACGGTTTCCTTGACAACCCCACAGCTGACTCGGTGGCAGCTTCAGGAAAGTTGTCTCCTTCATTTCTTCTCCGCCGAGTCGCCGAGGCAAATGGTGCCTACCTCAGCCGACTCGGCTCTTGGCTCCTGGAGAGCTCTTGCTTATAAAAGTGCTCTTTTGATCTTGAAACTTGGAGCATGATCATTTCTTCACTTGATCTTTGATCCTGTAGACACGATTAGCACCAAATACCCACAAAAGCACATCAAAGCACTATTATTCACTCATTTATTTTCAAATCGATCATGAAATGCCGAAATGGAGTGAAGATACACAAAACAACCTTCAATTGCCTCTAAACATCGAAAAGGAGCATAAAAATGTAAACAATAAGTGCAAATAATTGCACTTGTCATTTTCTTTTGCATTGTCTTTTAGAGATTGTTAGCCAAGTATGCGGGGAGGGGGGAAGTGGTTTGGTGACTTTGATTCCTTGGCTATAGCGAGAATTAAAAGAGAGTAGGAAGGGAGTTATAAGAAGCAAAGTGTCTCTAAATATTTTTGGGCCCTGAGCACAGTAGAAAAATGAGTTTTTAAGTACAAACGAGCATGTTTATTTCTGAAAGTGACAACAATAAACAATTAATTCATTTCCTTTAAACTAAGTACTAATTTGCTCAACTAATCAATTCAACGAAAAAAACAATTTAAGAATAATGCTACTTAGTTAACTAAATTCATCTAATATCATTAATGAAAACATAAAAGGAAAATTTGTTATTAATAATACAACATATTCGCAATCTGTTGAGATAAACTGACCTATGATTTATTTTTGAATAAACTCACCTAAGGTGTTTTCTAGCGGAGAATAAATTGACCTAATGTTTAATGGGTTACCAAACATGTAACTAAGGGTTCATTCTTAGCTGATTGCAAATATATAGGTTATTCTTAGCAAGGAATCCCCTTAGATAGGTTTATTTAAAAAATAAACTATAGGTAGGTTTATTCTAGTGGATTGCAAATAGGTTGTATTTAATGACAATATCCACCAACTAGTAACCCAAAAGTAATAATTAAAACACATGTGCTCATCACCCAAGGTAGTGAATCGTCATAAATTATGAAAAGAAAATTGACATAAATTATATGGAGATTTGCACGTGTTGCTCTTCTATGTAAAAATAATATTTTCTAATAAAAAAAATTTGAATATGTAAAAACAATTTGAGCCCTCATAATAAGAGTCACTCATCCTGCTCATGTGGTTGAGCCGTTAGCCCGACACTAATAATATAAGTAGTCTAGGATCTTTGGAAATTGCAATTTAACATTTTCTGTCCATGTTCACCATGAGCATAGTTCACCTTTGTGATTTTTCGAGGATGAGCATAGGTTAAACATGAGGAGTTTGAAAAGTGCAATTTGAATATATAAACAATTGACATTCATTTATCGCACTCATGTTGTATTAAAGTTTGAAATAAGATAAAAAATGATAATAAAAATGAAAGAAAGAGAATCATGTTTTGTGTTACTTAAAGCATGTGTCGCGTTTTGTCGAAGGAATCTGAAGTCGATTCTCTTGTCCATTCTCTTTAGTCATCTTCGTCTCTCAGCATACCCGGTACAAAATAAAGTGAAAGAAAAAGAGATGTGTAAGTAAAGGACATATAAGGCCAAAAGAAAGCGCAGCAAAGATTTGCTAAGAAAGCAGAGCATATACAGCTCAAACCAAAAGCATGAGACAGCGTCCCAACTACTATTCCGTATGCCGTACCAACTGACACCCACGTACCAACTTTTCCATTCCCACCCATTTTAGTACTCTTACTCTAAACAAATAATGCAACTATACAACATTACAATTTACAATTATGAACTATACATGTAGAAGTTTACTATGAAAGTTCAATTTTATAAAAAAATAAAATTGGAATTATATTGATTGGACACTGTAAACGGAGAATTAAGACTGCTGGCATGAATAAACCTGTAATTTAAATAATTATTTTATAGAATAAAATTGCATTTTCTTTAAGCTAAGATATAATCTCTATGTTTTTTTTGTTAACACGCTTATTTTCTTTGTGTTTGGCGATGAAAAGGATTTCTTGCATTGATGGACGCCAATTGAGCATCGTGAAAATTGATTTGCAACCCTTATAATAGTTGAAAACTTGATAGATTGAAGGCGATATGCATATTTTCCTTAATTTTTTGATATCCCCCTTCAAAAGTATAAGTTTTTGAGTTTTGAAATTTCTTATAGAGATTCGATTAATCTTAATAATTAGTTAGTATAAAGTTCTTTGCAAATACATTCTCCATCAAAGACTAGAAAGATTTTCTTATTTTAAGATGATTTGAATTTGTATGCCAAAAGCACCATTATCAAAATACCCATACATTTCTCTATTTATAGAAAGATTTTCAAGCTATACATCCCATAACGTCATTAATGTAACTGATAATTAATCAGTTCTATCATGAAAAAGCATCCAATGACGTAACAACATAATGCTTCACGACATAGTTAGGTGGAGGAGATGGCATGTGGATTTTGTTAAATTATGGAAAAAAACATTTTATTTTGCGAATTTGCATGTGGGTGATAAATGAATAAAATAATGATATATAGCAACTGAGAAATTATAATTCTGATATAAAAATAATTCACTATTAAAAAAGTTAAATCTAAGATTTCCATAACAAAATTTGATTTGCTTAAGATTATATAGAGAGAGCGAATTTAATATTTTTCAAATACTGAAAGAATATATAGAAAGTATGAAAAGACTTAAAATCTAAGATATTATGAATGCTAAAAGGTTAAGTTCTAACTTTTTTTAGTGTTGATTTGACCTCCTATTTATAGGATTACGTTATTGAAATAAAAATAATTTATAAAATAATTAAAATGTGCCTAAACTAATTCAAATTGACAAAGATATTCAGTTATAAATCCTCTTTAAGAATAAATTTCATATTTGACTGAAGACTGTAAGATTTGAATCACCTATATTTACATAAAAGGAAATAAAGGGAAAGGAAGGAGAAAATTTTGAAGGGATGAATAATTCTTTGTTTGGATAATAAAAAGATAGGGTTGTACTCCTTTCCTTTCTCTCCCTTTTCCTCTTAGACAAACAAGTGCTACTTTCCTTTCAATTCCTTTCCCTTCCCTCACTTTCTTTTCCATCCAAACTTGCTATCCAAATATAGTGTTAGGATTTTGTTGGACATGTAAACAAATGTGAATTAGGCTCATCTTTGCTCCATTCACGTGTAACGCAATTAAAGTTAATTATGATCGGTTGTTGATGCTATATGTTGGGCTTAAACTAGTAGTACTCTTGCAAAATTTCAATCCTTCATTGCATTATTAATCTAGAATTAGAACCTCTATGGTTGAAGCTCTTATGATGAAGATGATAAGGAGCTCGATCAATCGATCTACATATCACTTTTCCGACTCCTAACCTTCTGTCAACCTCAAGTGCCCACGCCCTCTTAAAAGAACACTTTTGATTGTTAATTTTCCTAGTAAAATCTTTAGAATCGTCTATATGTTTTAAAATTTATAAAATTCTTTTATAAAATTCTTTTTACAGTATAACCAAAAACATGAATAATCCTTTGTTTAAATAATAAAAAGAGAGGGAAAGGATCTGGAGGGGAGGGATTTGAAAGAAAAATGTGGATAAATTTTATTAGGGTTGTATTCCCTTCCTTTCTCTTCCATTTCCTCTTAGACAAACAAGTGCTACTTTCCTTTCAATTCTCTTCCGGTCTTCCCTTCCTTTTCCTTCCCTCTCTTTCTTTTCCATCCAAACTTTTTATCCAAAAATAGTGTTAGTATTTTGTTGGACATGTAAACGAATGTGATTTAGGCTCATCTTTGCTCGATTCACGTGTGACGCAATTAAAGTTAATTATGATCGGTTGTTGATGCTATATGTTGGGCTTAAACTCTAGTACTCTACCAAAATTTCAATCCTTCTTTGCATTGTAAATCTAAAATTAGAACCTCTATAGTTGAAGCTCTTATGATGAAGATGATAAGGAGCTCGATCAGTCGATCTACATATCATCACTTTCTCCGTCTCCTAACCTTCTGTCAACCACAAGTGCCCACTCCCTCTTAAACAAACACTCTTGATCATTAATTTTCCTAGTAAAATCTTTAGAATCGTCTATATGTATTAAAATTTATAAAATTCTTTTTATAGTATAACCAAAACCCTATAGCCTATAAAATTGAATAATCTCCTTAATATATAATCAACTCTGTAAAAAAATTAACAGCTAACACCAAAATACACTCTGTTTCATTGAGCATAAACAAAATCTCTTAGATATGTACACTACTATAAATTTAGCTTTTTGCGACATTGGATTTAGTGGCATTAGAAAAATGCAACTGATTCATATTTTTAGTTGAATGATTATTAGTTTTTATTTTAAGTTCCACCATATATAAAGTGATTTAGCGACATTTAATTTGGTCTTTAGTGGCATATGTAATTGTCACTATAGCCTATAGTGGCATTTGTGAGAAATGTCACTAGATCCTATGTAGCTGAAAGCTTTAGTGTGACTATTAATTATGCTGCTAATGAGTTTAATAAATATCACTAAATCCTCTATATACACTGTAAGAAATTTGAAATAGCGATATTTAATTTAAATGTCGCTAAATATATCTCATTAAAAGCAAATTATGTATGTTGTAGTGATACTTTCTTCTATTTATCACAAGTGTCTCATTTGCTTTTTGGACGCTATTTATTTCTTATTCTTAATTTGTATTTTATTAGTAATCAATAAATTAAAACATAGTCAAGTGAGAACTTGTTTGATTTATCTCTATGCAAGGATTATTTTAATCAAAATTTTTTACAATTTTTAATTATACACAATTATAAATATCAAAAATTAAATAAATACATCAGATAGAATGTATGAAGTAAATGAGACATTGTACTCCCTCCGTTTCTTTTTGTTTTTCCACCTTACTAAAACGGGTAGTTCCATAAGTTTTTCCACTTTAGAATACTTTTCATTTTTGGAAAGTTTTCATTCCATTTTTACCCCTTAAAACCCCACTTTTCTTACTTCACACTACTATTTAATTATTTTCTCTCTCATACTTTCAATACAATCATTACATTACACTATTATTTAATTATTTTTTCTCTCATACTTCCAATACAATCATTATCTCCTACTATATAATTAAAATAATATCCACTACCATCAAAGATTTCATTTTTATTAATCTTGGTGAAAAACCCAAATAAGAATATCAAAAAGGAACGGAGGAAGTAATAAATATGAAAGAGTATAATTAAGAGACAAGATAATTAAGCTAATAGTACACCACACTTTAATTTTACAAAAATTAACCAAAAACAAGTTGGTTTTTGGTGAAGATGTATGACATATTGTACTTGATGGTTCATGCGTGTAATCTTTATTTTACTATGAATCGGACCCCCCAACCCAATTTCTTTTTTTTTTTTTCTAAAAACAAAAAAGTTTACCAACCTTCCTTAAGAAACACCTCCCTTCAATATAAATATAACCTCAACCTCTTAACTTAATTCTCACTCACTCGCTTACTCCCAACTTGCCCATTTCCTTTTATTCCACTAACAAAAAACACACGCTCTTTTTCTTTTCTTTTATTTTCTCTAATTTAAAATTAAGACAGAGAAAATATTATTTCCTCGAACTTTTATCACAAGGGTGAAAGAAAAAACCTCAATCAGATGCAGACGGACGATAGCAAAAGACGTGGCGGGGGTGGCGGCAGCAGCAGCGGAAAGGCGAAAAAGGGATTTCTAGCCGTCCAAGTAGGCTTAGAAGATGATTATGATGATGATGATCATAAAAATGAATTACAAAAATTTGTAATACCAATTTGGTATTTATACCATCCTTTATTTATTGGGCTATTAGACCAAGCTAGAGAAGTGTATGGTTACCATGTGGATGGACCATTGAAGCTTCCATGTTCCGTTGATGATTTCATTCATGTCCGTTGGATGATTGAAAAAGAAAATCATCATGGTGGGTCCCGCCGCCATGTCCACCATCATAATCTCCACCCTTATTTTACTCATGCGCCGTCCTTTCGTTCTTGTTAGGATTTTTTTAGGGTTTGATAGTGATAGATAAGGAAAAATATATTGGGTGGTTTAAGATTTTAAGAATATCTTAATTCCCAACAATAATATTTTCAACATTTTAATATTAATAAATAATAAATGTAATTATTTTCCATTCCCACATAATACATTAATTCTCAATTAACACTAGAAATTTCTCTGTTCTATTATACTTGTTACAAATAGTGACATTTCTCCACTAAGTTATATGTCACTATTTGTAGTGAGTATTTCAAAACGAATGAAGTATTTTAGAAATGAATCGCTGTTAAATAAGTCTCAAACCGTAAAAGGTAATCATGGTTTTGATATTGATAATTGAGTGTATTTTAAGTGACCGGGAAATAAAAGAGTTTATTATTGATAGAGAATAATTTTCTTTTTTTTTTGAATTATTATTGACTTAAATGATATGGAGAGAATGTATAGTGGTAGGCCACACAATAACTTCCTTACATGAGGTGATTGCTTACTTATTTGATATCAACCTCATACCAATTTAGGATAAATGGTTTACTTTTAAATTAATATTGTGTAATTATTAGTAAATTTATTAAAACAAATTTATAATTATAGCTTTGAATTATTAATTATGGTGGAATATTCTTGAGATCACATGATAATGATAATATAAGAGATAATTTGTGACCACTTCCTAAGGTAATGGAAATTCCTTTAATCTAGTGATTTTAGTTAAGAGAGAGAAGTCCATACAAGTATTCAAGTGGGAACTAAGAACATTGCTTTTGTTATAGAATGTGATGTAGTAGTACTAATACTTTGGTATAGGCTTATAGGGACAAAAGTAAGAGAGAGGATTCCTTCCTTTATGCGCCTCTCTAGTCTCTACATGAAATTTATACAATACCCTACTTCTATACGTACTCCGTTTTGAAATACTCGCTACATTTTGATTATGTATACTATTTATCGTTTAAGCTTATTTTATATATCGTCATTAATGTGTAAGTAAAATATAGTCAAGTGGGATCTTGTTTGAATCGTTTAATCGCATATTTTCATAATATTAACTTTTTATTATTTTCACACTAGATTACGTAAAGAGAGAAATATAACAAGTATAATGGAACGGAGAAAGTATTATCGTAGTTCGTCCGTTTCATTTAATTTGCATCACTTTTCATTCTGATATGTCCCACTTAATTCCCATCATTTATATATTTGAACAATGACCTATTACTTTCTTTAAATATCATCTATACATTTTAAAGCTTTTAACTTCATCTACACAATTGATTATCTCTTTTTATTTATTACTACTTTATTAAAACTTACTCACTTCCTTTTTTATGCGATTTAAATTAAAGAGGACAAATTAGTATTTCTCTGGTAAATTTTGCTATTTTTCATTTTAGTCCATTCCGGTTATAATTAACATTTTTAACACTTCACCCATTTTTAGTTGTTGTTTCCTAAATCCTAATAATTGTCACTGTGGTTAAATCGGTATGACAGATGGTGTACATAAAATTAATAAGACCGTGGGGCCCTTTAAATTATGCAGAATAAATAAATTGGAGGAAAGTTAGAGTAAATGAATTAAAGAAACTAAGAAAGTAGTAGAGGATTATCTTAAATAGAAATGTTTTAATTATTTGAAAATGTTGTCAATTATAAGTGACAATTTAAATTAGAAATATTATCAAACTCATAAGAATAGAGAAAGGAAAGGAAAATATACGAGATATATTTGCATAACGTGTTTCACATTATTATTTGATACAAGAGCATTTTACTTAAATGCAATTTTCATACAGAACTAAATTTTTTTTTGAAGATACTAAATTAGATACTCCTATAATTTTTCATAGATTTAAAATTAATCTCTTAAATTCTTTATATCGTAACAAATCTTCGTAGAAAAATCAACCATTGTTATAAAACCAAAAAAAAAACTAAAAGAGTGACCCTAAATTCTCACATTTAGAGACTTAATTAATAATCAAATATATGGATAAAAATTCCCATTAAAATGATATAATGACTCTTCAATGGATAGAAAGATTAAAGTTTATTTTAAACATAAATGAAAAAAAAACTAAAAAAAATCAAATTGTTTACCAAAAGGCCCAAAAATGACAAAAGAAAAAAGAAATTAATGTTTGTATATTTGAACACAAATTAACAAACGCTTTAGGACAACCGCTAGCAGGATCCTTCAAATAAAACAAAAGTCTTGATCCATATGGATTCGTCTAAACGATCATTTAGAAATTTTTATGTGAGAGGACCTAAGCCGTACGATTGTCCCAACAAATTTGTTAATCTTTTTCACAAATTCTGGCATATTAATGTTTAGACTTAAAAAGAGCAATTCCAAAACTTAAAATATCAATTACACACTATAATAAAATTAACTTTTTGTGATATAAGATTTAAGGACATGGACATTAACATAAGTGTCACTAAATTATATTTTTAGTGTAGTAGTTATTTTTTTTTTTTTTTTTGAACTATGTGTAGTAGTTATTGGTTTTATTTTAAGTTGCACTATAAAGTGATTTAGTGACACTTTGTTTGGCCATTAGCGTCAAATATAATTGTTATTATAGTTTATAGTACTCCCTCCTATTCACTCAGTTATCCCATTTCTTTTTATGGGCAATTCACTCAAGTTGTCCAATTTTCTTTTTTGTCAATGATTTTTTTACCTGAATACCCCATGTTTACACTAGTAATGACTATTATACCCCCACTTTTTACTACTTTTAATACTCCAACTACCACCTTTACAACTAATTTAATCATGTAAAATACCCCACTATCACCTATTTGCTGGACCCCATCCCACTCTTAATATCCGTGTCCAACTCAAGTGGAACAACTTGAGTGAATAGGAGGGAGTAGTATTTTTGAGAAATGTCACTAAATCTTATTTTACTAAAAGCTTTAGTATAATTTTTTATCATGCTGCTAAGTAATCTAACAAATGTCATTAAATTCATCATATAAACCATTAGAAAGTCAAAATAGTGATATTTGAATTAAATGTCTTTAAATATATCCCACTAAAAGTAAATTTTGTTGTGGTGACAAAATATAAAAGTCTTTAAAACTTTTTAATATTAATTTCAATATTTGAATCATCCTACTTTAAGGTTAAAATGAGAAATTTAAGCTTTGTAATTGCTCTTTTAAGTCTTCGAATGATCTTTGAAGTCTTCTAATTGGCATTAAATCTTGATTTATGAAATTCTTTGACTTAAAATGTCTATAAGCGAGCGATTAGAATTAATCTTTTGAGTGTAGAACTTATCCTTTCAATCTTAAAACTAGTTTGGTGTGCTTACTTAGCAATCCGATGCAGGCATTAGAAGTCAGCTGTGTCTGTTTAGACTATCTCTTGTACATGTTTTGCATTTTTTTAATAGAAAATTTATTCATCTTCCAAAAAACGAAAATATATAATTGAATTGGTCCAATAAAACATGTCTCACAAATGATACGGTTCGACCACCTAAGATTTGGGTTTTATTGTGGTCGGATTCTAATCAGTATTCTCAAGTATATAAGTGTTGCACTTGCACATGATTAAATTTACTATATATACGCATTTGCTAGTATCTTTGCTTGTTTGGAATAAAATCACCGGAAATCTCTAAAAATTTTCTTTTGTTCCTTTTCCTGAACAAAAGAGTTGTCATTAGGTCATTTGCACATCTTCTCATTATTAAATTGCCAATTTAGATTTCTTTGTTCTTTAAACATTGTTCCATTTGATCATCAGACACTATTCATCAACAAAATTTTACTATTATATTGTCCTTGTATAAGTTAAATTATAGTTATATTAGATCTTATTTGAATCGTTTCAATATAAAGAGAAAGACTTGTGTGGACTTGGTCCACACTAATATTATTATGGACCAAGTCTTACACTCCAATTTACTACACTACACTTTATTGTACTCTACTTTATTCCCCTTCCCACTCTTCACTCCACACTGCCACTCTATTTCACTCTACTATTATATTTTCACTCTTATACTTAAAAAAAATTTAAAATAAAAACAAAAAAATTTAAAATCAAAATTTGAAAATTAAAAACTAAAATACTAAAAACAAAATTTTAAAATTAAAAATTTTAAAAAAGTTTTAATTTTAAAAAACTAAAAAAATTAAAAAATAAAAAAAATAAAAAAAATTTAAAAATTAAGATTTTTTCAAAAAAATTTAAATTTTTTTAAAAAATTTAAAATTAAAAAAATTTTAAATAAAAATTTTAAAAATTAAAAATTGAAATAAAAAATTTAAATGTACATTAAAAATTAAAAATTAATAAACTAATTTATTTTTTTCTTTTTTAAAAAAATTTGGAAGTAGAAAAAGGGAGTAAAAGATTAGAAGTAGAGTTAGGGGTGAACACGGTCCGATTTAATCTGGTCTGACACTAAAATTTTTCAGACCAGACCGGGCCATTTAAATCACTAGACCGAACCGGACCAAATCGTTTTACAACGGTCCGGTCTGGTCTGGTCTACGGTTTTTTATTTTTATTTTTTTGTCCAAATTAATACTTGTATTTATGCAAATATTTCACACCTACAATTAATAAATATATTAATTTGTAATTAATTGTACCATCAACATTATTCAAGTATACATTCCTATATAAAATATCTACATCTTAAAGTATCTAGGTAGCAACTTAATTTTTTAAAAACAAAATTATGATTTTCGACCAAAGTACGGTTTGCGGTCTGGTCCGGTCTGAAAAATTAAAAAACCGAGACCGGACCGTAAACTGTAATTTATTTTTAAAAAAACAGACCAGATTATTTAAACCGTAGACCAGACCAAATACTAAAATTCCGGTTTAGTTCAGTTTAGTTTACGGTTTAGACCAAACTTTGTTCGGCCCTAAGTAGAGTAGATAGTGAAAGTGAAAACTTGGTTCACCCAAAATTTAATGTGGACCAAGTCCACCGACTTATTACAATATAAAATATACTAATATATATATAAAAATTTATTATATATATATATATATATATATATATATATATATATATAAGATATATATATATATATATATATATATATAGATATATATATATATATATATATATATATATATATATATATATATATATATAATATATATATATTATATATATATATATATATATATATATATATATATATATATATATATATATATATATATATATATATATATATATATATATATTTTGAAAAGTTGGAATTCATTAAAGGAAAAAACAAAAAACACTGTAGATTGGGAAACCCAATGCCCGCCGGCATAAAAAACCCCGCGAGGGGAAAAAGCCATTGGATTGAAGGGGCCAAGCTACAGGCCATATATATATATATATATATATATATATATATATATATATATATATATATATATATATATATATATATATATATATATATATATATATATATATATATAGGGTCAAGTTCCAGTGAGAACCAAGCTTATATGAGAACCGTGAGAACCAATCGCTTTGATAAAAATGTGTTTACTTTTTTATAGAAAATGTGTTACTTTTGAACAAAAAAACGTTACTTTTGTTTAAAAAAAAAGCTGTTACTTTTTAGCATAAAATGTGTTACTTTCAGGAAAAAATATTTTTTTTCAAAAAAATAAAGTAACACGGTTTTTTTCGAAAAGTAACACATTTTTATGTAAAAGTAACACCTTTTTGTGTTTTTTTCAGAATTTTTTTCTTAAAGTAACACATTTTTTTCCCAATAGTATCATAAAATAACAGTAACACCTTTTTACCCATAAGTAACACCTTTTTAATAAAAAGTAACACTTTTTTGTAAGGCTGATTGGTTCTCACGGTTCTCATATAAGGATAGTTCTCACTGGAACTTCTTCATATATATATATATATATATATATATATATATATATATATATATATATATATATATATATATATATATATATATATATATATATATATATATATATATATATATATATATATATATATATATATATATATATTACGGAAATGATCCAATAAGAAAGCTCTTCAAAATAAGAAAAATAAGAAGCATTCTATATTCTTGATTTCAATAAGATTAAATAGTTAAGTTCACGAACAGGAAGCATTTAATTGTAAAAGTCACTATGTTATACAGAAAAAGATGTTATATCATAAATCTGAAAATTATTCTTAATTTATAACACACCATTTTCTTATGTATATATATATATTGACTAAGGAAAATCCTTCTCATCATCATTCTTATTTTAATCAACTATCATTCTTATTTGATAATATATAAAACCTTTGATTTAATTTTATTAACGAGTGTCATGGATTGGTTAAGTGATTTTTTCTTTAACCCTCTAAACTCTTTTTATAAATGTTCGATTCACATCAGATACATCAATTTTTATTCACTATTTTCTAACTTACCTAAAGAGATATTCTATTCTACCAAAATAATAAAATATAACAAATTTATAAAACTCAAAATTAATTTGTCTACATACACATAGAAAAGTCAAATATTTTCATTCCCCTAACTAAAGAAAATGTTTTTTTGACCAACTTATGGATAATGATATCTTATACTAGGAGCTAGGGAATAATTATTAACTTGAATTCTTTATTGAAAATTTCCCTTATTTGAGGTTTAGAATTGACGGAGCACTTTTCATTGTGCTCTTAAAAAATTTTGTATAAATACTAATTAATATATTTAAACCATACATTGAAGATTAGGGATTATTCAAAAATAAAAATAAAAATAAAAAGATTCTATATGCATTTGATAGAAAAACATATGAGGCCCAAATATATTTTGTAGCTTCCATGTGGCATATGGTTGGTCAGAGGGGTCATATAATACAAACACAAATAGGTTACTCATTCTGTTACATGCACCTGGCTACTATATTTGGAAATTGTGGTAGGTTTGCAATAAAATAAAGTGAGATTAGACAATATAAAGCTAGCACATTTGGTGTGCTTTTATAGGAGCTTGATTGATATTTTTAGTTAATTCCTTTGCATGATTTTTTTTATGATGTTGTTAAGAAGTATCATCAATAAATTCATTATATATATCATTAAAAGTTTAATGTAGTGATATTTATAGTAAACGTCAGTAAATATATCTGACTAAAAATATATTATGTTGTAGTGTATTTTAAAAACTGATTAGGAGTATGCATATTTTGCTGGTGAGACAGCTGTGCGACTTGAGTCTCTAGCATCTTTTTATGATTGCTGTTTTACTGTATATGTGCATGTATTAAACTTATAAGCTCTAGAATTTGTGACTCTACATTAGAGGGTTATGGTGGTGGTGCTATGGAGATGAATGATTTGACTGCTTGGGTTGTGACATAAACCATGGTGGTTTGTATGGTAGTTGATATGGCGGTGGGTTTAACACATTAGGGCTCTTGTATATGGTTTTTAGTGCCTGGATTATATGTGTTAGAGAAAAGGTCGTTAGGTCAATCCCTAACTCTAGAAAATTGATCTAATCAATATCAATGCCAGTTACTTCCTCCATTTCATAATACTTGCTACTGATAGTGATATTTTTCATACAACATGTCACACTCAGTAGCAACTAGTATTATGAAACGAAGAAAGTATGTCACATGGAATTCCCATATAAGTCCGCCCCTGATTTATGAGTGCACCGATAAGGCTTAAGAGGCCTAAATATGGGGCGGTTTTCATAAGTATACGGAAAGTTATAACAAAGACGTATTGATAAAGATTAAAGGGGCATCATAACAAACATGCAAATACATGGGGCCAGTATATTCTGCCAATTTTATGCGCACTCTACAATATTTTTAAACCATGAAGTGTGCATACTTTGGTTCTAGTGATCATACTTTTTCTTTGTGAGACTACCCCAAACCATGTCTAAGCAAAAGGGTTTGCCTTACATCCCGGGCCCACCAGTGGCGGAGCCACGTTGGAGCACTCGGGGTCACGTGCCCCTACGCGTTTTTTAAAAAAAATATATTTAATGTAGATTTTTCTATTAGTAAAAGTAAAAGTGTAAAATTAATATTGAAGTGTTTTGATGATAAACCTACCTCATTTTAGTAATTTTGTCTTATTTATTTATTTTATCTCATTTTTTAAATTAGGTCAATTGATTTAATTTGTTCCACTTCTTTTTATCGTATGTTGTATTTAAAGTTTTAGCAAATAAGAGTAAATAGTTGTTAATTTTGCAAAAAA
Source organism: Amaranthus palmeri (assembly GCA_019776075.1). Taxonomy (NCBI): domain Eukaryota; kingdom Viridiplantae; phylum Streptophyta; class Magnoliopsida; order Caryophyllales; family Amaranthaceae; genus Amaranthus; species Amaranthus palmeri. The sequence goes on from JAAKBH010000019.1 coordinate 554,083, forward strand.
AAACTTTGTTGAAATCTCGTCCATTAGTTGGTGCCCCCTGGAACTCCGAACCCTGGATCCGCCACTGGGGCTCACATTAAAAATGATAAATTAAACTGTACATTGAGAAATAAAATATGCTGATTAAATATAAATATTCAAAATTAAAGTGTACTCCTTTGGCCCTCTTATTTTGTATTACTTTCTCCTATTCAGCCTAAATGTCTCATTTAGTTTTTTTCACACTTGCTGAGGCAACATTTTAACCCTTAATATCTCAAATTATTCTTAATTAAAAATTATAAGAATTTGATATTAATAATCTTTGAATAGAGATGAATCCAACAAGATTCCACATGATTATGTTTTAACTTATAGATTAAGAGTAAAATACAAATTAAGAGTGATGAGTAAATAATTAAATGGGACATTTAGGCTGAATAGGAGGTAGTATTATTTTTTCGGACAGTTATCCAATAAGTTCTTTTATTCTCATTCATATATTATAATTTTCTCTTAATTTCACTTATACAATTCATTTTCTATTTTTATTAAATATTTACATTTTTCTTAAAATAATTAATTTGCTCTTTATTACAATATCCTAACAAAGCAGAAGTATTATATACTCACTTAATTCATTCCAAATTACTTATAATATTTGCATTTTCACGTAGTTCATTTCACTACTTTAATTCTTAATATCTCTAATAATTAATACTTTCTCTGTTTCATAATACTCGCTACATTTAACTTTTTTACGCAATCCAATGTACTATTTTGTTCATTTATATGTCGAATTATACACATTTAAAAATTATAAAAAGTTTATATTATGAAAGTATGTGATTAGACAATTCAAACAAGATCCCACATGACTATATTATTACTTACATATTAGCTGCAATATATAAAATAAGCTTAAATAATAAATAGTGCCAAAAACAAAATGTATCAAGTATTATGAAACGAAGGAAAATTAGTCTATTTATTGATTGATATTGAAGATTTGATAGGGACATACTCCCCACTGGCTAGTGGCAGGTTTATTGCTTTTAGTGGAATCTACCAAACAGTCCAACAGTATTAGTGCAAAAGAAGTCAATACTTTTTCTGTCAAAGATCCAACTTCACGTCCCTCTTAGACCCTCAATTTATGTTTTGTTGGGGTTTTATCTACATTGATAAGATTATAGCCTGGTCCATTGCTTAATGTTTGTATCCCTTTATATGAGAATGAAATATTTTCTCTGTTCTATAATACTAATTGCTACTCAGTATGATATATTGTGTGGAAAAATGTCACTATTAGTAGCAAGTCTTATCGAACGGAGGAAGTATGTATGTTACTCTAGCTCTCCGTCCTATGAAATTGCCCCAACGGTAATTGGTATTGGGAACTATATAATGTAATACAAATTACAACCGGAAATTTGTATAAACTCCTTTGTGTGATGGCAAAATAAAAAATACAAGATGATTACAAAAGCAATAAAACTATGAAGATTATTGTGTACGACAACCGTTACCCGGAAACTTGATACGAGTTGAAGGCGTGTGCTCACTATCCTTTTGTGATATTTCCCCCACAAAGGTACTTGAGTTTGATGTTTGGAAATTCACAACGAGATACAATCAACAACAATACAACCTTAGTACTTAGGATGTATAACGTATAATAGCTATGTGTTTAGAAACTATGAGCAAAGTAAAGCTAGAACAAGAGTTAATTACTCTCTTGAACAAGCAAGGACAAATGAGAGAAAAGAGATGAGGAATTCAGAATTTTTTTGTGCAAGGAACTCATCACCCAAAGGCACCTATTTATACTCAAAAAGTATATGAAGGAGCCTCTCCATAATCATCACCCATAATGATCATATTGATGATCATGGGTATCAATGCAATTGAATGACATTAATCTTGGTCATTCAAATGCATTATAACACAATTATATTCTCAGAATTAAGAGCATAATCAAGAGTATCCAAGGCATTAATCACAAAGAAACGGGAAGAAAAGCAACGACACTATTTTACCCTGACCGCTGAGTCGGCGATGGGTCCTATAGAGGGACCGCCGACTCGGCTTTTGGTCTCTGACCAAAACCCATTTTTCCAGTAGCCAAAAGCCGACTCGGCTATGACTCTACCAGGGGGACCGCCGAGTCGACTTTTAGCCACTGCCTAGGTCCCCCTTTTTCCTTTGTTTAGAAATATCTTAAATGCCTTTTGGACCTCGTATATTAATACGTTTTGTCCCACTACTTCTTGTAGCTTTAGTGATGTATACGGACTTAGTAAATTGATACGAATTGTCCCACTACCTTAGTAGTACTTGATGATTATAATATATAGGATTATTATACACTAAATGTTCAACAATGGTGAGAAAATCAAGTGAGTAAAATGGTGTTTTATAGAACTACTACAAATCATCACTTGTGCCACTAATTATGCCACGGGAATTCAAAATCCATGGCAAGTTTTGATCTTGCCACGGGAAAAATAGGCTTCAAGACAATATCACAACCATACCCAAGTTTTTTGCCATGGGTAAATATAATCGTGGCAAAGATGCACTTGTGCCACAAGTAATGTCACGGGTAAATTTATACCGTGGCAAACAAACACTTTTGCCACGGGTAAATTAATATCGTGGCAAACAAGCACTTGCGCCACAAATCTTGCCACGGGAAATTTAATTTTTTTGTGGCAAACAAAAAGTTGCACCAAAAATTATGTCACAACAAAATATTTATCTGACAAAAAATTTGTGCCACAAATTATGTCTCGGGTAAATACTTATGATGAAAAATAAAGACTTATAGGCCACGATTAAATAGCTATTGTGTGATTGTGTTATAAATTAGACACCTGAATTTGAATTATTCGCAAGTTTTGATCTTGCCATGGATAGTATATTTTAAGAAAAAATTTAAAAAATAAAAAGTTTATCAATTATTTAAATTTCAAAATCTTCATTCAACTTAATTAGTTCTATATTTATTAGAAAATAAGTCATTTTTTTTCTTGTCTTTTAATTTAATATAAGAAAAAAAAATCTATGAACAATTATTCAATTTAATACTCATACTAGACCTTAAACAAAAATTTTAGGTAAGATTAATGTATTTTCAATAAAAACATAGAAAGATTGTTTCTAACCTATTCCAAGACTTTTCCAATTTTTTGATAAGTGAAAATCATATCTTATCATCTTCTTAAATTCAAGAACACATGAAAAATGTTTTTTTCAATCTCTAACCATTACTATACAAAAACACGGAAATTTAGACTGAAAGTTTCTAACTAATTTTCCAACTGACAAGTGTTAATCGGAATTTCCGACTAAATTGCTACTAAATGAATTTTAAGTCGGAATTTTAAATTGAAAAAAAAATGTATAACTAATAATATAGTAATATACGACTAATAATATCGTAATATATCAAAAACTGATAAATATTATCTAAGTAATATATATTGATACGAGTAATATTATTTTAACATACAACTAATTTTGTTATATTTAGGATTATTAGTTGACCAAATGAATTTTAATTTTGCAACTAATTTTTTTCAATTAATTATAATTTTTTTAACTTATTTTTAATAATTTTGTTCTACTAGTTAATAATATTAATTATTATTATTATATTATTAATAATAATAATAATAATAATAATAATAATAATAATAATAATAATAATAATAATAATAATAATAATAATAATACACTAAGTGGTAGGAGTGTTATTTTATAAGTATAATAACATAAATTAAGTTATCACTAAATAATTTATGGCCTAGTGGTTGGAGTGTTGGTATGCCAACTTGAAGGTCTTGTGTTCAAATCCTACTCAAGGCATTTGTGTGGAAGGAATATGATTAACTACGATTAGCCACGGGTTATGCTTGTGGCAAAACAATATAATTAGCCACGGGATCTACCGTGGCAAGAAAAAGAGTTTTTGCCACAACCATAATTTTCCCGTGGCAACAATCTAGCCACGATCACTTGTGCCACGGTAGTCTCTAACTAAAATTCCCGTGGCTAGACATCATTGCCATGGGAAATTCTTACTTGTGCCACGACTGCTACTGTGGCACAAGTGATGATTTGTAGTAGTGGCGGGGGTATTATGTGGGTGAAATAAGATAACTTAATTCATCCTCACCCCGCCCATAGAAAACTATGGATGGGGTCTAGGGTGGGAAGGACGGCGGCAACTCATACTCATAAAGGAGAGCACGACCAAAAAATCCCCCGGCTCGAGAAAGAAAAAGACAAGATTCTGCAGTTGATGGATCGAGTGAGACTGAAGCGAACTTGGCAAGTCTGCGTCTTATCACACCCTTAGACAGTTAGACATAAGATAAATAAGGCCAGCAAGCATATGTATATAAGAAAAAGTTAATTGTGTGCATGTAAAATTAAATGATACAAATTGAAAAAGAAGTGAGGTAAATTTGGTAAGACATAAGGAGTATCGATTTATACTAATTCTTTTTTTTATATAGATGGTAAAATAAGATTCTGAGATTAGTGATTAAGAGTCAATCATTTTAATTGTCTCATTTGATTTATAAATAATATTTATCTATCACTTATGATATGTGTACTGTTCGCAATTTGTCAAATTGAATCTTGGTTGATTTCTCTCAATGTAAATTTTATTATTATCAATTTTTAATTTTTTAAATTAAGAATAATTATACAATTAGGACTGAATTAACATATTGAATTGAGTGCGAAAAGCAAATGAAACAATAATACTGAATAGGAGTAATTATAATTGTAGTACAACTTTTAATTATGATTCTCTGATGGGTACGACTTGAAAAAAATATACTAGAAGTATATCCCAAGTCTAGAGTGAGTGACGCAAAATTGTTGTATAACTTGTACTGGCATAGACTTGTTTATGGGCGTGCTATCTGTCAGGATCGACTCATCCTATTGAAAAAATAGACGGACTTGGATAACGTTTTTCAAAAATAATTAAAACTTTGGCTGGATACTAGTTAATACCCGTCCGCCAAGGTAAATATGCGGGTAGCAACATCAAAAAAATATCCGTGAGTATACCCACCCGTCCGCTTAGTTTAATAGGAATATATATTATATATTAATAATTGATTCTATCAATTATTAAACTAGTATTACTACATAACCCAAATACAACTTTAGTAATTAGTATCATACCAATCTTTCATTTATTACTATTGTAAGTCTATACTAACCCTATGGTTTGCTTCTTTTAGACTTTAAAGTTTCTAATTCTAATGTCTACATTCAATATTTTAACCTTCAAAGCACTGAATCAACCGACTCCACCATCTACATTCAATATGCATATAATTTGAGTATTTTGAGACTTTATATGTATTTGGAGTATTTTGAAAAATATATTGTATTATAATTGTTATTAAACTTAACTTTATAATTTGTATTATATTTTAAATTTTTTTATGTAAGAAATACCTGCCTACTTGCAGGTCCTGCCCGCTTTAAAAATTGGTGGGGAGCAATAAAAAAATATGTCCGCAAATGCGGGCAGGCTTTTAAATATTTGATCCTGCGGGTAAATTTTTTAGGCACTACCTGATCCGCTATCCGCCTACGCCTGCTCGTAAAGAACTCTATTTTGGGAGTACCTGCATCAGTTTTTAGTCGATGCAAAAGCTGTTAAACAGCTGAGACAAAAACTAATATTTTTTTTATAGTGTTTCAGAACGGAAGAAGTAAGATTGTATATAACAATTATCAGAGAAAAATGTTTTATAGGTACAATTAACAAGTATTCATTACTAATAGGTTCAGTTGATGAACACTAGTAGGTGACACAAGAACTATAGCAACTATTAAAATACGTAGGAAGTACAATATATGGGTAATGCGAAACCTTCTCCGTTCCAAATTAGTTGCAACATTAGAAAAATGACAATATTCATTCATCACTCATAAATTGTGATTTATTTTTAATCTATAGGTTAAAACATAGTCAAGTGTGGTCTTGTATTATTCGTCTCATTGCAAAAGAATTTTAATGTCAAATTTCTATAATTTTTTGCTATACATATTTAGAGAAATCAAAAATTGAATTAGTGTACTTCCTCCGTTTCCTTATACTTGCTACTTTTGACTTTTTACGCAGTCCAATGCGTTATTTTGATTATTTATATATATTGGATGATACACGTCTAAAAATTATAAAAAAATATTATGAAAGTATGCGATACGACGATTCAACAAGATCCTACTTGACTTTATTTTTTCTTACACATTAGCTGCAATATATAAAATAAACTTGAACGGTGCAAGTATTTCAAAACAGATGAAGTATTAAACTTCATGAAAAAAAATATTGCAAATAAATCAGAACGGAAGATATAGAGGTGTTCATTCGGGTTATCGGGTTGATTTCGGGTTAGGTGTTTCGGATCGGTTCAAAATCGGGTTTTGCGTTCACATTGGTTTTTACATAACTGTAGATCCGTTTTAAAGTCGGGTCAAATCGAATTCGGTTATAAAGTCGAGTGTCTATCGAATCATCGAATCTGTTTTGAACACCTCTAAAAAGATATATCACTCTCAGAAGAACTTGGGTACTTGCCGTACTTCAAAAAGCCTAACTTCCAAATTGGTTGGCTACCCTGAATCGTAGCCTCTAGCATTGACCTATTGACAAATGTGGAGTAGCTTGATATTCCCATAAATCTTGGATACTTAATTTTAAGGTGCCCAAATTCAACGTGTTTTTGCCCACCCATAGTGCCTTTCAATATTATGTCCACCCATAGTGACCAAATAATTTTTTTACCTAAATAATTTAGCAATCTGTAGTATAGTCTGCTTTATTTTTGTTAATCGACAGTCAAAATCATATTAATCATACACATGTGAAGTGTGAACTAGTCACTCGTCTATCTATATTCTCCTTTGTTAACATTAGGTGAAGCATAAAACTACAATATGAGTGAGTTATAATTTTGGATTTAAACATTTTTTAAAAATTGAAACATAAATATAAATACGTTTGAGATATGAGAGTATATATGTGTATAAAAAATCCTTTAAAAAATATAGTTATAAATATTGTGAGTATACTTTCTGTATGTATTTAGAAAGAAAAACTTCGAACATGTGAGACATTAATCACTATTACTATGCACCAATGTCAATTTGGTCAAAATTTAAGATCATGACTTGCATTTTGTCCTAAACAATATTCAATGAAATCACACCACTAAATATGCCCAAAATAGACTCCAACTTCTAAGTACTAGGTTCAACCAAAAGAAACATAAACTACCAATGTGACTTCCCCCCTAAAAGTCTAATATCAATCACTATGATCACCAAGAAGATCTTCCTACTAGCCACTAGGAACATTAACACCCAATGTAGAGGTTATAAAAGGTTTGACAAAATGAATATCTTTTGATAAAGTTTTGCTAGTGTTTTCAAATTCATTTAATAGTCTTAAAAATTTTATCTCTATCAACTTTTATGATGGAACACAATTGAGTAGTGTCATCATTGGAAAGTAATACGTTGGTTATATGTCAACCAAAAGTCAATAGGTTTTGACAATTCGATTTGCGTTGTTTTGTATTTTGAATTATAAGGGCGATTATGTTAGGATAAATTACCGTTAATGATACAAATTTCTACTGATTTCTTTACGACGATAAAAATTATTGCATAATCATAAATAATATTGAGTTAGGGGGTGTTAGAATATTAACAACTTTTGTTTATAGTAGGTTTTTTGACAAACAACTATGGGCAGGGTCTGAAGAGGGAAGGACGGCAGCAACTCATACCCGTAAAGGAGAGCACGACAAAAAGGAGTCCCCCGACTAGAAGACAATGATAAACCCCGATGAGATTATTACAAACGGTATATAATGTAAACAAATTACAAACGGGAATTTGTTTCAAACCCCTTTAAAGATGACAAAAATGAAATTACAACTCAATTACAATGCTTAATGGAAAATGAAGATAAGTTTGTAACACAATATGTTACCCGGAAACTTGATACAAGTTGTAGGCGTGTGATCACTTTCCTTTTGTGATATTTCCCCCACAACGGTACTTGGGTTTAGATGTGGAAATTCACAACGAGATACAAACAACTCCAACACTACCTTAGTACTTAGGAAGTGTTATGTAATAGCAATGTGTTTGAGAAACTATGAGAATTGTATTGCTTAAACAAGAGTTAATTACTCTCTTGATCAAGCTAAGAACAAATGAGAGAAGAGAATAGAGAATTCAGAAATTTCAAGTGAAAGGTGCAAGAAATCTCAAAGCCAATGCCCTCTATTTATAATCAAGAGGAGCCTATGGCTCTTTAATCACCTTAATGACCCAGTTCATGATCATGCAATTGAATGACATTAATCTTGGTCATTCATGGGCATAATCACACAATTATACTCTTGTAACATCAGATTTAAGAGTGTAATCAAAAGGATCCTAGGCATTAAACACAAGAAAACGGGAAGAAAAAGCAACGGTCACATTCCAGTGACCTATCGCCGAGTCGGCGACGAGCCCACAAAAGTGGGCGCCGACTCGGCGCCAACTCTCTGCCCAAAACATGATTTTCTAGTAGCCTAGCGCCGAGTCGGCGACGAGGCTACATGAGGGAGCGCCGACTCGGCGCAAACCTTCTGCCCATTTTTCCCTTGTTTTCTTGTGTTATCTTAAAACACCTATTTGGACCTCGTAAATTAATACGTATATTGTCCCACTATTATAATAGCTTTAATCGATATATTACGGACTTAAACTGTCCCACTACCTTAGTAGTACTTGGTGATTAAATATTCAGGATTATTATATTATTATACACTAAATGTTCAACAGAGATATGGAAAAATGCAAAAGAAAGAGAAAACGTAAAAAGGTTTTTTTTTTTAACCTAGACACATATATAAATAAATAATAAATTTTTTTATTTTTAATTATCAACACATATATAAATATTGTATTAGTTTTGATGAGAATTGTATATGTTATGTTGTGCGATTGTTGCATCATTTTTCGTACATTAATTTTGGTTGGATTAAATTTGAAGTTGTAAACTGTTTAGAAATGGGCATGAGTTGGATCTAGGTCGGGTTCAGCAAGATTCATATTTAGATCCTAAAATTTTTATTGGACCCAAACTCTAACCTACTTCTGTAAGGTCTGAAAAATGTGGACCCAGAGTTGTACCCTTAGAGTCTTTCGGGTCTACGGTCAGGATCTAGGTCCAAAAAAGCTTTAATTTTCCTGAAATTTTTTAAAAATATATTATACAATTTTCGACTATTTGTGTAAAATAATTTAAGGTAGTGTTTGGAAACATTGAATTCATTTGAAAATAAGGAATTTAAATTTGGTATTCAAATTCAAGAATTGTAAATAATACCTATATACATGGAATTTGCAAATTTTGATATTTCACCTATTTTACATTGTTGTTGGAATTCCATAGAATTGGCCCAATTTCAACATTTCCAAATTCAAGATTTGCCAAACATAGTATTTGGATCAATTCAATATTCGGAAATGAATTCCAAGTTGCCAAACATTCCATAAACATTTTTAACTAAGAAGAATCTTCTAATATTTTATACTAGTTGAGCCAATAAATAAATATATTTGGGAAATTCCACGTGGTAACCCTAAGGTTTTGGGTTTTCCACGTGGTAACCAAAACTTTTAAAAAATCCATGTGGTAACCCTAAGGTTTACCAAATTGTTCCACCATAACCTTTTTGCACATAAAACGTTAACAAAACGTTAGCAAACGTTAATTTCGAAGCTTTAAGGTTGTTGTATGCCTATTTATGCGACTCACCATTTCAAATGCCATTAGTTTCAACCTTTTTCTCCCATAATATAAACCCTAACTCTATCATATTTGGATATAGGGGAAAATGTATGATTTGGATGAAAAATGATAGAGTTGAGGTTTATTTTATGGTGAAAAAGGTTGAAACTGATGGCATTTGAAATGGTGAGTCGCATAAATAGGCGTACAATAGCCCTAAAGCTTCGAAATTAACGTTTGCTAATGTTTTTATATGCAAAAAGGTCATTGTAGAACAATAACGTAAATTTTAGGGTTACCGTGTGGATTTTTGAAAAGCTTTGGTTACCACGTGGAAAACCCAAAACCTCAGGGTTACCACGTGGAATTTCCCTATAAATTTTTCCAACATTCAAGTTCTTATAACAAAATATTTATCAAGTCTTCTAATTTTAAAGTATATATACAACGACTATATTTCAAATTACATGAACCAACAAAATTCAAAATCAAGTAATGTTCAGAAACATAAAAAATTTTTAAATCAAGCAATTAAATGTACATGATAACTAATACTCCCTCCTATTCTACCCATTAGTCCCATTGATTTTTTTTTCACTATTCACTTATCACTCTTAATTTGTATTTTATTCTTAATCTATATGTTAAAATATAGTCATGTGGGATCTTGTTTGATTCGTCTTAATATAAAGATTATTAATATCTACTTTTTATAATTTTTAATTAAAAACAATTAGAGGTATTAACGGTTAAAATGTTGCCTCGGCAAGTGTGAAAAAAATCAAATGGGACTAATGGGTTGAATAGGAGGTAGTATATAATTTTAAAAAACGATGTAAATAGCTGATACTCATTCATTGTTATATCTCCAATTAAATCCATTTGTAGTTTTTCATTAATATGAAGAAAAAAAAAAAACTCACTTTATTTTTAGAACTCATTGCAACGCCTTTTGAATTATTTATTAGTATTTGTAATGCACGTTTTGAACTTTATAATGTCAATAATTTGAATGAAAATAAAATTATTACAACATTTAAGGGTGTTGATAAATTAATCCGTGAATTAAACGTTAAATTGGTGAATCAAACAATAGAGTGCAAAAATTAGATGTTGCCATATGGAAAAATCTTACAAAATGATGAATTAAACAAAAATCAATTATAATTTAACGGCAAATGATACCACAACTAAATAGTGCATAAACTAGATGTTACCATGTGGAAAAATCTTACAAAAATGTTACTTACTTAATGCTACCATATGAAATTTCCCTTTAAAAATATGTTGTGAGTCATGACAATGGATAGGATCTAGGGATGAACATCTAGAATTAGTGTTCACAAATTCTTACTTGAGACCATCTTTTGTAAAGACGAATCTCAAAAGCCCAGTCCAATTCTAAATATATATATATTGTTACATTTCTAAATATAGATTTGTGCTGAACTTTTGAGAGTCGTCTTTACAAAATACGGTCTCTCAAGAAAGCATCTGATAAGTGTTTGCATTAGTCATTAGAACGTGCTCGGAGTTTGAATGGGGGTGTTTCCAATATTGGATTCCAAAAAAGGGCAAAGTTGCGTAGTCATTGTCAAATTTGCATTTGCTTGATTTGAGGGCATCGAAGAGGTACCTCAAGGTGCACGGGAGTCCGTACTACTGGATGATGACTATGCATCATTTATTTTACTTTTTGACTCATCTCTTTGTATTATTAATGCCTACTATTTCTATATTGCTATTGTGTCCCTACCAAATCTTGCTTCTTTTCATCTTCTAAGATAATTTTTGGCCCACACTATCAATACTACTTCTTTGCTCCTCTTTTTAACTTTAATTACCAAATTACTTCTATCTTCTAAAGATAAATCATCATCATCATACCCAATAGAGGTGTTCAAAACAGATTCGATGGTCCGATAGAACCTGACTTTATAGCCGAATCCGATTACCCGACATAAAAATGGATCTACAATTATGTAAAAACCAATGTGAACACAAAACCCGATTTTAAACCGACCCGAACCACCTGAACCGAAATCAACCCGATGACCCGAATGAACACCTCTAATACCCTATATATTCTGCTCATAGATAAATTATAATCAGGGTCTAGGGAAGAAAGATAAACGACATCTCATATCCATATAGGAAAGTGCGATCAAAAAGTCATCCTGCTCAAAAAGAGTCTTCAAAGAGAGAGTCACCTACAATTATGTCTACTAGAGAAACAATTATGTCTACTAAAGAAACGTAGTCTAATATTCCATTATAATTTGTCCACTTGAATTACTCAATTTCAAAATCTAATTAAATTTTGATTTTAATTTTAGTTGATCATATATTTATCTTAAATTTTCATCACCTCTTTTGTAATTGGGGCTATTTATTCAAAAATGAGGGAGTACTTCTATTTTCATCAATATTATTCTCTTTTATTAATATTCATTTAACTTTTTTATTCAATTATGTTCAATTTAATCCCATTATATGTTTGTTTTTATATAATTAAATTTCATCGGATTCTATTATGTAGTACTCCTTATTATGAGCATTTTTAATTGTTATTGCTAAACAACTGTATAATTGAACCAATTATATTGGAATTATATTTAGGAGTATTTTAAATATTCAATTATTAGTCGTTATTTTGTGAATATGCTATCTTTGTTTCATATTATTAGTTACGTTTGAAATATTTTATAAATGTAATTATGTAAAGAGAAATTTTAAATATAACTTTTCATACATATAAATATATACATGTTAAAATATATATACCTATGTTCAATCGTTTTAAACTCGTCTTCATACATTGAAATTTTATGTAAAATATTTGAAAATTTTCTAAAAATTATACTCCCTCCGTCCCTATGAATTTGCAGCATTTTCTATTTTCGTCCGTCCCATTTAAATTGCAGCATTTCTATTTTTGGACTATGACCCACCACTTTCTTTTAATATCATCCATACATTTTAACTCTCTTCTAATTTCATCCATACAATTCATTCTCTCTCTTCATTTAATAACACTTTCTTAATTCTCACTATTTTTCTCTTTGCTACTATCCCATAGAGACGGAGAGAGTATAAAAAAAGAATTTAAAAAAATCAAATGTCAGAGAGAGAGAGAGGTACTATTACATCAATGTCCTTTACAAGATTAATGCCATTGACGTTTGACTTTAATGTCATCATTATGTGCTAACACAAACTTTTAATGTGCCTCCTTTAATCCTTCCAACGATTTATTAATCTTACCACCTAATATGGCTAATAAATGTCTAAAGGAGTACTCTTTTTGTTGAATCTTTTTCCTTAATATAGCCATTTAGAAAAATATTTTTCGGTCTATGTTGGTCAGAAGATTCACTACAACATAATTTGTTTTAGTGGAATATATTTAAGGACATTTAAATTAAATGTCGCAATTAAATTTCTAATATATAGAGGATTTAGGGGCATTTATTAGACTCTTTAGCAGCATAATAAAAAATCACACTAAAACTTTTTGCGACATAGGATCTAGTAACATTTCTCACAAATAGCACTATAGACTATAGTAACAATTACATATGTCACTAAAGTCCAATTAAAGTGTCGCTAAATCACTTTATAGTGGAACTTAGCGAAATCAAGACAATGTTACAAACAGTCAATCTATTATAAGTTCAAATGACAACAATCACGAGCAAATTAAAAAAAATCAATTTGCAAATTGAAAAAAATTAGGTTAGATTCATACCTTAAATGAGGATGAGAAGATGGCAATTTAGTTGCTTGATTAAGTTGAAAGAAAGGAATTGTGAATATGAAGTAATTGAGTGAGGAAAAGCTTTTTTTTTTTTTTAATAAACCAGCCACATGTCGAAGAGGGAGGAAGAAAGCGAACAAAAGAAATGAGCAGTAGTAGCGCTTGGCTTTTTGTACACGACTAAAACCGCCACATGAGATGGCGGTTTACCCTGATATTATTTTTTTAAAATTTTCCATGTATTGCAAAACGCCATTTCAACTAACAATTTTGATTGAATACCTAAACAAATTGTTGTATGAGAAAGCGGTGCTATTAAAAAAAGGAAAAAAAAACTATCTCCAGCTGTCCTACGTGGACAGTTTTATGGGAAATAATTTGTTGACCAATGTCAAATGATTTTTTTTGTGAGTTTTATATATTATAAAAAGCACTTTATAAATTTATAAAGTATATATTGAAACGAATCTATCCACAACTCATATAAATATGTTTTTTCATTTAGATCGATGAGAAATTATAATCAAAGTTTGACACTAAAATTCATAAATTCTATTTAAAAAGAATATACGAAAACGAAGGGAATACTTTGTTTCATTTAAAGGTTATACTGAAGTATTCATAGAAAAATAGACAAACTTATATATAATTTTACGTGAATATATAAAAATTATAATTGATCCATGGGGGATCATATTGAATGCGTATGGATAATAGAATATTAATAATTATGAAAAATGATATGTATACAATCTATGGGTTGTATATAACAAAAGAATCTTGTATTTTATTTATGTAACTAGATAGTGCCTGTGCGCTGTACGGTTTTATCAAGTTTTCTGACCTATTGGTGTATTATATTTATATTTTATTTCACTCTAAACAGTTGAATACACTGCGTACATTATATCATATTTTGCATTGTGCGTGCTATATAATTATATTTATATTTTATTATTTTTTTATTTTTAATAAAACATCAAATGGTTCATACCCTGTGTACAACAAGAAATTATAAGTTTGTTTAATAGAAAATAACTTATTAATTTTTGCTAACAAAAATAACTATTACATTAATTTGTAGAAGTATTAAATATTATAAATTACTATTAATAACACACTATAAAACAAAATATAAATACATAGAAATATGTAAAATTATTTTATTAGTTTAAATGTCAAAGATAATTTTTTTCTAATAAAAATATATAAAGATAGTCACAACAAAAATCATATCAGAATTAATCATTGCATTTAAGGAGCCAAGAGTATAAATAATAAAAACAAATCCTAATAAGAGTATATTACGTTCTAACTATCTCAAAATATCCATTACACTAAATAGTATTCATTTAACAAAAAAAATTGAAAAAATTTTATAAAAAATTAAAATAATTGAAATATATATATATATATATATATATATATATATATATATATATATATATATATATATATATATATATATATATATATATATATATATATATATATATATATATATATATATATATATATATATATATATATATATATATATATATGAAAATTTGATTTTAAAGGTTCCAACTTTGGCCCATTTGCTTTCAAAGGTTCCAACTTGCGTTTATCCAGGAAGGGTACGAACTTTGCATGCCATCTTCATCTAAAGGTTCACCCGGTTTTGGTAACCTTTAATAGATGGTTACCATCTTCAACCTTCTTCTTCAAGCTCTCCATCAATGGCTTCTTCAACATCTTCTTCCTTAACCTCCCAATTAATGACTTCTTCCTTAAAATTCTTCATCAATGGCACATAACAAAACCTTTTAAACCCCAACATTACTATTTTTCTCATTATTTCATAAAATACCCAAAATTGAGGAGAGAGAATTTTTCTGAAATTTTTTCAAATTTTGGATATTCTTTGAATAATTTGGAGTACACACTTGAATAATTCTTTGAAATCGATTTAGAGGAACAACCCACAATTGAATCGGGCATACAAAATCACAGACAATCCAAATACATGAAACATTGTGAATTTGTTGAAATTTAAGCAAAATCCAATATGTATGAAAATACCCATTAATTATTTTGAGCCAAAATAAAAAAAGATTCAATCTTTCCCTCTCATTAATAAAATCAGGGATAAAAGTCTTCAACTTTTGGTAAAAGTTCGAACTTTGGGTTGAATTCAACATTACAAAACAATAAAATACCCCAAAAAATGGAGGATATGGAGGTTTAAGGCTTTGAGATTGTTGGGAATGGTTGAAGATGAAGAGGTTTGAGATTGTATGAAATGGTTAAAGATGAAGATGTTTGAGATTGTATGAAAATGGAGGTTTGAGGCTTGAAGAGGATGAACAAAAATGGAGGTTGAAGAAGATGAGGTTGAAGATGAAGATGGTAAAAGTTTACTTATTTAGCAGGTTTCCAGTCATTGGAACCTTTAATTGAAGATGGCATGCAAAGTTCGTACCTATCCTGGATAAACGCAAGTTGGAACCTTTGAAAGCAAATGAGCCAAAATTGGAACCTTTAAAATCAAATTTCATATATATATATATATATATATATATATATATATATATATATATATATATATATATATATATATATATATATATATATATATATATATATATATATATATATATATATATATATATATATATATATATATATATATATATATATATATATATATATATATATATATATATATATATATATATATATATATATATATATATAGTTTACTAATACATTAAATATGATTTGATCTAAAAAAACAATTAATAAGAAAAATAACATACTCAAAATAATAAATAGAAAGTCAAAGATCATAATAATAATGACATCATCATTTAATTTTAGAGGGAAAATTTTTAGTGAGAAAGCGACACGTAAGTAATTTTGAAAGGTGATAATGTAAGCGTGTTTTGTTTTAGTAATAGTTATAGATAGATTATAGATTTAACATTATTTTTCCTTTGGAAACATAAGGATTTAATTATTATTAGTTTACTATTTATTCTTTTTGTGAAAGTTAACATAATTATATAAAATATTAATTGTTTTTCAATTTCTAGATTAAATGTCCTTAAAAATTTAAAATCATTGATAATAAAAAGAATTTAATAATTTTTATGTAAAACTGAAAACTTTAAAGTCTATATATCATTACACATATATAATACTCCCTCCTATTCATAGAGAATGTGACATTTATTTTTTCACTCTATCTAATGCACTTATTCAATGCTTGATATCTCTTATACATAACGAAATATTATATATAAAAAGTGAATAATAATAATCTTTACACTGAGACGATTCAAACAAGATCACACTTGACTATGTTCTAATTTATAAATTAAAAATAAAATATAAATTAAGAGTAATATGAGAACAATGTCAAAAAATAAATGTCACATTCTCTATGAATAGGACTATTGGAGGTAGTATATTATATATTTTTATAATGGTACAAATTGCAAAAGTAGGTTGATGAGCAAATTTTACTTTAACCGCAAGCGCACGGTGTACGCGTAGTGCGGGTCGAACACAAGGAGGCGAGATAATTCTGAATTGTATGTTTATGACGAGCTAAGACAAGGTTTAAACAAATAATATGAGATGATGTTCTAATCCTAATATGCAATTAACTAAGACAAGAATAAAAATGTGGTATAACAATGATATGAAAGACACTAGGGCGTCGGGTATCACCCAATTCTAACATGGAGTTCAATCACTGTCATGATTGTATGAAATTGAGCCATAAATATGAAAGAACGTGATCTAATTAGTCTCAAACTTCCGCTCTATTGACCAATATCGATTTAAGACCAACTAGCATTAATCCTCAAACTTCCGTTCTATTGGCTAATACTAGAAGGAATTTAACTTAAATATATCTCAATCCTAAGTTAAACCGATTCTCAAACTTCCGTTCTATTGAAAATGCTAACAAAGATATTTAAATCAAGACTCATTAAGCATAGGTTCAATCATCGACTCAAATCGCACACAATCAATCAATAAAATATCAATCCATGCTTCGAATTAGGGATTTCACCCTAACCCTAGATAAGGAAACTACTCACTACTCATGATCATGGAAAACATATAGCAAACAACAAATAATGATGTAAAAAGCAATAACGAAACAACAAAACTTACAGAACGAGAATATAGCATAAACTGAAGATGCGGAAATCGAATTCTACAAAGGTTCTTCAAAGGATGCTTGAATGAAAACTAAAAAACTACTAAGAAAAGTTACCGGAAAGTAAAAATGAAAAACTAAAATCTGATAATTACAAGAAATGTAACCGCCACTATATAAAGTGGTTCCAAAAATTAGAAGAAAACCGTCAGGATAACTCCAGGATTAAGAAAGGCGACGACCGGCGCTTATCAGGGCGACGATCGTCGCTCATATGCTGGAGGAATGTGAAGGCTGCTGCTGGACAAGGCGACGAGCGGCGCTGGGTAGGCGACGACTCGTCGCTCAGCTACGGCACAAATCAACATTAATTCCACAAATTGGCGACGAGCGTCGCATGTGGAGCGACGACTCGTCGCGTTGCTACGACATGCCATTGAATTATGCTGATAAATGCGCGACGAGTGGTGCATATGGGTATTGGCTCGTTGCTTGTCTTTCACACCCTTTTCTTTGCCTTCTACTCATCGGGACTAGCTTGTGGCTCGGTCTCTTCACGTGACAAGGGGTCTTAGGCTATTTCTCCAAGCCCTCACCCTCTTATAACTCCGAAATGTACCTAAAAACTCCGATTTTGCCTCAAAAATCATATAAAACATGGAATTGACCTCAAGAGACAAAATATACACAAAACACAACAAATGTACCTAAAAACCCACTAAAACTACATATAAGAAGCGCAAAATGAACACGGATAAGTGCAAATAATTGCACTTATCATAGGTCACCTTAGATTTGGACATGTATATATGAATATGATACATTTCAGAATTGTTAAAGTTAAAATGTGATGAAGATGACTAAAAAGTTCTTTTCCCTTCATTTTATCAAACAATTAAACAATGGTGCTTAATCTTGTAGTAGTTAGTAAACTTACTTTATGATAAAAAGAAAATGAATTTGAAGTCTACCACATTTATTGGTGGTGGAGATTTCATTTACTCTTTTCTATCCATCCTCTTTTCATATGTGTTCTATAAAGTTAGACGAACTTGACCCATGTGAGTCTAGTTAAATATTATATATATATATATATATATATATATATATATATATATATATATATATATATATATATATATATATATATATATATATATATAATATATATATATATATATATATATATATATATATATATATATATATATATATATATATATATATATATATATATATATATATATATATATATATATATATATATATATATATGGAATATTTAACTAGAATAATCTAATTTATTTGTGATTTTTCTATAATAATATCACCAACTGATTAACCATAAATAATTTTAACTTTAAGGGGTATTTGCCTAGAGTAGACTTGGGTAACCCGATGACCTGCTATATTAGGTAATTTACCAAAAAATTAAACTGAAAATTAATTTTAAATTAGATAAAATTTTTGAAATTTTACATAGAAAATTTTATATAATAAAAAATCTTATTTTTTTAAAACATTTTTTTACATTTTCTTCGACATTTTATTTTCATTTATCTTTTTCTTTTAAATAAAACTTGTTATAGCAAGTCATCGGGTCACCAGATTTACTCTAGGAAAACATTCCTCAAAGTTGGGATTATTCTAGTTTCTGATGTGTGATTACATTTTGACGTTATTTAAACACCAATTTAGTTAAAAGGTTAAAAAGAAAAGTTGATTATTATTATTGTTGATGGGAGATCACATATTTTATTTAGAACCAATAGGTTAAAAAGTTGAAAACGATGAAGTCATTTTGATTGATAAAAAGAAAGGCTAAGTAGATAAAAAGAGCACTAAAGAGTAAAAAGGTGCAAAAAAGAAGAGATCACCAGCCAGTAGAAATATACTTAGTTAGCGATCAATATCATGGCCAGCTTGCATTACTTGTAATTGTAGTGGATCCAACTTCAATGGGATCTTTGCAAAATCTATGAGTAGGATCTTACAATAATTATAAACATTATTTGACTCCTTACTAGTGTCAAAGGTTGAAAATTGTAAACCAGCTATAGTATACTCCTTATCATAAGATCGACCCCAAATATTTTGGAACCCTGAGCAAAATAGTACATTGGGGCCTTTTTCATTATTTGCAATTTATCTTTTATATATGAACCTTTCTATAACCAAAAATATATTGTTGTTTTGATATGGGGCCGTGGGCGACGGTCCCTCTTGTCCACCCTTAAAGTGGACCCTACTCATCATTACAAATTTTGAAATGATTCCTCATATTTTCATGTTGGGAATGTCTACATTTTCCAAAAGCCAATAACAAATTTTATAATGCTATGATTGCGAATTAATATAATTTTATGGAACAATCCCCAACAACAGCCTTGTACTTTACTCATTTTCATTTAAACAGCCGCGAATTTCGTTTATCCTCAACAACAGCCATCAAAGTACCAAAAGTTACATCGAAACAGCCAAGTTGCCCAAATGACCGGTTCTTAAGCTATTCTTACCTTTGACCTTGGATAATTACCGTTGACCAAAAATAAATAAAAAAAAATAAAAAATTTCACTTCCTTCATAATCATCCCTTACCTTCCTCCATCTTCTTCCTCCATCTTCGTTTATCTGATTTTTTTAGACAATGTGGGCCTTTGAGAACTATCATTCTAGCTAATAACAAGTTTTCAGGGCAGATCCCTCATAGTTTAAGTTCATGTGTTGGACTTTCTGTTCTTAATTTGTCGGCTAATCAGTTTTCTGGGTCTTTACCTTCTGGGATTTGGGGTTTACATGGATTGAGGTCACTTGATCTGTCTTTTAATCAATTAACTGGTGAAATTCCCATGGGAATTGATGGTTTATACAATCTCAGAACTATTAATTTGAGTCGAAACCGGCTTACTGGGCCAATGCCTAATGATATTGGAGGGTGTTCTTTGTTGAAATCTATTGATTTTAGCAGGAATTTACTTTCTGGGAACTTGCCAATTACATTGCTGAATTTGAGTTTTGTTGGGTATTTCAATATGGGTGAAAATTCATTTGAGGGTCAGATTCCTGAATGGATTGGAGGAATGAGAGGGCTTGAGAATTTGGATCTCTCAGCTAATAACTATACTGGTACTCTGCCAACTTCTGTGGGGAAACTAAGGTCTTTGAAAGTGTTAAACATCTCCATGAATTCTTTGAGTGGAAGCTTACCAGAATCAATGGCTGCTTGTGCAAGTCTTCAAGTCATAGATTTTAGGCAGATTATGTTGAGTGGTGATCTACCTCAGTGGATTTTTAAGGTAAGCTTACCAAATTCAAAGTTACTCTTTTGATTCTTCTTTGAAACTGTAAAAACTACCATGATAAAGAAATGGAGGAAGAAGATGGTGAAAGGTAAGGGATGATTATGAAGGAAGTGAAATTTTTTTTTTATTTTTTTTTATTTTTGGTCAACGGTAATTATCCAAGGTCAAAGGTAAGAATAGCTTAAGAACCGGTCATTTGGGCAACTTGGCTGTTTCGATGTAACTTTTGGTACTTTGATGGCTGTTGTTGAGGATAAACGAAGTTCGCGGCTGTTTAAATGAAAATGAGTAAAGTACAAGGCTGTTGTTGGGGATTGTTCCTAATTTTATTTAGAAATTCAAATGATGAAAAAACAAGTCACAATGCCTATATTTTTGGTTGAAGCTAAATATAATTATATGGTTGTAGTCACTTGTAAGTAGACTTGCTTATGGGCGGGTTGTCCACCTAGCTCGGCCTACTTGGCTTGAGAATTTGATGGGCTTAGACAGATTCGAATACAAAAGTTTAAAATATGGGTGGTCAAAGCTTCCGTAGCTATTGTTGAATATTTAGTGTCTAATAATCCTATGTTTATAATCATTAAGTACTTTTAATTAAAGTAGTGGGATAATATGTATTAAACTATAAGATCCAAAAGGAGTTCAAAGGATAGGACAAAAACAAAATTGGAAAACCAAGTCAGTCCTAAAAGTTGACTCGGCTTTCCAATAGTATGGGCCGAAAGCCGACTCGGCTTTAGGTTTTGGAAACATGTTTTTGTCAGCAGGAAAAGCCGATTCGGCTTTTCTGATCTTGGGGGCAAAAGCCGACTCGACTTTTTGTTTTGATATGACCGTTGTGTCATTACGTTCCTTTTCCACTTTAATTCTAATGTTACAAAGGAGTAATATGGAGAATAATGCTCATGAATGTCATGTTTAATGGTATTGATTCTGAGGCCATCAATATTGGTCATCAATGGTGATTATTGTACCATGACTCTTTGGTATACTCTTGTAGTATAAATAGAGGCTTGGTGATGAGTGGACATCACACCTTAATTCTGAATTCTCATTGTTATTCTTCTCATAGTTTGTGTTTTTATCAAGAGAGTAATTAACTTTGTTATTAAATGACATACCTAAGTTTTAAGGGTGTGTTGTATTGATTTGTATCTCATTCTGAATTTTCAAGTTCAAACTAAACAAAATTTGTAATTTGTTTTTGTATTATTATTTTTAATAGCTAAAACTTATAATTGAATGGTAATGGCACGAACAAATACCAACAGAAAAGCCCTCCCTCGTTTTTAGTATGTAAATATTTCATTAATTTAAATTTTATGTGGTTTTAAGTTTCTATAGTCTTTATTTAACTAAGGAAAAATTACAAAAAACTACCTTTTCTGAAGGGTCACTTGCAAAAAACTACCTTTTGTATTTTTTTTTTACAAAAAACTACCTTTTATGATACAAACGTTTTCAAAACACTACCTCTTAACGCCTGCTGTTAGTTGACCGTCAAATCTAAGTTTGACTTTGCACGTGAGTTGCACGTGACTTTATTCAAATCTAAGGGTCACTTCCTCTGTTTCTCATCTTCATCAACCTTCTTCAACCCTTCCATGGCTGCCACTACTACCTTCTTCAAATCCATCTCCACTCTCCTTTCTCTTCCCTCTCACTCTAAACCTTCTCTTCCCCCAACATTTCCTACCCTAAATTCCCACTTACCCATCTCCGAATTCTCCATTTCTTTCCGAAATTCGACCAAGTTTAGGAAATCTATTGGGTGTAAAGCGTCGGAAATATCAGTGACCTACACGTGACCTTATTTTTCATTTCCCTCCTCTCCTTTTATCCATCACCATTGAAGATCAAAGAATGAATTTTTCCAGATTTCATTCTCTAGATTTCATTTTTGAAGATTTCAAGATTTCAAGAATGAAATCAAAGAATGAATTTTTTCAGATTTCATTCTCTAGATTTCATTTTTGAAGATTTCAAGATTTCAAGAATGAAATCAAAGAATGAATTTTTCCAGATTTCATTCTCTAGATTTCATTTTTGAAGATTTCAAGATTTCAAGAATGAAATCAAAAAATGAATTTTTCCAGAAACAACAACAATTTTCTCTGGGCTTTTCTCTGAAATTTTCTCCCTCCTGATTCTTTAAACAAGAAACAACAATTTTCTCTTGTTCTTTGGAAAATTTCGAAGGCTCACAACCATGAAATTCATTGCAATACTAAAGTTCTTGGTCTTCTTCAATTGGATTGAAATTTGGATTTGGATTTCAATTGAAATATGGATTGAAATTTGGATTTGGAAAATTTTGAAGGCTCACAACAGAAAAAATGGGGTTTTTGATTTTCATTTCATCTGGGTTTTTGAACAGAAAAAATGGGGTTTTTGATTTTCATTTCATCTGGGTTTTTGAACAGAAAAAATGGGTCGAACCAATGAGGTTTTTGATTTTCATCTGGGTTTTTGAACAGAAAAAATGGGGTTTTTGATTTTCATTTCATCTGGGTTTTTGAACAGAAAAATGGGGTTTTTGATTTTCATAAAACCCCCACTTTAATTTCATCTTCAATAATGGGTAGTATGTGATAAAAGATAGAGGAAGAAAAATGGTTGAAGAAAGGTAGAGGGAGTAATGGAGAAGAAGGTCACGTGCAAGTCACGTGCCAAGTCAACGTAATTTTTGACGGTCAACTAACTGGAACCGTTAAGAGGTAGTGTTTTGAAAACGTTTGTATCATAAAAGGTAGTTTTTTGTAAAAAAAAATACAAAAGGTAGTTTTTTGCAAGTCACCCTTCAGAAAAGGTAGTTTTTTGTAATTTTTCCTTTAACTAATTATATTAAGGTTGATTGCTATTTTTATATGGGATCTTATTCGAGTTGGTCTCATTAATTTAAATTTAAATACTTGTATTCTGCATACTCACACTTGAGAGCAATGTTAAGTTATTACTCCGTAATATATTATTATTATTATTATCGTAATTATATATTTATTTGTTTGGGCTATAAATTTAGTCAATATTGTTATTCCCCTAGGTTACTCAATTCACAAAATTTTGGATGAGACGGTCATATTATGAGAACGTTAATTTGGGCCGGCCCAATTTGCACGTGTGCAATAATATTTTAATTTTCACAAAAACTTGGCCGAGACGGCCTCAATATGAGACGGGACATGGGCCGGCCCAATGATAGGCGCGTGGCGTGCACGCGCGCGCTTGCCCTTCAAAATCGTTTTTTTTTCAAATTTCTGGAAAAATTTCAATTTGGACCTTAAAGGTATCAATTTTGACCTTAAAGATATCAATTTTACTCTTGCTTTGCTCAGTTTTGCATTCAAGTTAGAATAAGAAACAAACATATAATTTGATTGCATACCATTCTTTGTTAAACATATACAACTTGTACAACAAATTTTTGCATCAATTACATACATCAAATAATTTGTACATTAATGATTTCTATAACTACATATACAATATGAATGGATAGTCAACGTTACAACTAGGGATGGTCATGGGGCGGGTCTGGAGCGGGTCCAACTAGACCCGGACCCGGACCCTTTTAATTTTTTGAGATCCGGACCCGGATCCGGACCCTAAGGGTCCAAAATTTTCAGACCCAGACCCGGACCCTCCGAATCTGATGGGTCTAGGGTCCTTAATGGGTCCTTAGTGGGTCTAAAATAAGTCTCTTTGATTTGTCGAATTTGAAACATTTGTAAGCCATTGTATTTTTCGTATATTTGTAAGAGAATTATTATCGTATTTTACAAATATTTAATATTAATTTAACATCTAAACTAGCATAACATCATCAATATACGCTTAAACTTTATTATAAGCACTAGTTCGAGTCCATGAAATAAGGGTAATTGGGTTAACACTTAACAAGTAGCATATATATTATTTATATATATTATGATTATATGAAAATAAAATAAGTGTTGAAGGCATAATTCATACGTAGAAGACAAATAAAAATGACAATTCAATATTTATAAGGGTCCAAGGGGCGGGTCCAGGGTCTGGATATTGGACCCGGACCCGGACCCGCCAAATATTTTTTAGATCCAGATCCGACCCGAATCCGATGGGTCTCAAAAAATAAGACCCAGACCCTTAAAAAAGGGGCGGGTTTGGGGCGGGTCCAATAGGGTCCTGGACCCGTGACCATCCCTAGTTACAACCTATAAAATTAAGTATTTTGAACTTATCAACTGTTATGTTAAGAATGCTAGAATAATAAATATTCTCAAAGAATATTTTGCATATATTGTTTATTTAGTGTATCTTTATATGTTAGAAAATAATATTAGGAATATATTGTAATTATTTAGTTTCCTAAAAACCATAAATTAATCTTGTATATATTCTTATGATATGATAATGAGAAGGCATCGAATCATTCTCCCAATTATCTCTTTTATGGTATCAGTTGCTTAGGTTCATTCCTTGGTTTTTTCTTCCACCACCTTATTATCCCTTTTCTTCACCTTTTCTCATGGCTTCCTTTTCTCACTCTCGTCCGCGAAATTCGAAATTTTCAGACAATTTTGAGCCCCGAAATTTTAATATTTCTCCGGATGCGGAATATTATATGGACACTGGTGCTACATCTCATATGACTCACTCTAAAGGTACTCTCTTGAATTATTCTCCTTTAAAGTCATCTAATTCTAATTCTATTATTGTTGGTAATGGTGCTATGCTTCCCGTAAAAGGTCATGGTCATGTATCTATCCCTTCCCCATCCCAACCTTTAGTCTTAAAAAATGTTCTCCATTCTCCCACACTCATTAAAAATCTTATTTTTGTCCGAAAGTTTACTCGCGATAATAATGTTTCCATTGAGTTTGATCCTTCCGGTTTTTCCGTGAAGGAATTGGACACAAAGAATATAATCCTGCGGTCTAATAGCACTGGCGATCTCTATCCTCTTCACTTGAAACATGGAACCCCCTCTTCCTCTTCCTATGCTTTTTCGGCTTTATCCTCTAGTACTTGGCATTCTCGTTTGGGTCATCCGGGAAACACTATCTTAGATTTTTTGTCCTCTTCTAAGTCTATTGAATGTAATAAAAATCCATCTTTTTTTTGTCAATCATGCCCTTTAGGCAAACATGTTAGTCTCCCTTTCTATAAATCTACATCTTTATGTACCCGTCCTTTTGAAATAATACATAGTGATTTATGGACATCTCCTGTTGCAAGTCCATCCGGGTACAAATATTATGTGTTGTTTCTTGATCATTTCACCAATTATTTGTGGACATTTCCTTTATTTCGCAAATCTCAAGTATATGATATATTTGTTAATTTCCATTCTTATGTTCGCACACAATTTGAGCTAAATATAAAATCTTTCCAATGCGATCACGGTGGTGAATTTGACAATAAAAATTTTCACCAATTTTGTGCGAGTCGGGGTATTATTCTTCGTTTTTCATGTCCACAAACATCCTCCCAAAATGGAAAATCCGAAAGAAAAATTCGTTCCATCAATAATATTATTCGGACTTTATTATGTCATGCTTCTCTTCCCCCATATTTTTGGCCTCACGCCTTAAATACCGCCACATACCTTCTCAATATTCTTCCATCCAAATTACTTGGCCATCTTACTCCCACTCATTTACTTTATCATAAAGCTCCTACATATGATCATCTTAGGATTTTTGGGTGTTTATGTTTTCCTTTATTTTCCTCATCTAAAATTCACAAACTTCAACCCCGTTCTTCTCCATGTGTCTTCTTGGGATATCCCTCCTCACATCGCGTTTATAAGTGCTATGACAACGCATCAAATAAAATAATTATTTCGCGACATGTTATTTTTGATGAGTCCACATTCCCCTTCGCAAACCGTTCCACAAATACTCCTCACGAGTATACATTTCTGGATAATAATATTAAAGTGCTTTACCTACAGCCCAACACTGTTGCTCACAGCCCACCCACCAGTTCCCAGCCGTCCACTACCCATTCAACTGGGCCCAGCCCAAAAACCGTCCCCAGCCCAGAAACTCCCTTACATTATTCTCCCCTCCAGAACACCTTGCAATCTCTTGGGCCTAACAATCCTGCCGCAGCCCACTCTCCTTCCCCTACTATTTTGGACTCATCTTCCTCTTCTACTGGGCCTGCCTCACGCAGCCCAGTACCTCCCCAACCCAATATTCCATCTTCTCCACCTAAAATCATCACCCGAAGTCAAAATGGCATTTTCAAGCCTAACCCCAAATATTCCTCTCATGCTTTATCCGTCTCCTTTTCTCCCATTCCCAAAAATCCCATAGATGCATTACGTGACCCAAATTGGAAGCAAGCCATGCAAGAGGAATTTGATGCTTTAATTGAAAATAATACTTGGGAACTAGTACCTAGACCGTCTGATGCTAATATTATTCGTTCATTGTGGATTTTTCGCTTGAAAACTAAGTCAGATGGGTCTTTTGAGCGTTATAAGGTGCGTCTTGTGGGCGATGGTAAGACTCAGCGTGCGGACATTGATTGTGATGAGACTTTTAGTCCTGTTGTCAAACCTACCACTATTCGTATTGTTTTGAGTATTGCTATTTCCAAGTCTTGGTCTATTCATCAGTTAGATGTTAAAAATGCTTTTCTTCATGGTAATTTGAATGAGACTGTTTATATGCATCAACCCGTGGGATTTCGTGATCCTCGGTATCCTGACCATGTTTGTCTTCTTCGCAAGTCTCTCTATGGCCTGAAGCAAGCTCCTAGGTCTTGGTATCAACGTTTTGCTGATTTTGTTACTTCTATTGGTTTTCGTAATAGTATTTCTGATCAGTCCTTATTTATTTACTGTCATGGGTCCGAAATTGCTTATCTTCTTTTGTATGTTGATGATATTATTCTTAGTGCTTCCTCTGATCGTCTCCGACAGTCTATTATGGCTAAGTTGAGTTCTGAATTTGCCATGAAGGACTTAGGTCCTCTGAGTTATTTCTTGGGTATTGCTGTCACTCGTAATTCTACAGGTGTATTTCTTTCTCAACAAAAGTATGCTACTGAGATTCTTAAGAAAGCCGGCATGTCTCAATGCAACCCCGTCTCTACTCCGGTTTCTACTACCAGCAAACTTCGTGCTGATGCTGGTTCATCTTGTTCTGATCCCACTTTGTATCGTAGTTTGGCTGGTGCTTTACAGTATCTCACCTTCACTCGGCCTGATATTTCTTATGCCGTTCAGCAGATATGTCTCTTTATGCATGATCCTCGGGTTGAACATATGGCTGCTCTTCATCGCATTCTTCGTTACATCAAGGGTACTCTTTCTCATGGTTTGCAGTTATATAAGTCCTCTATCTCTTCTCTTGTTTCTTATACTGATGCTGATTGGGGTGGTTGTCCTGACACTCGTCGCTCTACTTCTGGTTATTGTGTGTTCTTGGGTGATAATCTTGTGTCTTGGTCTGCTAAGCGCCAACCTACTGTTTCAAAATCCAGTGCCGAAGCAGAATATCGTGGAGTTGCTAATGTAGTTTCTGAAACATGCTGGATTCGTAATTTACTTCTTGAGCTCCGTTGTGCTATTACTACTGCTACTCTTGTCTATTGTGATAATGTTAGTGCTGTTTATTTATCGGGTAACCCTGTTCATCATTAACGCACTAAACATATTGAGATGGATATTCATTTTGTTCGTGAGCAAGTCAAACGGGGTGATATTCGCGTTCTTCATGTTCCATCACGTTTTCAGATAGCTGATATTTTTACCAAAGGTCTTCCGCAAATTTTTTTTGAAGATTTTCGATCCAGTCTCAGCGTTCGTCAACCTCCCGATTCGACTGCGGGGGTGTGCTAGAATAATAAATATTCTCAAAGAATATTTTGCATATATTGTTTATTTAGTGTATCTTTATATGTTAGAAAATAATATTAGGAATATATTGTAATTATTTAGTTTCCTAAAAACCATAAATTAATCTTGTATATATTCTTATGATATGATAATGAGAAGGCATTGAATCATTATCCCAATTATCTCTTTTAAAGAAGAGAATTGAGTATTTTAACATATCATCTGATTATGTTAAGAGGAGAATTGAGTATTTTAATATATCAACTGATTACTTTAAGGGGGAAACTGAGTATTTTATCATATCAACTGATCATGTTAAGAGGCGAATTGAGTATTTTATCATATCAACTGATTACTTTAAGATGGAAATTGAGTGTTTTAACATATCAATTGATTATTTTAAGAAGGAAATTGAGTATTTTAACATATCAACTGATTACTTTAAGAGGGAAATTGAGTATGTTAACATATCATTTTAGTAAGTTAGCATTACAACATTATATAGTTGGTTAAAACATAATGAATGTTCTACTAACATAATCATTGTAGTAAGTTAGCCTTCATATATTAACATCAATGTTTACCCAAAGCATTTAGACACACATATTCTACTAACAAACTAAGATATTGTAGATATAATTGTTCCACATTCCTTCAAACCAAAATAATTTCATTGTTAATTTATTCAATTCTCATTTTATAGTATTCAGTTTCATGATTAATATAGTTCATACAGGTATGATTAAATTGAAATTGATATCTTTAAGGTCAAAATTGATATAAAATGTACATAAATCATGCGTATCAGTATTAAGTTTGTTATAGTTTTCAGTTTCATTGTTAATTCATTCAATTCTCATTTTATAGTATTCAGTTTCATGATTAATGTAGTTCATACAAGTATGATTAAATTGAAATTGATATCTTTAAGGTCAAAACTGATACCTTTATGATTAGAATTGAAAAATGCCCAGAAGATGGAATCAAAGAGAGAAAGGTGGGCTGGACCTCGTCTGAGAATGAGACGGTCTCGGCCAAGACCGGCTGTTTAATTTTTGGGTATTTATCAATTTTGATCTTAAAGGTATCAATTTTTAAAGTTATCAATTTTGAAAATTGATACCTTTAAGGTCAAAATTGATACCTTTCAATATTGATAAATGCACAGAAAATGCAAAAAATACCCAAGTTGTTACACACGCAAATTAGGCTTGACGGTTGGCCCAAATTAACCGTCTCACAATGAGGTCGTCTCGTCGAAAACCAATTATACTTTATTTTGTATTTGTATGTATCTTTTATTAGGTACATTAATTTGACCTACTAAATTAATTATGATTAGGTATGATGTACATGTACGGAACTTTTAAGTAGAGGAAGTTAATTCATAAACTCCTCCTCAACCATACTGTCCCTTGATAATTCAATATAGAAAATTTTGGATGATTCCATTTTCCAAGAGGCAAAGATTATCATGAGAGGGCCAACGGGCCAAATGTCATTTTAATACTCCAAAGATATATACAAATGTACAGGTTCTCCAACTTGCTCCTGGGCCATCTTTATATTACTTTTTATTTCTTTTAATAATACTTTCTACGTTCCGAAATATCTGCTATATTTTATTTTTGGACGCTATTCATCATTTAAGTTTATTTTATATATTACGGTTAATATGTAAGTAATAATATAGTCAATTGGAATCTTGTTCGAATTGTCTAATCGCATACTTTCATAATATAAATTTTTTATAATTTTTAAATGTGTATAATTCGATATATAAATGAACAAAATAGTACATTGAATTGCGTAAAAAAGTTAAATGTAGCAAGTATTATGAAACGGAGGAAGTATTAATTTACTAGTAATGTCCTATTTTTTTATGCACTATATCTTATGTACTTATTCAACTCTTAATATATCTTATTGTGTATAATTAAAAATTATGGAAAGTTGATATAAATAATTCTTGCATTAAGACGAATTAAGCAAGATTCCACTTGACAATGTAAATACGAATTAAGAGTGAGAGATAAATAGTATACCCAAAAAGCAAATGAAACATTATTAAAGAATTGGAGGAAGTAATAACTAAAAAAACCATTCTCGCATTTTAGACTATTTGTTTTTCTCGGTTTGCTCTATTTTTTATTTTGCCTAGGAATATTGTTTATTTTGAGTTTTACACTCGTCCTAAATAGCAATATTTGATTTCAAAATTTCTCAAATAATTGAGTTAAATAAATGCAATTTTAATGGAATAGAGAGAATATTATTTTTCTATTTAAAATAAATTTATGATTATATTCATATTTTTTGCCCCTCTCTTGATAATTGAATCTTTATTCATACTTCATGTTCCTTTCATTTACATTATTTTTCATTTTAATTTGTCATATTTTTTGCAATATTTTCTTTTTGATACTACTTACTATCCTTTTTTTTAATATTATTCACAAATTTACGGTACTATCTTTCTATTTAAACATTCTTTGAAATTATCTACTTAATTTTGTCTCATTTTTCAATTAAATTCTCTTTTTGAAAAAATTATACTAATTTTACTATTTATATCCTGGCCATAATTAACTATAAACAAAATACACTAGATATAGTGATGATGATATCCTATTTTTTTAAAATTAATTTAAAATTCAGGGTATTTATTTGTGTTTATAAACTTCTAATTATAATCTTCAAAAAATAAATAAATTTCTAATTATATAAGGTGCAAAAATATCACTCCCATCAATTTTAGTCATGGTGGCGAATTAAATAGTAATGTTGACTATTATGACACTACAAGACATATTTGGTATTCGTACCACATCCTAACATGACACCACTAAAAAAAATGCCAAAAACATTAGTCACACACGTACTCACCTACTGCCACTTTAAAATAAAAAAATATCCCTAAATGTTTTTTTAATAATATTCAAAAAAAAAATGTTTTTTTTAATAAAAAGAGTAGTATTCATGAAGTCATTAATAGTCATGGCTAGTCCAACTAATTATACGGAAAACTTTAGGTGCTTAATTAAATAAATCTCATATGTGACTCACTCAACTTGTTTATTTGAGTAAACACAAAATTATCATATGTGACTTGCCCTTTAAAATAAAAATTTCACCTTTCGATTATTTTTTGAAAATTCGACTTTTTGTCTCTATTTTCTTTTATAGTAATACATACCTTCCTAACTTACTTGAACAATCGGTTAATTTCGAATTTTTAACAAAAGAGAATAGGAAAATTTACTTTTAGAAATCCGACCTTTTGCTTGTTCTCTTTTAAAAATCTCACCTTTTGTTTGTTCTCTTTTAAAAATCCGACCTTTTACTTGTTCTCTTTTAAAAGATGAATTTTCAAATTTATCTGGTCGTGGTAAAAATGTTCTATAAAAGAAAACAGAGGCAAAAGGTCGGATTTTTTTTAAATAATCAAAAGGTGAGATTTTTAAAAGAAAACAAGGAAAAAGTTGGATTTTTAAAAGTAAAAATTCCTATTTTTTAATGTCTAATCCAAAAGCCAATAGAGAGAAATGGTTAAAACATGACGCAAATTTTTTTGAGGGACAATCTATTTGAGAAACCATCTTTATTCTGACTGACTCATTATATTTTTAAAAATATTATAAGTAGGCATTAAGAATGATATAAGTAAACACTTAAAATATCAAAAGTATGCATTAAAGATACGATAAATAAATATTAAGGATAATTTAAATAAACTTTAAAAATACAGTAAGTAATACTCCCTCTAGTTCTCCACATGTGTTCCATTTACTTTTAGGTATTGTTCACTTACACATTAATTGCAATATGTAAAATAAACTTAAACGATTAATAGTGCACAAAATCGAAATGTAGCGAGTATTGTGGAATGAAGGAAGTATCTCTGAAAGAGACAAACTCTCAAGAGATAATATTAAATAAATATTTGTTGATAACCATCAACGACTATCTTAACATTTATTGTGCACCTAAAACAAATAATACTTATACTAATAATAAAAAAAAAAAAAAAAGGATGCCGTATCATTCCGTATAGATGTACAATAACGCCGACCTCTCTTTCCATCCCACAAAGTAAAGTAAATAAATAAATAAATAAATAACAAAAAGAAAAAAAATAATATTCCAACTCCACCAGGCACTCAGTGTTCCGCTCATTTCAGCCCACTATAAAATCCCCCACTTCTATTCATTTTCCTCAACCTTCTTCTTTTATTTCCTTACAAAACTTATTAATTTCCCACAACTAAACACTCCTTATTTTCTATTTCAAAAATTAAAAAAAATGAAATTAAAGAAAGGATGGATGGTAGTTCAAGTAGGATTAGAAGAAGAAATAAAACAAAAATTTGAAATACCAATAAGTTATTTATATCATCCATTATTTTCTAATTTATTAGAAAAAGCTAGAGAGGTGTACGGTTATTATGCAGATGGTCCACTCAAGTTACCGTGTTCCGTAGATGATTTTCTTGATCTTCGTTGGAGGATTCAAAAGGAAGCTTCTAATCATCATCGGTATCATCAAAATCAATATTATCATCCTCTTCATCATCATCTTTCTCATGCTTTGTCTTTTTCTTCTTGTTAATTACTTTTTTTTGTATAAAAATTGTGTTTGTGAAAGGATTTGTAGCTTTATGCCTTTCCAACACTTTAATTTAGAAGAAAAAAATGAAGATCTTGTATTTTGTCTTGAAATTATGAGATGGAAATATTATTGTTACATAACTTTATTCTTAAATTTTGTAATTTTTTTTTTATTTTTTTATTTTTTTATTTTTTTTATTTTTTTTACATATATGTTGTTTATTCAAAATTATTATCAATTTATATAAAAAAATTAACATCTACTCCCTCCGAATCATTTTAGATGTCCTATTTGAGTTTTCACGTTATTAAGGGTGTTGTGAGATCTATTAAAAAGTGGTAGTTGGGTATTTTAATTGATTAAATTAATTGTAAAGGTGATAGTTGGGTATTGAGATTAGTAAAAATGAGGGTATTTAGGTAAAAAAAAAAGATAGACAAAAAAGGAAATGAGACAATTGATATGATTTTGCCAAATAAGGAAATGGAACAACTAAAATGATTCGGAGGGAGTATATTAGAATCGAAAACAAGCAATAATACAAGGAATGTTTGGCAAAACAACTTATTAGGCAATTTTAGTTATTTGGATTTAGATGCAAATATAGTGTTGGGTATTAGTCAAACTATCTAAAGTTGATGTTTGGTAAATTAGCTGATTGAAGTAACAACGGATTCAAAATTAACTAGTTAATTAAACCAAGGTAATCAGCTACCAACTATCAGCATTCAGTTGTTTGCCGTAACACTTGATCACAAAATAATTTTAATTGGTAAAACTATAATTAATCTTCAGAAGGTTTCCTGAGATGCCGTTTATGGAAAAGACGGCTCACTCAACAGCCCAACTCAATGATTTTAAATTTAAAATAAGGCTGATAACTAATCAGTTACTTATTTTGCAAAATGGATTGGCCTGTATTTATCCGTCTATGCTATAGACGGTCTATAATGAGAATCTGTGATTAATTTTTTATTTCAATGTGGTTTTCACACACATAAAATCTGACATCATCAACCTAATATTTCGCATATATATGAAGGTTTAAACTTCAAAAGAGAGGTGGAGATAAGTTAAATTTGATCTCCGAGAAAAGGCAAAAAGGACCATACCATTCAAATAATTTCTAATTAAATGAAAAAGGCGAACTTTTTATGTGTGGAACATGTTAAAATTTATTGGATTTTTGGTTATGGTTTATCAAAAAGAGTAAGACTTGTGCACAATTGTGTGGTATGATGTGATTATCAATGGCCCCAATCGACAGTAAAATGAAGAGTTGGGCGGTTGGGTTAGATGTTGATTTTTGTGGAAGAGAATATTCAATACACAAATATATATATTTAAATGAAAGTCTTATTCTAATTATTTCGTTTTAGGAATTAGGAAGGTCAGGTTTTTCAAGAGACCCTAATTGTATTAAAAAAGTTGTAAGTAAAATTCTTGTATGAGACGGTCTCACTGTTAAATATACATTATAGTTGGGTAAAATAGCTTAATAATAAAAACTTGTAGCTTAAATGATTTATGTGCGTCTCATAATAAGATCACCTTATAGTGAGATTGGCTCATAAATATTTTGCGATAAATTTTTATAATGTAAAGAGGTGATAATTATAAGATAACATTGTGTTTTAATTTGAAATAGTTCATTGGAAAATGATGATATTATTACAATTCAAAATAGAAAATTAAAAAAAAAAAAAACTTCTATAACGTTTGGACTCTTTTTGTTTAACTTGTTTTGGTTAGAAAAAATTGGGGACTTAATAGAAATAATTCTAAATGTGATCTAGTTTAAACTCAACAAATTTGTATAAAGAAATCTTGTTCGAATCAAAATTCTACATAAAGTCAAATTATAGGATCATACTATTTTACAAATAAAATTAAATTTGCTAATTTTTGACATAATCTATCTTTATGAAAGTTTAAATTAATGAATTAAAGTTTTTTGATTTTATTTTTAAAATGAATTCATATTGATAAAAAATTGAATTGTTAAAACTCATGATTATGGAATATTTGAAATACATGAAAGAGAGAGGAAGGTAATCAAAAATAAAAAAGATGAGTTGTTTTAGTTTTTTTTATCAATTAGGAGCCGTGCGAGATGAAAGTCTCGCTCTTGCACGGTTTTGAATGAGAGAAATCAGTAAGGAATTCTTTTTTCGACTCTGACTCTTCCATTCCAGTCGTTGCTTTTCTTTCGATTATTTCGAAAGTATCTGCTTCAATTTCAACCACTCGAAGTTCTTTCTCATCAAACAAAAGACATCTTCTTCTGGAAATCCTAGCTATTCTTAGCATGATATTGGAGAATCTCATTGCTATTACTTATACAAGCATATTAAACGTATATCCAATGATGGATAGGTCAAATCGAATATGTAATTATTGGATTAATGGTTGGAGACTCAAATGATAGATATGCAAGTATGATAACTTATATGTTTATGTTGTTCTGTATCTCCATTAATCTAGAAACTTTTGCTAGTATTGTATGAGAAAAATAATATTCCCTCCGTCCCTTTAGTATTGTCCACATTTCCATTTTGGATAATTCCTTTTTAATTGTCCACTTTCCTTTTTGGCAAAATTTTTTACCTAAATACCCCCAACTACCCCAATTTATATTATTTAATAATACCCCACCTATCACCTTTTCAATTATTATATTCACTTAAAATACCCCACTACACCTTTTCAATTATTATATTCACTTAAAATACCCCACTACCACCTTTTTCTATTATTATAATCACTAAAAATACCCCACTACTATTTTTCCTTATTTTGCGTGCCTACTTCAAAGTGGACAATACTAAAGGGATGGAGGGAGTAATTGATAACATTCGATGAGACTAATATTATATGAGAAAAATAATGATAGATGCGACTAAATTTATAGAAATAAATTGTTAAATCAGAAAAACGTACCGCTTTCCTCTAGTTCTCTCTGTGAAGGGAGTACGCGTATGAATTGTCTGTCACCTAGACTTGTTTGTTACTGTTCTTAGCCTATCGTCATCGCTCTTTACTGCCTCTCTTACCTGTATCGTTTCTTAGTTACCTGTATGTATCCTTTTAGTTGTGTAAGTCACTTACTATGCTTAAGCAGTTAGTTCATTTCTATGCTTGGCTAACGTGGGTGTAAGATGCAAGATTTCGGATATTTGCAGTTTTCTATCTTTGAAGACCCCTCTTGAGCCAAATGACTCTTTTGACCGCCCTCTCCTTATGGGTATGAGACGCCGTCGAACTTCCTTCCTCAGACCCTAACCATAGATTTATTTATGTGCGGGAACACTGGGTATGATGATGATGAAGAAGAATTATTAAATTAGAAATCGTAAAATTGTATATTCATGTCATACATCTAAAAAATCAAATTAAAATCATCAAATTCTATCCACATTACAATTCAACTTAACTATTAACTATGATCGGAAGCCTAATTTATTTTATTCGTCATTCGATTATAATAACATAACAATGCTCGTATGAACAAAATAAATGGATTGGATTCTTTGATACTTATCCTCAATGCACAAAGCGGTGGTATGATTGGATTTTAAGAATTCATATTTGACTTTGGGCACCTTTGAAATAAATTAACACAATGGTCCCACCAAAATTAATCCATTCAATTACATAATATTGCATGCGCATCACGTATTACAAGTTTCTTGTGTATTTGTTCATGTCTTTGATCGAATTCATTTAATCCGACACAAATTTAAATGGTGTGAGAAAATTCATTTGAGATTATTGATGATGTTTAGAGTGGTTATTGTTAGGCTGACGTGGTTCCTTGATATGGTATTAAAAGTCAGGATGACAAGAGGACAAGAGGTCACATGTTCGAATCTCAACTACTACTTATTTAAAGTGGAAAATTTAGCACCATGTATGAGAAGGGCATGTGCTACATCCACACTTCTAGCCCAAAGGGCTCTCGTGTGATGGGTCG
Source organism: Amaranthus palmeri (assembly GCA_019776075.1). NCBI lineage: Eukaryota > Viridiplantae > Streptophyta > Magnoliopsida > Caryophyllales > Amaranthaceae > Amaranthus > Amaranthus palmeri. The sequence continues at coordinate 591,531 of JAAKBH010000019.1, forward strand.
TGTTAGAGTATATAACATATCCTGAGGCTCTGATACCATGTCAAGGAACCAACTCAACCAAAAGCTTAAGCTGTTGGTTGAGACCCAGGATATATTATATACTCTAACAGTTATAAAATTCATTTTTTCTAGGATCATTAAAAGACTAACAAACGTTATTTGGCCGAGATGAGTGTCTTGGGATCATCTTCAATGTCGAAGTTAGTAAGTTTTAAGAATTGACTGCATAGATTTACCATTAGCAAGTGCACAGCGTCCTTTAACATGGAAGACAATTTGGGCTTTTTAATGACTTCAAATTTTTATGAGTATACTAAATAAATGGTAGAGTAAATGTCAGTATTCAACGTAGCGAGATCATAGTTGCCGCAATTGATGTACCTTATAAGTGATGTTTGAGGGCTGTATCATCTGTTAAAAGTAATAACTAGAGTTAGTTAACTTGGGTTAGCTTGTGTCGGTTAGTTGTAGTGCTGCTGTATTGTATATATATTAACACTCCTCTGTATATTTTTTCTTAAGCTTTCAATCATCATTTTATTCTTCTTTACATGGTATCAGTCTTTTCGTTCCATTCTTTTCGCTTCCAATGTCTAACTCTTCATCTACCTCCATTCTCCACCCTCTTGATTCCACCTCTCCTCTTATTGCTATCTCTGTCTCCAATGTCATCAAACTGCAATCCAAAAACTACTTCGATTGGAAGCTTCAAATTACTGCGATTCTCAATGGCTATGATTTACTGGGATATGTCAATGGCTTCTTCTCTCCACCTCCTGCCACAATCACAGAGAATGGTGTCCCTATTGTAAATCCTGCCTACTCTACTTGGTTTCGTCAAGATCAATTACTCTTTGGTGCTCTTCTTGGTTCTTTGTCCACCAACATCATTTCTTTAGTCTCTCAAGCCAAGACTTCGAAAGAATTGTGGGATATCTTAGCTGAGACGTTCAATAAGGTTAGTAGAGGTCACATAAAACAAAAGAAAGATCAACTCAAGGCTATCTCGAAAGGTACCAATTCTATCACTGATTATATGCATGCCGTGAAACTCGTTGCCGATGAATTGGCTTCTTTGGGCAAGCCTTTGGATCATGAAGATTTTATTGATCGAATTCTTGAGGGTCTGGATGCTTCCTATGAATCTTTTGTTGAGCAAATTAATAGCCGAGATTCTTCGATTAGTTTTGAAGAACTTCATGAAAAATTAATCAACAAAGAACTTGCTATCAAGAAGCAAGAGTCTCGTTCCTATTCATCGTTACCTGCTACTGCTTTTACTACAACACGTGGTCATCCATCCAAGAATCACAACTATAGGTATTCTTCATCTCATGCCCAGTCTCCACATTCGTCTGTCTCTAATTCTCGACCGCCGAAACCGTTTCTTGGCAAATGTCAGTGGTGTGGTGAAAGAGGTCATGTTCTCTCTCGGTGCCCTGTCTTCAAACAAGCTTTTCCAACCGTGCAACCTCCACAAAATGACCACGTTGTTCCAGCTTCTTCTGCCAAAAGTTTGGCACCAAAACCACAGGCTAACACTGCCCATCTTGCTGACAACAACACCAATGCATGGTTACTTGACAGTGGTGCTTCCCACCATGTAACAAATGATCTTGCCAATCTTTCTCTTCACAATCCCTATGACGGCACCGAAGAGTTGCTTATTGGTAATGGTAAGGGTATCCCTATTAAAAATATTGGTTCCGCTACTTTGAGTATTTCTGCTCATTCTCTTGTTTTACATAATGTCTTACATGCTCCTTCAATATCTCGTAACATTCTTTCAATATCTCAACTTTGTCATGATAATAATGTTAGTATTGAATTCTCATCTTCTTGTTTCTTTGTGAAGGATATGTCCACGGGGAGGATCTTAGTTCGAGGTCCTCTTAAGCATGGTGTTTATGAAGTTCTCTCTGCCACTCCTCTCGTTTATACAACTCGTGCTGCATCTAGTTTACTTACTTTGCATCATAGACTAGGTCATCCTTCCTTGCACATTCTTCAACAGATTTGTTCTCGCATTAATGTTCCTGTTTCAAAAGATTCTGATTGTAATTGCCACTCTTGCAATATTAATAAAATGCATCGTTTGCCGTTTGCTAAATCTTCCATTTCTTCCACTGCTCCCCTACAATACATTTACACTGACTTATGGACTTCTCCCGTACATTCTTTTGATGGATATAAATATTGTATTATTTTTGTAGATCATTTTACAAAATATATTTGGTTTTATCCGCTTAAATTCAAATCTGATACTAAAGGGTGCTTTATTAGGTTTAAGGCTTTAGTAGAAAAACGTTTTCAGTCTTCTATCATTCACTTATACTCTGACAATGGCGGTGAATATTTAAAGTTACGGGATTTTTTATCTTTGGAAGGAATAACTTGGCTTACCACTCCTCCTCACACACCACAACATAATGGTTGCTCTGAGCGACGTCATAGGCATATTGTTGAAACTGGTTTATCTTTGCTCACTCACTCTTCTATGCCTATCATTTACTGGACACTTTCGTTTGCAACGGCTGTTTACTTGATTAATCGCATGCCTACTCCTATAATACAGAATTCTTCTCCTTACTCCAAATTGTTTGGCACGGAACCCAATTATTCTAAACTAAAATCTTTTGGGTGTCTATGTTACCCTTGGTTGAAACCATATGTGCAAACCAAGTTAGAGCCTAAATCCCTTGCGTGTATTTTTGTTGGTTACTCTTCGACCCAAAGTGCATATTATTGCTTAGATCCTATCTCTCAGAAAATATATGTTTCTAGGCATGTTAAATTTGTTGAAAATGAATATCCCCTTTCCCATATTGATTCCTCCTCTACTTTACCTTCAGTTTGTGATTGGTGTCCCCTTGACCTTGTTATCATCTCACGCCAACCCCCTTCTCATGAAACTCAAGTGGTGTCCAATACCTCTACTTCCCCATCTTTATCTTTGCCATGTGGTCTTGATTCTCAATCTAATTCCGCATCCAACATGGCACCTCCGCTGCCTCTGTCTACTACTACGCAGGACTCCACTCGTATGACCACTAGACTTCAAAATAATATTAGAAAACCCATCAAGAAACTGAATTTAATGGCTCAATTGACCCCACAAGAATCTGAACCAAGAACGATTACTCAGGCCCTTAAAGATCCTCGATGGAGAGAGGCTATGGACTGTGAGTATACCGCTTTGTTAAAAAATAATACCTGGGTCTTGGTTCCACCTTGTTCTACTCAAAATGTTGTTGGAACAAAGTGGATTTTTCGAATCAAGCGTGATGCCAATGGTGCCATATCAAAGTATAAAGCACGGCTTGTGGCACGAGGCTTTCATCAACGTGAAGGCATTGATTACACTGAAACCTATAGTCCCGTTATAAAACCCACTACTATTAGAGTTGTCCTCACTCTTGCTATCACCAAAGGTTGGAAATTACGTCAACTAGATATAAATAATGCGTTTTTACAAGGTCAACTACATGAAGATGTTTTTGTTGCACAGCCTCCAGGCTACCTAGATGCTACTAATCCCAACTATGTGTGTAAGCTAAATAAAGCTCTCTATGGTCTCAAACAAGCACCTCGTGCTTGGTTTTCGCAATTACGCTCTTTCTTACTTTCCTTGGGTTTTGCAAATTCCATCTCTGACTCCTCGTTATTTGTCTCTTTTATTAATGATACTTGCATTTATGTTTTAGTGTATGTTGATGACATTATTGTTACTGCAAGTGATGATGCTGCCCTTGATCAATTTATTATAACCCTTGCTACTGAGTTTTCTTTAAAGGACCTAGGTGATCTCTCTTACTTTCTGGGTGTGGAAGTTCTTCGGACCAATCACGGCTTGGTTCTCAACCAATGGCAATACATTCTGGACATCCTCAATAAAGCACATATGCATGATGCAAAATCTGTTCCTACCCCTCTACCAGTTGATCCTCCACTCACAAAGGAGGGCGAGCCTCTTTCCAATCCTACGGAGTATCGCGGCTTAATTGGGAGTCTTCAATATCTTGGTCTCACTCGTCCGGATATCGCTTTTGCTGTCAACAAATTGGCTCAATATATGCAATCTCCTACTGCTGACCACTGGATTGCGTTAAAACGACTGCTTCGATATCTTGTTGGAACCATCAATTATGGTTTAATTCTCCGGCACCACACTCCTTTATCTCTGCATGCCTATTCCGATGCAGATTGGGCACGTGACAAGGATGACTATATCTCCACTTCTGCGTACATAGTGTATCTTGGCTCTAATCCTATCTCCTGGTCTTCTCGTAAACAACATACTCGTGCTCGTTCATCCACGGAGGCTGAATATAGAGCTGTTGCTTCTACCACTGCTGAGCTGTTATGGATACAAAATCTCTTCTCTGAACTTCACATACCCCTTCCACGCCAACCAGTGATCTACTGTGACAACTTAGGCACCACCTATGTTTGTGCCAATCCAGTTTTCCACTCCAAAATGAAGCATTTGGCCTTAGATTATCACTTTGTCAGGGAAAATGTTCGGTGTGGTAAACTTCGTGTGTCATACATATCTACTCATGAGCAGCTTGCTGATCTTCTAACCAAACCCCTACCAAGACATACTTTTAACCACCTGCTTAGCAAAATCGGTCTCGCAAGCTACAAGCCTCTTTTGAGGGGGGATGTTAAAAGTAATAACTAGAGTTAGTTAACTTGGGTTAGCTTGTGTCGGTTAGTTGTAGTGCTGCTGTATTGTATATATATTAACACTCCTATGTATATTTTTTCTTAAGCTTTCAATCATCATTTTATTCTTCTTTACATCATCGTCATCATCATGTCCAGTCCAGTATATCCCGTTCATAGAAAACTATAGACTTATTACATATAATACCTATAAAGGAGAGTGGAGCCAAAAAGAGTCTCTTGACTCGAGAAAAATTAAGAAAAGTTCATGCGTCGTGAAAGATAAATAAAACGCATATAGATAAAATAAATAGGGAAATTTCATGATATACCACTGAGTTTCTTCATAATTCACCATATACCACATTAAATGTTGTAGATCACCATATACCATTGAGTTTTAGTCCGTTAGCACAGAATACCATTAATGACAAATTCCGTTAGTCTGCCGTTAGTGGTAATTATTAATTCACCATATACCATTACTTTTTTGTTTTTTGCGTCAAATACTATCATTTTAAAATATAGTTATACTCAAAAGAAATGTCATCCAAATGAAGTATTTAACAAAATATAGTTATATACAAACCAAGTTTCACACAAAAGTTACATTAACCAATGGATATAACTATATTTTAAAATGATGGTATTTGACGCAAGAAAACAAAAAAATAATGGTTTATGGTGAATTAATAATTACCAGTAACGGTAGACTAACGGCAGACTAACGGAATTTGTCATTAATGGTATTATCACTACAACATAATTTGCTTTTAGTGGGATATATTTAGCGACATTTATTTAAATGTCACTATTAGTAATTTATTATAGTGTGTATAGAGGATTTAATGACATTTATTAGACTCTTTAGCAGCATATCCAAAAATCACACTAAAGCTTTTAGCGACATAGGATCTAGTGACATTTCTTACAAATGCCACTATAGGCTATAGTGACAATTAAAATATGCAACTAAAGACTAAATTAAATGTCGCTAAATCACTTTATGGTGGAATTTAAAATAAAAACCAATAATTATTGCACTAAAAATATGAATCAGTGGCATTTTTTTAATGCCACTAAATCTAATGTCGCAAAAAGCTAAATTTGTTGTAGTATATGTGCTAACGGATTAAAACTCAATGGTATATGGTGATCTACAACATTTGATGTGGTCTATGGTGAATTATGAAGAAACTCAGTGGTATATCATGAAATTTCCCAATTATAAAACTAATAATGAAAACAATAGTACTACTACTAATAATAATAGAAACGAGAATAAGTAAGTGAATAAGAACCCGACTCTGAGGGTTGTATATAATTAATTTATAAAAAGAATATCGGTAAGGAATAAGAAAACCTAATATACGATAAAAAATAACTCATTTGCCCAATGTTTTGGGCGTCGAAAACGATGTGACTATTGATTATCTTTTTGCTTTCTTCATCTTTATTTTGGTAGGTGTCACACTTTATGCTAAACTATCATTTCTTAATAGTGGATAAGTTGAGCTTAAATGCAGTGTTTATCTTGTGCCGACAACTTCTCATTAGTGGATAAGTTGAGCCTAAATGCAATATTTATCTTGTACCGACAACTTTTCATTATTTGACAAGTAGGTACTTTCTTTCCTTTTTTGTGCATACTTTTATAGACGTACTTTTCACTCATACGCTTTATGTTGAGCTATCAGCTTCTCATAATTAGTGGATAATCAAAGCATTCTTCACATCATCACAACTAAGATTCTCCCTGCCATATATAGCAAAGTCTCACATAATTCTTATAAGTGGATGGTAAGGAATATAACTCGAATCTAACTAAGTCCTCATCATCAACAACCACATCAATATGATGCAAATTCATGACAATTGTACAAAATTCATCCATATGTGACTTAAGAGAATTACCTTCCTTAAGACAGAGATCATAGAGTATAATCTTCAAGAGCAAACTATTTGTCACTCTCTTTGCTATGTATAGGGATTCTAACTTATCTCATATACCCTTTGTTGTGTTCTTCACTTTGTCATTGTCATACCAATGGACATTTTATCAACTTCATCCAATACCTTTTGCACTCTATGTTGAAGTTGCCACAAGCCAAAATTCTAATTTCTATCAAAATTTTCAATGTCTAACTTTTATTGAAGCCATTTTTGCCTCAAAAACCAAGCAAGAAACCACAAATAACCAACGAAAACTTAAAGCTCTGATTCCAATTGAAAAATTTTAGCCCCTACTACTAAGGATCAATGATTAGTGGATCTAGAATTAGTATGAACACTAAGACCCAAAAACAGAACCCACAACTATCAAGAATCAACAATGTAGAGTAATAAAGAATCAAACAAAGTACACTCATCGATTTATGTGATTCACTTGTGGTTGAGCTAGGTCCACGATCTAGCCTAAATGTCTTTATTGTCAATAAATAAACTCTGATGGAGCTTTAAAGATGCTACAATGGAGATATAGTCACCAATTGAGAAATGAGAGAGATTTAGAGATAGAGAATAAAAAGCAATCTAGAGAACAAGGGTTAGAATACTTATAATAGATACCTAAAACTTAGAGCTGTTCATGGGCGGGCTTGGGCGGGTAGCGGACCGGGTAGCACCTAAAAATTCTACCCACGGGCTCAAATATTCAAAAGCCCGCCCGCATTCGCGGGCATATTTTTTGGTCGCTACCCGCCCATTTTTAAAGCGGGCGGGACCCGCTGGTAGGCGGGTATTTTTATATAAAAATTTAAAACATAAATCATATTATATAGTTAAGTTTTTATAAGAACAAAAAAATATAATACATTATCAAAAATACTCTATATATATATATATATAAAGTCTCAAAATAATCAAATTACATGAATATTAAATATAGACGGTGGAGTCGGCTACTTGTTCGAACTTTGATAGTCGATTGCTTGAGTGCTTTGATTTAAAAATATTAAAGTCTAAAAGAAGTAAACCTTAAGGCTAGTAGAAAAGTAATAAACTAACGTTGGGTATGGGTCATGTAATAGTATAGTTTAATATTTAATAAAATTAATTATTTAATAAATAATATATTAAAGTAAGCGGCCGGGCGGGTATACCCGCGGGTAATTTTTTGGTGTCGCTACCCGCCCGTTTATCTTGGCGCGCGGGTATTACCCGTCCAAACTTTAAATTTTTTTGAAAAACGTTGTCCATGCCCACCCGTTTTTCGAGCCGGATTGGGCGGGCCTAGCGGGTAGCCCGCCCATAAACAGCTCTACAGTAAAACTATGTGATTAGGCCTATTTATAATACGACCTAATCACTTATATGCAAGAACATAAGATAAGTAAAGCAAAGTGAAAATCTAAAATAACAGAATCCAGAACCTAAAATCAAGTTGATTTTTCCTTAATCAGAGAAAAAACCGAATCACTTTTACTTCTATCTCCAAATCTATTTTTCCTTCCTAAAACTTTTTCTTCTTAATTCAATTTTATATTCACAAATTCTTGTGAGAGACGGTCGCTTTGAGAGATTATCTCAAAATGAACTGATCCATAAAGGAAAATGCAAAGTAAAAGTAGATATTAAAATTTAACGGGCTGAACACGTCTTTTAGAAACACGATCTGTTAGATGACTATCTCATTTATATTTTAACCTTTCTTTGCATAACCTTTTTTAGACATGGATTTGGACGAAAGAAAGTGAAAGAAACTCTTTTTGCAAAAGTAGCAAAACCAAATGTTACTAATATTTTTGGCTGTTGTTTGAACACTAGCTTTGGATTTTGGAGAATGATGATTCTTCCCTTTGTT